>RXID01010948.1:0-600000 GCA_005019695.1 Trichopus zeylanicus subsp. travancoricus
CGCGGGCGCGGATTTTTGCAAATAACACCCCGAAATTATTCAAATTTACAAAAAGTCCCCGAAATTTTGATTTTTGCAAATAACTCTCCGAAATTATTCCGAATTACAAAAAAGGCCAAAACTTTCTTATATAACCCTCTTCTTCTTGTAGCCCTAAACGCATCTGCGTCGCCGCCGCCGTTGTGCTCTGCCGCTGCCGCCGTCAGTCCCTGCGCAGCTGCTGCCGTCGCTGCCCTGCCGGCTTGCCGTCGCTGTCCGCTCGTTGCCTTGCGAAATACAGTAAAAGTTTAAAAATTTCAAATTTCAAATTACAAGTTTATTATTTTGTACATTTGAAAATAGATATTTAAAAATAGACTACCTTCAATATTTTTCTTTATAAATACGTCCAAATTTTATTTATTTTATAAATAAATTTTACAAATAAGTCATCGAAGGTTTCAAAGCTTAAAATTTAAAATTACAAGTTTCATATTATACATTTACAAATAGACTCCTTCAATATTTTTTTTATAAATAAGTCTATATTTTTAATCATATTTTAAATAAAAATTTACAAAAAAGACATTAGTGTTTTGTATATTTATAATTACAAATTTAATATTTATAAATTAAAGAATAGACCCTCAAATTTTTTTTAAAAAAATAACTGTAAAACTTTTTTTAAACTAATTTTTACTATTTTTTATATTTAAGAATAGATCACATTTAATATTTTTTTATAAATACGTCCAAAATTTATTTATTTTATAAATAAATTTTACAAATAAGTCATCAAAAGGTTTCAAAGCTTAAAATTTAAAAATACAAGTTTCATGTTGTACATTTACAAATAAACCCCTTCAATATTTTTTTATAAATAAGTCTATATTTTTAATCATATTTTAAATAAAATTTTACAAAAAAAGACATTAGTGTTTTTATATTTATAATTACCAATTTAATATTTATAAATTAAAAAATAGACCCTCAAATTTTTTTTTAAATAACTGTAAAATTTTTTTAAAACTAATTTTTACATTTTTACATTTAAAAATAGACCACCTTTAATATTTTTCTTTATAAATACGTTCAAATTTTATTTATTTTATAAATAAATTTTACAAATAAGTCATCGAAGGTTTCAAAGTTTAAAATTTAAAATTACAAGTTTCATGTTGTACATTTACAAATAGACCCCTTCAATATTTTTTTTTATAAATAAGTCTATATTTTTAATCATATTTTAAATAAAATTTTACAAAAAAGACATTAGTGTTTTTTATATTTATAATTACAAATTTAATATTTATAAATTAAAAAATAGACCATTAAATTTTTTTCAAAAAAAAACTCGAAATTTTTTTTAAAACTAATTTTTACAAATACACCCCTCGCCGGAGGCCCGACGGCGCGCCGGACGGCCCGCCGGCACGCGGGGGCGGAACGGCCTCGGCCTCGGCCTCCGCGTGCGGGCGCGCCGGCCTTGGCCTCCGTCCCCGGCACCCGGGGGCGGAACGGCCTCGGCCGTGGCCGTCCTCGCCCGCGCCCGCGTGCGGGCGTTCCGGCTTCGGCCTCCGTCCCCGGCACGCGGGGGCGGAACGGCCTCGGCCGTGGCCGTCCGCGCCCGCGTTTCGGCGCGCCGGCGCCCCGGCCTCCGCCTCCGCTCCAGCCGCTGGCCTCTGCCTCCGCTCCCGCCCGCCCGGCCTCCGCCTCCGCTCCCGCCGCCGGCCGCCGCCTCTCTCCCGCGGCCGGCCTGCCGGCCTCCTCCTCCTCTCCCGCCAGCGCGACGGGGTGTTATTTGCAAAAATCAGAATTTCGGGGACTTTTCTGCATATCGGAATAATTTCGGGGGGTTTATTTGCAAAAATTCGAATTTGGAGGACGTTTTTGTAAATCTGAGTTCTTTCGGGGTGCTATTTGCAAAATTCCGAAATCCGGGAGGTTAGATATAAAAAATAAGTTTTTAGGGGTGTATGTGTAAAAATAACCAGAGGTAAAATCGGAATTTTTTGGCAAAATTTTGATTAAATAACAATCAGGGGGCTGTGGGTAAATATCGGCGAATTTGAGGGGGGTGGGGGTAATTACGAAAATTACGGGGGGTTAACTGTAATTAAGGCTAATTACGGGGGTCACCCGTAATTATCCCTATTATATAATACTTAAACTGTTGTTGCATGTTATAGTAGTAATATATCTAAAAATTAAATATTATAATTGTGGAATTGCGATCGACTATGTAGGATAATTAAAAAATTTCGAAAAATAATCTTGAAATAATAAATAAAATTCGAATGAATTTGAATGTACAATAAAATATTGTGAGAACATAACTTCTGATAGATGTAAATTTCTATTGTTAATTATTCTAATAATTATTAAGAACTTTCTAAAGTGAAAAGATCTAACTAATAAAATAGAGATATGAAGAAAGAAAAAGAATAATTTGATTAATTAAATAGGGTTACATAGCTTAAGATATGCCCTCACTATATAATTTAAATAATTTAGTTCATAACATAAGACAGGGAGTAAAAATAGAATTTCATTCTTGCCCACTACCCCGCTCCCGTATGCTTGATCGAGTGTAATGCAATAGACGATCAACTTGGAATTTGACCTGGATGGATATTTGGTTTGATCCTTGGTAGATGCTGATAACCTTATTTAATTTTGAGGTGTGACTGATTGCTTTGACTTATGTCAGTTGAATCCATTAGAACTTGAAGTATCATCAACGTTTTCAGTTTATTGTCAATTGATTTTTTTATCTTTGGTTTGATAAAATAGTTAGTGGACTTACTTTGTGCTAATCATTCTTGATTTAATAATAGATAGTCTTATAGCCTGTTGTTGATTATGTTTAAACATCATTGATGGTTTTATGTTTATATCAGTTAACTTCTTTTGAATATGACATTTAGCTAACTGACTAAATAAGTTCAAGTTTATCTTAATTCAATTTGATTTGAGAGAATGACTAATATCTTTGGCTTATGTTAATCATTCTTAATTTGATAATCAATGATTTTTTTGCCTTGTTGTCAATTAGGCTTAAAGCATCACCAACAACTTTGTGCTTATGTGGTTGAGTTTGAAGTGCTACCGATAGTTTTTTGCTTATTATCAATTAACTTCTTTCTAATATGGTGCTTGGCTAACTAATTAAGCCAGGTCAAACCTATCTTAATTCAATTTGATTTGAGAGAATGATTAGTGACTTTAGCTTATATTAATCATTCTCGATTTAATATTGGATGACTTTTAAGCTTGTGTTGATTAAATTTAAAGTATTATTGATGGCTTTATGCTTGTGTCAATAAACTTTCTTCAAACATGACATTTAGCTAATTGATTTTTCCCAATGCGAGCCTGCCTTAATTCTAGAAATACTTAGCAGCCTTAACTTATAGTATCTCTTATTTAACAACTAATGACCTTTTTTGGTTTATTATTGATTAGATTTGAGATATTGTCGATAGTTTTGTGCTTATTGTTGACTAATTCCTCTTGATTTGAGCTTGGTTTGATTTAAACTTGGTTTTTTGTTCAAATATGATTTTATTCCAAACTTAGTTTTGTTTTAAGGCTAATTTAATTTAATTTAATATTCAGACTTACTTTTAGTTCAAGTCTGATTAGATTTGATTCGGGTCAGATTCGACCTTATGTTGGATCCTTATCAGATCCTAGACTTAATTCTTGTTAGATTTTGATTTTGATCCTTATTGAATCTTGTATTTGATTTTTATTAGATCTTGATTTTGATCCTTGCTGGGTTTAGTTTTGACCCTTAATAGGTATGAGTAAAATTTACAGCTAATTGGTGCTTAAAATTGTTTAGTATACATAGCACCCATGTCTACCAAAATTATTGGATCCTTAATGGATTCTTGAAGTATTTGAATTTGGCTCTTAATAGATCATCATAGGGCTTTGGAATTGATCATTATTGGATCTTAGACTTAATCCTCATTGGATCTTAGACTTGATCCTTGGTGGATTTTAATTCGACCCTTATTGGGTTCTTATGGGATCCTTAATAGATCTTGGATTTGACCTTTATTGGGTTTTGTTGGACCCTTGATGGATTTTTGATTTGATCCTTATTGGATCTTGGATTTAATCCTTCTTGGATCATATATTTGATTCTTATTGGATCTTTAATAGATCCTTGATAAACTAGAGTTTGACCCTTTTTGGGTTCTTAATGGATCCTTAATGGATCTTACATCTGATCATTATTAGATATTTGATAGATTCTTAGTGGACTTTAGATTTAATCTTTATTGGATTCTTAATAGATTTTGGATCCGATCCTTATTGGATCTTTATTATATTCTTAATAGATTTTGGATCTAATCTGTATTGGACCTTTATTGGACCATTAAAATGGATTTTGAACTGATCCTTGTTAGATCTTTATTGGATACTTAATAGATTTTGGAGCTAATCCTTATTGGATCTTTATTAGAAACTTAATAGATTTTAGATTCGATCTTTATTGGATCCTTAATGGATTTTAAATCCAATCATTATTTGATCTTTATTAGATTCTTAATGGATTTTAGATTTAATCCTTAGTGAATCTTTATTAAATCTAAATTTGAATTCAACTCTTATTGGGTTTGGGTTTGACTGAATGTTAGACCCATGTTGAGTTTTGGTTCAAGTTCAACCTTGTGGGATTGAAATTGACCACTCAGAATAGTGAAAGGGCTCATGGAGCAATCTCAAAATGGAAAATTAAATTATGTGGTAGTTTGAATGTACAATCAGATATTGTGGGAATATAACTTCTAACAAACTTAATTTCTAACAGGTACAAGCCCTTGTTGTTAGTTATTCTGATAATTATCAAGAACCTTCTAAAGCAAAAAACTAGCTAACAAAATAGAGACATAAAAGAAAAGATTATTTGATTAATTTGAAGAAAAGAATACATAGCTTAAGTAAGGATATACCCTCACTTTACAATTTAAAAAATTTAAGGTCATAAATAACATGAAATAAGAATATGAAATTGAAAAAGAAGTGGGAAAGACTTGATGTTCATCACTGCCCAACTCCCATGTACTTAATGGCATAGAGTCTTACTCAAACAAATGCTTGGTTTGATCCTTGATAGAATACTTGGCTTGATTTCAGAGTGTGACTGACTATCTTGGCTTGTGTCAGTTGACTTCTTTTGATTTTTGATTTAAGAAAATGATTAATGGTTTTATATTGTACTAATTATTATTGATTTGATAATAGATGACCTCTCTTGGTTTATTATTGATTAGATTTGTAGAGTCACTGACACTTTTAGACTTATGTCAATTGAGCTTGAAGTGTGACCGATGGCTTTATATATATTACCGATTGACTTCTTGTAAATAAGGTGTCTAACTGATTGACTAAGCGAGTTCAAGCTTATCTTAGTTTGATTCAAAAAAAATAGTTAGCAGCCTTGGCTGATACCAACCATTTTTGATTTGATAATCGATAACCTCTTAGACATATTATCAATTTAAATTTAAGATGTTGCCAATGACTTTCAAACATGTATTAACTTAGCTTGAAGTGTGACCGATGGCTTCAAGTATGTTGTAGGCTAACTTCATTTGAACACAACATCTGCTTGATTGACTGAGGGAGTTCAAGTATGCGTTTAGTTTAATTTGATTTAAAATTCAGATTTGTTTTGGTTTAAGTTTGATCTAATTCAGTTTAGTATTTAGAACTTAATTTTGACTCAAATTTGATTTAATTCAATTCCATGTTTAGGACTCAATTTCAATTTGAGCCTAATTTGATTTGATTTAAGTCAGACTCGACCTTGTGTTGGACCCCTATCGATTTCTTAATGGATCCTTAACGAATCTTGAATCTAAACCCTTAATAGGTTCTTATTGGATCCTTAATAGATTTTGGATCTGACTCTTCTTGGATTCTTAATGGATCCTTAAAAGGTTTTGGATCCAGCCTTTAATGAGTTCTTAATGGATTTAGGCTCAACCCATTAATATGTTTGGATTTGAACCTTATCAAACTTATTCAAGTTTAAGTTAATTTGGTTCAACTCAATTTTGGTTCAGGTTTGAATTGGTTCTCATTTGAATTTGAGTTTCATTTAACCTAATTAAACTTCAGTTTAAACTTGATTTAACTCAATCAAGGTTTTTTTCAAATTTAGTTTGGCCCAATTAGGGTTTAGCTCAAATTTAGTTTAACACAATTAGGATTGATTTGAACTTAATATACTTTTATATTGACTCGATTTGACCTATTTAGGGTTGAGTTTGAACTAATTTTATTTGGCTTAACTCAATTTGGATTTTGGTCCAATTCAATTTGAGTTTCAGTCCATCTAGTTGATCAATTTAGATCTATTTGAGTCAATTTAATTTTGCTCATTTTTCTAGCTGAGTTCAATATGATTGAGTTACTTCATGTTAATCAATTTAATTCAATAATGCTCATACTATCATGATAACTTTGGGTGAGCTCGAGACCTGGCTTCATTCATGAGTTCGAAAGTTGGCTTAGAAGTGCAAGTTTGAATATTAACTTAGGTGAAAGCCCGAGGGTTGGCTTGATTTGCTGAGCTTGAAGGTTGGCCTATGGATGTGAGCTTGAGGGCTGACTTGATTTGACAGGTCTGAAGACTGACCTAGTTTTGGTAGGCCAGAGGCTAACCTAATTTTGGCACACCCAAAGGCTAGTCTAGTTTTGATGGATTGAAGGTTGACTTATAGTTGTAACAGGCTCGAAGGCTAGCCTAATTTTGGTGGGCCCAAAGACTAATCTAATTTTGACGGGTCCAAAGACTGACGTAGTTTTAACATGCTTGAATGTTGGCCTAATTTTGGCTGATTCATAGGCTGACCTATGGATGTGAGTCCGAATATTGGCTTAAGTACACGTCAGAAGGCTGACTCAAGGTCTAATGATCCATTGACATACCAAGCTGCGATGGTGGTGGAGTCCGTCGATGTGCAAGGGGCTACGGGTGAATACAGTAGTGATGGAGGTCATCAATATGCAAGGGAGCCATGGGTGACTGCGAGTATGAAGATAATGATTATGCAAGTATGGATACAATAGAGACGAGTGAAGCCATGTGTGACTACAAGCCAGTTCTTGCTCTCTCTAAATCTTCTACTCTGATTCTGCTATGATTCCTCCTTTTCATTGCCTATTTTTTTTTATCAACTCTAATTTTGTTTTCTTTTTTTTTTTTTACCTTCTTGACCATAAATTTCCCTCTCTCATGTGGCCTCACCAATTTTTTTAAATATTTTTTATTTTTTTGCTAGACTCTTTTCCTTTTTTATTTTTTATTTTCTTTCTTTTTCTTCACTCATCTCCTTTTTCCTTCACTTGGTTCTCCATTGGAGCAAGGCCAAGCCCTAATCCCTCAAATTTGGGCCAAATTCGATTGCAAGCAGCGGCAAATGGTGACTAATGGGAGCAAACAACAATGCGAAGAGCAAAGCTCAGGCGGGGGAGGTCACAGTGGCTGTTGTAGGGAGTATGGCGACTAGGGACCTGATCGACAAGCCAAGTTGGTGGTAGGGCAGGCAGGCAGCGGTGGAGTATAGGGATGGCAATAACCTGGCTTGCTAGTGGCAGTACAAACATGGAGGGGGTGTGGTGGCAAGCTGACAGTGAGGAGAAAGAGGGGCCAGGCAAGGGAAGAAAGGGTAGTGGCTAGTAGTGCATTCGAGTGGTAGGCAGCAACTTGAAGATGGAGTAGGCTAGAGTGGTTCATCGACAGCTTGGGGATGGCATGAGGTACAAGCCGATGGGCTAAGGTTCTGACGAGGAGGAGGGCACGATGGGTGATGCGAGAGCAGCCCGATAGCATATTGGAGTGGGGTTGTGCGATGACGGGTTGCAACATAGGGAAGAGGATAGACCATCCAGAGTAGCACAGAGTGGTGTTTGCAGTGATGGAACTCTGGCTTACAAGGATTACTGGAAAAGATCCAAGAGAGGGATGTGGTGCAGGAGATCAATAACCCTGTAGTATAGGAGAGTAGGAAAGAAAAGGAACACAATAGAGTGAAAAAAAAGAAAATAAAACCCAAGATAAGTTTCCATAACCCCTCTTCCTTGCTTTTGATCTCTTTCCTATTTGCTTTTTGTAATCTTCAAGCTTTCCTCTTGCTTCGCTTTAGGTTCTAATTCCCCCTGTTTTATACGTATTCATGAGCTTTTATTGGTACCAAGGAGATCAAGTTGAATTGGAATGGATTTCTTCAAATTTCAAATTGAGGAACCTATCGATTCTCCTTTTATTTATTTTAGATAAGTTCTATTTGAATGATGGTTGTGGATAAGAGGTCTGCTGTGACATGGATGATGATTTTTTTGCTTAAATTTATTTTTAGATCAAATAAGGTTGTAGATGAGAAAATTCATAAATTATACGCACTTCTGGAATTGAATCTATAATAGGGTTATTTGTAAATTTTGTCCGAAAAATTTGGACTAAATCATAAATTTACATGTTCTAGATGTCTTTTTATAAAAATAACTTATCTTTAAAATTTTAAAACTTACAAATTCCTTTTTAATAAAATTTAGATATATTTATAAATAAAAAATTTTGATTGTCTTGTTCACAAAAAATAAAAATTTTAGGAGTTTATTTATGAATAAAGAGTTCATGAAGGGTATTTGTGAATCCTAAATTTCATAAAGATCAAATTATAATTATCGATCATTTGAGAGATTTATTTACAAATCCTAAATTTTGTGAGGATTGATTTGTGATTTTAGGGTTTTGCTGATTTTTTTCATAAAATTTTCATCCCAAGGACCTATTTGTAAGAAGAATTTGGCCAATGATCTATTTGTAAAACTTTATTCAATCCAAGGACTTGTTTGTAGAAATTCTTGTATTTGTTATATTTTAGTCTAGATTTTGGATAAACCTTGAGTACAATTTTGGTCAAAATATATAGCCCACTCAGCCTACTTTTTCTTGAGCTCGAATTTCTTAAGACTTCAAGTCTAAATTGAGCTCAATTTTTGGTCAAATTTGACTATGATTTAGATTCAATTGAGACCCACATTTGAGTCATAATTTAGTAGCATATAAATTTCAATTATGATTATTTTGATCAATTGTGATTGTAGTAAAAATTACCTCAAATTAATTGCCTCTTTTGCGTCCTCTTCTCGATTTTTGACAAGAGGAGAGGGTACGAATAATCTTTGGGTAGTTGCCCCCATGTCAATATTCTAGGAGTTGACTATATGAGTTTAAATTACCACATGAAAATGGACTTGGTTTATTATGCAAATATGAACTTAATTTACCACATGAGAGTAGACTTGATTTATTGTATGGAGTGAGCTTGAGTTACTACAATAAATGGACTTGATTTACCACAATGAGTGGACTTGAATTGCCAAAATAAGTGGACTTGAATTGCCACAATAAATGGACTTGAGTTACCATGATAAATGGACTTGAGTTGCCATAATAACTGAACTTAAATTATCATAATAAGTTGACTTGATTTGCCACAATGAATGGACTTAATTTGCCATAATGAGTGGACTTGATTTGACATAATGAGTGGACTTCAGTTGCAACAATAAGTGAGTTTAATTACTATGTAAATATGGGTTTGATTGGTGCATAAAATGGACTTGACTTACAATGTGAAAGCAGATTTAATTTACCGTATAAAAGCAACCTTGATTGTCATGCAAATGATTTACCAAATAAAAGCAAGCTTGATCACCGTGTAAAAATGGATTGGATTTGCCATATAGATGTGGACTCAATTACCACACAAGATGGACTTGACTTACCATGCAAAAGTGGATTTAATTTAGCACGTAAAAGTAAGCTTGATCACTATGCAAAAGTGGATTAGATTTGGCACATGCATGTGGGCTTAATTACTATGCTAAATAGACTTTAGTTTACCCTACGAGGTGCATTTAATTTGCTATATAGATGCAGACTTTTAATTGGCTAGTTTCCAAAATTACTGCTTTGATTTTAGTCATATTAGAGATAACATATGTGACTTTACAATCCTCATAAATGAGGTATTAATATTTTGGTGGTGATCTATTTGATTCGATCACTTTACAAGAAGCATGCTTTGGTTTCATAACTCATGAGATGGAGTACTTGATTCCACCATTTTAGAGATGACAAGCTTGATTTCACTATATTGATGTGATAAGCTTGACTTCACCATATTGTAGGTGATAAACTTAATTTTACCATATTGAAGGTGATAAACCTGATTTCACCATATTGGAGGTGATAAGTTTCATTTACATATTGAAGGTGATAAGCTTGATTTTACCATATTGAAGGAAGCTTGAAGTCACCATATTGGAGATGATAAGCTTGAGTTCACCATGTTGGAGGAAGCACTCTCCTTTTACCATTTTAAGGTAGCATATTTGATTTTACTATGATATGATTGTTCTAGTTGAAGTCTTTGTCAAGGATTTGATGATCTTTGTCTTGATCTGTTGATCATGAAAATAATAGAAAACATCACACAGATTAGTTTGTTTTGAATGCCATGATGATAAACCTCTCTTAAACATTAGGGGAAGAAAATTTTAGTCACCCCCCAATTTTTAAGATAAGGGAAGAATGCTTTATCATTTCTTTGCATTTTTGATACATTAGCTATATTCCTCCTTTGTGGGTATTTGATGAGTGAACCTTGACTTTCTTGTCCATAAACTTTTGATGGTGGAAAATGAAAATCTCAGTTAGTGTTAGCCCTTTGGGCATCCACTCCAAATGCTTCAACATCATGCTTTCTTAAGCATTCGAGTAAGAGAAATTTTGACTTTACTTTTTCCATATTCTTTATATGAGTGGATGGATTTAATGTTTGATTGAGCATTCATAGTGGATGCTCGGGCAATATGTCCTCTATCGTCATCATGTGTTTTTTAGAAGAGACTCATCGCATATGCTCAAATGCTTTAAATGCGAGCATTTCTCGTTTTCATCCTTGTATAGAATAACAAAGGAGTATGGTGCTTATTTTTAAAGGAAACAACCCATTTTGATTGAAATGAGTTTTATTTTTTCTTTTTCAATAGGTTATAGACCTTTATCTACAATGGAAAGACTATTACTTGACAATGGAGAAGAGATCTAGCTTGTGTTGGAGTGGTCATAGAATCAAGGCGCTTTGGCTTTGATTGCTTGAAGGGTTATCTTGAAAGAAACCCTTAAGCTTCTTCACCTTGTCGTCCATACCACATCTTGATAGAACAAAGAATGGAGCAGAAAGTTACTAATTTTCACTAGGTTTGTCTTCTAAAATGCCACATTGGCATGCTTGAGTAGGATAAATTGTAGCAATTGGTTGAATAAGCGAGTAGATGCTTAGATTAGTGCTTGTCAAACTATAGTACCTCAGGCTAATAGTTCAGCTTATAGAATGTCATATTGGCATGTTTGAGTGGGACAAGTTGTAGCAATCAGCTGAATCAGCAAGCAAACACCTAGATTAGGGCTTATCGAACTATAGTTCCTCATGCTAATAATTCATCTTCTAGCATGTCAGATTGGCACATAGGCTTCGAGAGAAGCAACCTTATGAAGTGATGTTCTCTTTCTTTTTTTTTATTTATTATGGTACTAAAAGAAGCCAATGATGCAAATAATATGTTTTTTGTGCTTTTCTTTAAAAGAAAATTTTCTAGAGATTCATTTTTTTGAAAATATATTAGTAGATAGATGAGGTATCCTTCCATCTTCGATTAAGGCCTCGTACTTGATTGGTCTATTAGAGTTTAAGGATGATTTGATCTAAGAATGTAGTAAGTCACCAATTGACCTCCCCTTACACCTTTCTCTTAGTGTAATATTTTCTTTAGGAACCTTTTTTTGGTGACTTCGCTACTTTTACCATGTTCCTATTGGTTAGTTGGTTCTTTGACTTAACTTTCGCTTCAGATGCCTCTTAACTTCAATTTTCAAGATTTATACACCCATAGATGTCAATTGATACTTACTCTTTGTGCAGTCTTTCTTGGTTAATAATATATGGAGATGAGGCTAGGTAAGTCCTAATTTCGACATACGATCTAATTTTCTCCCTCTTTTTTTTCATTTTTTTTGCTTCCTTTTTTATTTCACTTAGAAATCTCATTTCTTTTGTGAGCGTAGGTGGGTCGGGGAGGTGCAAGGATTCCAACTCCACTATAGTTCATCATCTACCATCCTTTTTCTTCAGACATTACCCTTTCATTTTTTAGAGATCTCATCTCTAAGAAGATGGTGGTTCAACTGAATACCAAGGGATTTTTTTTGTTTTATGTTTTGCCTTGAGAAGTATAGGGTACATACTTGATTAGTCAATTTTAATGTGATTAGATATTCCATCATAGGCTAAATATTTTGTATCTTGTGCTTTTGAACCTGATGCAATCATTTGACCCTTTCATGCCATAGATTTGACATAAGTATCTTTTTTATTGGATTAAATTACTTATTTATTAATCACTCTGGCATTAAAAGATGTTGTTACTTCTTTCTCAGCTAAAGAAAGTTAAATGTGTATTCTTCTATTGTTCTCCCTTAGCCCTTGTAGCATTGGAGGTGAAAATTGTAGAATCTAGCTTTAAGTTCAATTTGACATCCTGAAGTCAACTAAATATCTTATTGGTCCTTCCTTTGATAAGTTTTAGATGATCAAGGGCTGACTTTTGCTTATTGCTTAGCCTTTGACAGAATGATGTTGTGGTTTGTGCTAATGAAACTTCTATTTCATCATCGAGATTCGACACCATGAAATTTGGCCTTTGCTACTAGGGCAAACTCAACTTTTCCCCCTTAGTAAACTTGGTCTTTTGTCCCCTAGCTTGACTTGATATTTTGCTCCCTAGGTGAACTTAATCTTTGCCCATAGGGTGGGAGGTGAGAGGCTGATCCATACTAGACAAGTGGAGCAGTGACTGGATTAATGTAGCATTAGCAATGCTAGGAGCAATGATACTATTGGCAATGATGCTAGGAGCAGAAGAACTATACATAAATTACATGGAGTTGGACATAGCTTGATAGCTGATATGGACTCCAGTTGTCCCTACGATGACTATTATTTTGTTATCGAGGTTTTGCATAATGACATTTGACTTTATTCTCTTTGAATGAGTTTGGCCCTTGCTACCTGGATGGGAGGTCTCTGTCCCCTAAATGGGAGATCTGTGCCTCCTAAATGGGAGGTCTTTCTCCTCTTCCTCCTCTGAAGGAACAACTTTGCCTCCACCTCTATTGACCCACTGGTGACTGCCTCTACCCGTGCTCATGTGGGAGCCTACCGACCACACCCCATCCAACCTCTACCTTTGATGAGCTCTGCTTCCATTATCTGCATCGAGCTCCTTAGCTGTTGGCCTACCTCCCTTGTTCCTGTCGTCAGTCCAATCCTGACCCAACCTTATCTACTTTGCCTCAACTCACCATCCTTGTTGTGCACCACCAGGGCAACACTCAACCGGACCCAGCCGGGAAAAGAAGAGGATGGGGGCTTGGGCCCCCTTCTTTGTTGTGCGCCTCCAGAGCAACATTTAGCCAAGCTCGATCAAGATATGAAGAGGAAGGGATCTTGGGTCTCCATCCCTGCTGTGCACCACTGGAGCAATACCCGACCAGACCCAACTAGCAGACAAAGAGGATGGGGGCTTGGTCCCTTGTCCCTGCTGTGCGCCACCAAAGCAAGGCTAGATCTGACTAGAGAAGGGACTGGGCCACCTTGGCCCGGTAAAGTTCAAAGATAAGGGCATGGGTAAGGTAAAGGAGAAAAAATAGAAGAAAAAAAAAAGAAATATGAAAAGGTTGTTATGTAAAAAAAGAGGAAAAGTTGGCAAAAATAAAACAAAAGAAAGAGTTTGTCCAAAAAAAAAGAGAAAAGACTTCTCTCACCTTGATTTTTAGTAAAATTTTATCAGCATCGCTATCCATAGTCCTTAGTGTGATGATGGAGCTCCACCTATATTGTAGCCCCTCGAAAATGGTGGAATCTCGACATCGATATGGTCACCTGCGGACCCTCGAAGATGGTGAGCTTTTGACACGATTCGTAGCCCCTCAAAGATGCGAACCCTCAATACTATCCATGGCCACATGTGGCCCCTCGAAGATAGAAAACTCTTCACACTGCTGTTGCCACCCACAGCCCCTCAAAAATGGCAAAGCCTCGCACCTTAGCCAACTTTTTGGCTCACATTAAGCTAGCCTTCATGCTAATACTTAGCCAACCTTTGGGCTTGCATCCAGCCAACCCTCATGTTTGCACTCAGTAAGCCTTCAGGCTCGTACCCAGCTAACTTTTGGGCTTGCATTAAGTCAGTCTTTGAGCTCACACTTAGCCAATCTTCAGACTCACTTAGCTAACCTTCAAGCTCGCACTTGGTCAGACTTCAGGCTCACACTTAATTAGCCTTTGGGCTCACACCCAGCCAGTTTTCAGGGTTGCATTTCAGCCAGCCCTTGGGCTCGCACTCAACTAGCCTTCGGGCTTGCATTAGACCAATTGTCGAGCTCACACTTAACTAGCCTTTGGGCTCACATTCAATAAACCTTGGGGCTCATATTAAGCTGACCTTCGGGCTCACACTTAGACAACCTTCAGACTCATATTCAGCCCACCTTCGGGCTCACACCTCAACCAGTGTTTAGACTTGCACTCAGCCAGCCTTCAGACTCACACTTAGACAGCCCTCAGGCTTGCATTCAAGGTATCATTCGGGCTTGCACTCAACCACTTTTGGGCTCACACTTGACTAGCCTTTAGGCTCGTACTAAGTCAGCCTTCAGGTTTGCACCTTAGCCAGTCTTCAGGCTCACACTCGGCTAGCTTTCGATCTAGCATGTCAGCTAGCTTTTGGGCTCACACTTGTCCAATCTTTGGACTTGCACCTAGTCAACATCAGGCTTGCATCTCTAAGCTAGATTTCGAACTTGCAAACTAAGCCAACCCTCAAGTTCACACATTTAAAGTTAGGCTACAGGGTCCACCTAAAATCATCATAAATGGCTAAGGACTCTCAAATTAAATTGATTAATATAAAAAAATTTAATCACATTGAAATTAAACTCAGTTAAAATAAATAGACAAAGCCCAAGTTAACTCAAATGGACCTAAATTGATTAAACAAATGGACTAAAATCCAAATTGAGTTGGACTCCAAAAATCCAAATTAAGTTGAACTAGATCAAATAAACTCAGACTCAACCCTAATCGAACTTTAGATGGGTTAATTTAAAATCAAGTTGAGTTCAAACCAAAACCAATCTTGATTGAAATCAAACCCTAATTGGGTTAAATCATGTCCAAACTAAAAGAGCAAGCTCAAAGTCAAGTTAGAACCAAGTCAGGATGAACTAAAATCAAGTTGAACTAAATTGACTTGAACTTGAACCGAAGTCCATCAAAATGCTGACTCGAACTCGACAAGGGTCCAACACAAGGTTGAACTCGATTCAAGATAAATGAAATCAAACTCAAAATTGAACTATATTAGTCCAGATGGAATTAAATAGAGTTAAATTGAGTCTCACTAGGTGTGCTAAATCCTCGACAATACTCTAAGAATATGAACAAAGGGTGACATTACCACCCTAACCTAAACTATAATTAGTTCAAATAGAACTAAATAAGGTCAAATTGAGTTTTACTGGATGTGCTACAAAAGCCTTTAGTAACATTTCAAAGCTATACCCAACTCCATAAGTCATTGATGATACTTTCAAACCAAATAAGTTAATTGCCAATACGCTCAAATTTGTTGGTCAGACTTTAAAGCTAGTCAACCCCAGAAGTAGTTGATAATGCATCTTCCAAGCAAAGCCAACCCAAAAGCATTAGCAATGCTTCGAATCAAACTAAACTAAGGTAGGCTTGAATCGCTTAATCAGTTAGTCACAATACCTTATTCAAATCAACTGACAATATGCTCAAAGCTGTCGGTCATACTTCAAAGCTATACCCAACTCCATAAGCCATTGGTGACATTACCAAATTAAAGAAGTTAATCGCCAACATGTCCAAAGTCATTGGCTAGCTAATCAACCCCACAAGCAGTTAATGATTCACCCTTCAAGATAGTTAACCCTAGAAGCTGTTGATGACACACCCTTCAAGCTAGTCAACCCCAAAAATAGTTGACGATGTGATTTTCAAAACTATACCCAATCTTATAAGTTATTGGTGACATTACCAAATTAAAGAAGTTAATCGCCAATACATTCAAAGTTATTGGCTATACTTCAAGCTAATTAACCCCATAAGTAGTTGATGATGCATCCTTCAAGCTAGTTAACCCTATAAGCCATTGATGACACACCCTTCAAACTAGTCAACCCCAAAAATAGTTGATGATATAATTTTCAAAGCTATACCCAACTTTATAAGCCATTGGTGACGCCCCTAAACCAAATGAAATTATTGTTTATGCCTTATTAGTTATGGAAATACTTCAAAAATCAAAAAGTTATTGTATATACCTTATTAGCTATGGAAACACTTCAAAGTCAACGGAGTTATCACCTAAGCCTTATTTTCTATGAAAATTCTTCAAGGTCAATGAAGTTATCACCAATGCCTTATTGGCTAATGAAAATACTCCAACCAAAATAAAGTTATTGCTAATGTCTTATCAGTCAATAGAAATACTCTAACCCAAATGAAGTTATCACCAATGCTATATTGGTTAAGAAAAATATTTCAAATCATGAAGTTATCCCTAAAGCTCAAAACTATCAAAAATATTTTTGGTCAATGTTGACAAGCTACCAACAATGCCATCTAATAAAGTTGTTAATAGAGCTTAAACATATTAGAAACACTTCGAACTTGTCCTATTTCCTTCCACGTCCCATCAGATGATGCTATCAACACTTGTCAAGGACTAAGTCAATATAGGTCAAACGCCACATGGTCTAGCATAGGGGGAGCAGGGCAGCAGCACACATTAAAGTTTCTTCTTCGCTCTTTCTTTTTCTTTATTTCTTTCATGCTTTCTATAATTCTATGTTAAAATTTATTATAAAGTGAGGGCATAAACTTACTTAAGCCATGTATCCTTTTTTAAATTAATCAAATACTTTTTTTTTGTATCTCTATTTTATTAGTTAAGTTTTTTACTTTAGGAGGTTACTGACAATTGTTAGAGTAATTAACCATAAGGGTTCACACTTGTTGGAAGTCATACTCCCACAACATCTAATAGCACATTTTAAATTAAAATAAATTTTGATTTATGATTTGAGATTGTTCCCAAGGTCTCTGCTATTTCGGATGGTCAATTTTGGTCCCACAATTCAAGCCCCTATTATTAATTACCTTAACAATTATCCAAAACCTCCTAAAGCAAAAAATATATTAACAAAATAGAGATACAAAAGAAAATAAGAAAGCATTATTTGATTAATTTAAAGAAAGAAATACATGACTTAAGTAAGGGCATATCCTCACTTTACAATTTAAAGAATTTAAGTTCATAAAAGACATGAAGTAAGAATATGAAAGTGGAAAGGAAGTGGGAAAGACTTGATGCTCGCCGCTGCCCCACTCTTGTGCACTTGATAGCATAGAGTCTGACTCAAATAGATGTTTGGTTTGATCCTTGGCAAATGTTGATAACTTGGCTTGGTTTTAAAGTATGACTAACTTTCTTAGTTTATGTTGGTTGATTTCTTTTGATATTTGATTTGAGAGAATAATTAATGACTTTATCTTGTACTAACCATTATTAATTTAATAATAGATGACCACTCTTCTCTTATTATCGGTTAGATTTGCAGAGTTAATGACACCTTCAAACTTGTGTCGGTTGAACTTAAAGTGTGACCGATGGTTTCATACGTATTACCCATTGACTTCTTTTGAACAAGGCATCTGGATGATTGAGTGAGTGAGTTCAAGCTTGCGTTAGATCAGTTTGAAATGATTAGTAGTCTTGGCTTATGCCAACCATTTCTGATTTGATAATCAGTAACCTCTTAGGCGTATTGTCGATTTAAATTTAAGATGTTGCCTATGACTTTTGAGCATGTGTTGGCTTAGCTTGAAGTATGGCCAATGGCTTTAAGCACGTTGTCAGCTGACTTCTTTCGAACACAACATCTAGTTGATTAACTGAGCGAGTTCAAACCTGTGTTTAGTTCAATTTGGTTTGAAATTCAAACTTGGTTTGGTTTAAGTATAATCTAATTTAGTTCAATATTTAGAACTTAATTTTGACTTAAGTTTAATTTGGATCAATTCAATGTTCAGGACTCGATTTAGATTCGAGTCAAGGTCAACCTTGTGTCGGACTCTTATTGATTTCTTAATAAATCCTTAATGGATATTGAATCCAAACCCTTAATAGGTTCTTATTAGATTTTTAATGGATCTTAAGTCTAACCCTTATTAAGTTCTTAATAGATACTTAAAAGATTTTGAATTTGACCCTTAATGGGTTCGTAATGAATCCAGGCTCAACCCATTAATAGGTTTGGCTTTGAACCTTAATGAATTAGGTTCAAGTTCAAGTTGATTTGGGTTCAATTAGATTTTGGTTCAAGCTTGAACTGATTCTCGTTTGACTTTGAGTTTGATTTGACCTAATTGGAGATTGGTTTAACTTGATTTAACCCAATCAAGGTTTTATTCAAAATTAGTTTGACACAATTAGCCTTAGGCTTGAATTTGGGTTGACAAAATTAGGGTTGATTTGAACTTAATTTGCCTTTTGTTTTAGTCAATTTTGACCAAAAATTAAATTTAATCAAAATTAAGTCAAGTTGTAGAATTGAATGCCAGTTGATTATGATTGAAATATGGGCCTCAATTGGACTAAAATCACAATCAAATTCAACTGAAATTGGGTTTAATTTGGATTTTAATTATTGAAAGATTCAGGCCTAAATTAAAGAGAGCTAAATAGGCCAAATACTTTGAGCAAAATTGGGACCAAAATTTATCATATATCCGGACCAAAATAAAAATTATAAATTTTTTACAAACGGGTCTTTGGCTGGTCCTTTCTTATAAATAAGTCCCTGAAATAAAAATTTTATGAAAAAATCATTGAAAATTTTGAAGTTTCAAATTGATCCTTACAAAATCCAGAGCTTACAAATAAACCCTTCAAAATTTTATATTTACAAATAAATCCCTAAAATTTCTAATTTTTACAAATAAACCATAAAATTTTGAAATTTACAAATACACTCGTCAAAAATTTTTATTTACAAATAAGTCTAAATTTTACTCAAAAAGGACTCTGAAAATTTTAGAATTTTTACAAATATATCCTTTTTGTGAAAATTTATAAAATCACATTTTGATCCTTTTTTTGAAAATTTATAAATAAGCCCTCGAAAATTTTTATTTGTAAATAAGTTCAAGTTTAATTCAAAAAAGGGGTCTGAAAATTTTAGAATTTTTATAAATGAATCCTTTTTGTAAGAAAAGACTCCTAAAATTTATTAAATTATATTTTTAATGCAATTTTTTAGAAAATTTGCAAATAATCCCCTCAAAAGTTTTATTTATAAACAAGTCCAAATTCTATTCAAAAATGACCCTAAAAATTTTAAAATTTTTATTGATATGATATTTCTGCAAAGGAGTTAATGGAATTTATAAAATTACAGTTTGATCAAATTTTTTTGAAAAAATTTGCAAATAACCCCTCTGAAAATTCAATATCCAAATATGGTACAAAATTTCAATTTCTTCATCATGGAAACAAATATCAATTGATGGATTACATGCCATTCACAAAGATGAAAATACAGTCTATTACAAATCACAATATTCAATCAAATATAATTTCACTATAAACTAGGATTCAATATCATTACAAATTTGGCCACTTGAGGATTTTATTCCAATCTCCTTCAAAATCTATAAAAAAGACTAAAAAAATTGCAAAACAGAACAACGAGAGGAAGAGGGATCAAAACAACAAGAGACAGAAGAATAGGGAGAAGACAAAGGAGATCAGAGAGAGACTATTGGGTGGCCACCTACGGTCCCTTGCACTTAAGTATAAATTAGGATTCAATATCATTACAAATTGGGCCACTCAAGGATTTTATTCCAATCTCTTTCAAAATCTATAAAAAGACTAAAAAAATTGCAAAACAGAACAACGAGAGACAGAAGAATAGGGAGAAGACAAAGGAGATCAGAGAAGGTAGAGAGACTATTGGGTGGCCACCTGTGGTCCCTTGCACTTAAGTCAACCTTCGGGCTCGTACCCAGCCAACTTTTGGATTCACTCTTAGTCAGCCTTCAACCTTACATTCAAGCCAGCTTTTAGAATTGCATCCAAGCTAACATTTAAGCTCACACTCAACTAACATTCAGTCTCTCACTTAGCTAGCCTTTAGGCTTGCATTAAAGCCAGCCTTCGAGCTTGCACTTAGCTAGCCTTTGGGCTTGCACTCAGCCAACCTTCATGCTTGCATTCAAGCTAGCCTTCGAGCCCACATCTAAGCTAGCCTTTGGACTTGCACTTAGCCATCCTTTGGGCTTACACTCAAGCCAACCTTTAGTTGGTACATAGTTAGTCTTTGAGCTCACACTCTAGCTAGCCTTTGGGCTCACACTTAGCTAGCCTTCGAGCTCACACTCAAACTAGTTTTCGGCCCACACTTAACCAACTTTCAGGCTTGCATTCAAGCTAGCCTTAGGGCTTGTATCTAAGCCAACCTTTAGGATTATACTCCATCTAACCTTCAGGCTCGCATCCAAGCCAGCTTTTGGGCTCACACCTAAGTCAGTCTTTGGGCTTTCACCTAGCCAGCCTTCGAGCTTGCACTTAGCCAGCCTTCGAGCTCACATTCAAGCTAGCCTTTAGGTTCACATCCAAGCCAGCTTACACTCAGGAAACCTTCAGACTTGTATTTAAGACAACCTTCGAGCTAGCACTTAGCTAGCATTTGGACTCGCACTCAACCAGCCTTCGGGCTCATATTCAAGCCAACCTTTGAGCTCACATCCAAATCATCCTTCGGACTTGCACCTAAGCTAGTCTCCAGGCCTGTACACTAGCCCACCTTCATGCTCACATACAAACTAGCCTACATGCTTGCACCTAAGCCAGCCTTCGAGATTGCATTCTAGCTAGGCTTTGAGTTCGCATTCAAACTAGTGTTTGGGCTCACATCCAAACCAGACTTCTGGCTCACACCTAAGCCAGCCTTCAATCTCACATCCAACTAGTCTTTGGGTTCACACTCAGTTAGCTTTCAGGCTCGCATTTAATCTAGTCTTTAGGCTTGCATCCAAGCCAACCTTCGGGCTCACACTTAGCCAGCCTTGAGGCTCACACTCAATTAGCCTTCGAGCTCACACTTAGCTAGCCTTCAAGCTCACACTTAGCCAACCTTTGGGTTCAGCCTTCAGGCTCGCACTCAGCCAACCTTTAGATTTGCATTCATGTCAGCCTTCAAACTCACATTCAAGCCAACCTTCGGACTCACACTTTAACCAGCCTTCAGGCTTACATCCAAGACAACCTTTGGGCTCACACCTAAGTCAACCTTCAAGCTTACACTTAGCTGGCCTTCAAGCTTGCATTCAAGATACCCTTTGGTCTTATGCCCAAGCTAGCCTTTAGGCTTGTACTTAGCTAGTCTTAGGCTCACACTCAAGCCAGCCTTCGAGCTTGCATCCAAGCCAACTTTTGGGCTCACACCCAGCTAGCCATTGGGCTCACACTTATCTAGTCTTCAAGCTCACACTCAAACCGGCCCTTGGGCTCACATCCAAGCTAACCTTCGAGCTCGCACTTAGCCAAACTTTAGGCTCGCACTCAACTAACGTATGGGATCACATCTCAACTAACTTTTAGTCTCACACTCAGTTAGCCTTTGGGCTCAAATTCAAGCTAGCCTTCAGGCTCGCATCAAAGCTAGCCTTTGGGCTCAAACTCAACCAGCCTTCAGATTTAGACTCAACTAGCCTTTAGGCTCACACTCAGCCTACCTTGGGATTCATACTTAACTAGCCTTTAGGATTGCATTTAAGCTAGCCTTCAAGCTCGCACTTAGCCGGTCTTCGAGTTTGCACTCAACCAACCTTCAGGCTTGCATTTAAATCAGTCTTCAGGTTCACATCCAAGTCAGTCTTTGGACTCATACCTAAGCTAGCCTTTGAGATTTCACTCTAGCCAACGCTCGGGCTCACATTCAAGTTAGTCTTTGGGCTCACATCCAAGCTAGCCTTCAGGCTCGCACCTAAGCTAGTCTTCTGACTCACACCCAGCTAGCCTTCGGGCTAGCACTCAACTAGCCTTCAAGCTCACATTCAAGCCAGATTTTAGGCTCGCATCTAAGCTAGCCTTCAGGCTCACACTCAAGCCAACCTTTGGGCTTACACTTAGCCAACCTTCGAGCTCACACTCTAGTTAGCCTTCAGGCTCGCATTCAAGCCAATCTTTGGGCTTGCATTCAAGCCACCCTTTAAGCTCATGCCTATACCAACCTTCAGGCTTGCACTCTAGCTAGCCTTCAAACTCGCACTGTAGCCAGCCTTCAGGCTCACATCCAACCTAGCCTTCACGCTTGCACTCAAGTTAGTCTTCAAGCTCGCACTTAGCTAGCCTTTGGGAGCCAACCTTCAGGCTCACACTCATCCAGATTTTGAGCTCATATCTCAACCAGTCTTTGAACTTACAACTAGTCAACCCTCAGGCTAGTATTAAGCCAGCTTTCGAGCTCATGAGCTAAGCCAACCTTCAGGTTCACATATTTTAAAGCCAGATTATGGGTCTGCTTAAAATCATCATAAACAATCAAGGACCCTCAAGTCAAACTATTTTATATGAAGTAACTCAATCATATTGAAATTGAGATCAGTTCAAACAAATGGACAAATATTAAGTTGGCTCAAATGGACTTAAATTGATCAAACAAATAGACTAAAACCTAAATCAAGCTAGACACCAAAAATTTCAAACTTAAATTCAAGTTAAATATGAATTGAACTAAGTTTAAATCAAACCTTGACTGGGTTATGTCAAATCCAAACTAAAAGGATAAACTCAAGGTCAAAACAAAACTAGACTAGGTTGAGCCTAATCTAAAACTAAATTGAGTTAAATTGACTTGAACTTGAACCAAAGTCTAGCAGACTCAGACTCTATAGAGGTCCAACACATGCTCAAAAGTTGACTCAAGCTAAATAAAATCAAATTTAGACCCCAATTGTATTAGTCTCAATAGAACTAAATAGGGTAAAACTAAGTCCTATTAGGGATATTGAAACTTCAATAATACTCCAAAACTATGAACAAAGGGTAATGTCACCCCCTAATCCAATCTAAAATTAGTTCAAATAGAACATAATAAGGTCAAACTGAGTCTCGCTGGATGTGCTACAAAAGCCTTCAGCAACACTCCAAAGTTATATTCAACTCTATAAATTGTTGATGATACTGTGAAACCAAAGAAGTTAATTGTCAATATTCTCAAAGCTATTGGTCATACTTCAAAACTATACACAACTCCACAAGCCATTGGTGATACTGTCAAATCAAAGAAATTAATCGCTAACATGCTTAAGGCTATCGGCCACACTTGAAAGCTATACCTAACTCCCTAAGCCGTCAGTGACACTACCAAATCATGGAAGTCAACTAATAATGCACTTAAAGCTGTTGGCCACACTTCACTCTAGTCAACCCCATAAGTAGTTGATTATGCACCCTTTTCTAAGCTAGTCAACCCTACCAACAGTTGATGCACGTTTCTAAGCTAGCCAACCACACAAGCAATTGGTGATATGTTCTTCAAACTAGTCAACCCCAAAAGTCATTGACAATATATCTTCAAGTTATACCTAACTCCATAAGCTATTGGTGATGCTACCTAATCAAAGAATTTATCTTCTATATCTTATCAGCTATGGAAATACTTCAAAAAAATAAAAAAAATTATCGCCTACTTATTTTCAGCTATAGAAATACTTCAAAAAAAATAAAAAAAAAGGTATCAACTATGTTATATTGGCTACAAAAACACTTCAAGGAAAATAAAGTTTTTGCCAATGCCTAATCAGCTAACAGAAACCCTCCAATCCAAATAGAGTTATCATCCATACCTTATCAGCTAAGAGAAATACTCTAATTTAGATGGAGTTATCGTCCATGCCTTATCAACTAATGAAAATACTCCAACCCAAATGGAGTTATCACCCCCACCTTATCTTCTAACAGAAACACTCCAATCTAAATGGAGTTATCACCTGTTGAATTTGGATGTCCCAAACTCGGATTAGAGTTTGAGTTAAGGTAAAAATTTGAAGCTAGATTTGGACCTATGTTTGATTTTGGATACTTGTTATGTAATATTAGGAGTTATAATTAGGGTAGAACTCAAACTCAATAACGGTCTACAAATACTCTAGTAATATATAGGGTTTAGGTATGGTGTAGTGCTGAGGTTGAACTAGAGAGAAGAGAAAGAGAGAGAGTGTTGTCTCTCGTGTGTGGGTCTATCTAGTGCTTCTCGGTAGTCTCTTGTAGTGGTTCCTCATCGTGTTCTCTTGGAGATTCTCTCTAAAAATGGAGGTGTTGTTGAGGCCTAGTGAAGATTTTAGTTGGGCAAAAAAGAGTAGAGTCTTTCTTGTAGACTTTTGTAAAGTTTTTTGATAGTGAATCTCTCTCCCTCCCCATGGACGTAACCCGATTTTAAATAAACCACATATATCATTGTGTCTCTTCTTTTATTTTCTTACATTACTTCTCGTCTCTTGTGTTGTTTGAGAATAAAATGATCCGTGTATCCTCCGCTATGAATCTCAACAATTTCGTACACCTTATTGGTTAATAAAAATACTCTAACCCCAACAAAGTTATGCCAATGCCTTATTGGCTAATAGAAATACTCCGATCCAAATGAAGTTATCGCCTATGCCTTACTGGTTATACAAATATCTTAAATCTTGAAGTTATCGCTGATGCTCAAAGCCATTGAAAATACTTCAAACTTCTCACATTTCTTTCTATAATTTGGGTCAGACATCACATGGTTTAGCGTAGGGGGACCGGGGCAACATCACACATCAAACCTTCTTCTCCACTGTCTCTCTCTTTTTCCTTTCTCTATTTCTTCTATATTTCCTATAATTCATTATAAAGTGAGGGCATACCCTTATTTAAGACATGTATCATCTTTCTTAAATTAATCAAATAATGATTTATTTATTCCTTTCTTTTGTATATCTATTTTATTAGCTAGGTTTCTTACTTTAAAAGGTTCTTGACGATCATCATAGTAATTAACAATAGGGGTTTGCGCTTATTGGAAGTCATATTTTCACAATACTTGATAGTGCACTCAAATCAAAATAAATTGTAATTTTTGATTTGAGGTTGCTCCTCAGGGTCTTTGCCATATGCCTATCAAAATCGATCCCACAAATTCTAACACACCCAGTGGGACTTCTCTTTCAAATGTAGAAACCTAGTTAATACTATAGAGACACTAATAAAATAGAATTATATTGAAAACTGATCAATTGTGTTCTCTTTTGCAAACAAAAAAAAGAATCAAATGGCAACAACAAAGGATATTTTTGCCCCAAGATTCACCATGATTTGGGGGTAGGATCAACTGTGCATTTTCTTCAATCAATGGTCATGATAGAAGTAGTTGAAGTTTAATTCAAGCTCAGGACCATCTTTGAGGTTGTGCAGTTCAAGATAGCACCTACTACTACACTAACTAAAGTTGTCATCATGTAAAATCAACCTATTTCTTGTCTTCCATCGAAGGAATAGAAGCTCAATGTCGTCATCCCTAATAAGAAAGGCTGTTTGGATGAAGAGCCAAAAGTCATGCCACAACCATTAAGAATGTTAGTCTTCCAGAGGCTAGGACTGAAACAAAGCTCAGTCTTTAGCTACCTTCACCCATCTCCTCACAGAGGGCAATCTAAAGCAAATCTGAACATAACCATTAAGGAAGAAGATTTCATCTTGACTATCACTCGGAAAGAAAAAGCTGTTGGAATTTTCAACCGACTTGGGAAACCTATCCCTCGAAAAAAGTCAATCATTACCATTCCTATCCCAACTCCTTCACTCCATTACGTAATTTGGAGAAGGGTAGGAGCAAATCACAAGGGGCACAGTCTTGCCTTAAAACTGTAATAAAAGGGTGAATCACCAAATAAAATCACAAGTCACTGTAAGGCTACAACCCAATATAAGGGGAGGCTACCTACACTATCAAAGTTATTTCTTATCATGATTCTAGGAGAGACCATGAGCTTGTAGCCCAGCCAGCCAAATGTCAAAAGAAGGCTATCCGAGAGAGGCTTACGGATAAACAAATTTAAGAAGAGAAGGCCCTTGTGACAATTCCTTACTACCATGCCAAAGAAAAGGTGTGGCAACCTTCTCCATGAATAGATTCATAAATGAGATGACTCGACTAATGGAAGAAGTTAGCCTCAACCCAAAGCCTAAATCTAATCCTCAAAATATGGAGTATCATGTTTTGACAGAAGCCTTGGTTATAACTGAAAGCTCCAATCAAGAAGTAACCATAAAAGTGCTACAAGAACAACTAAGATAGCAAGACAAAGAGAAAGATGAAGCTTGAAAGAAGGTCATTGAGTTGATGAAAATGATGTTACAAATGAGACAGAAGCTTAATAAGTTGGAACAATCTCAACAACCATTTCAAGAACAAAAGTGACAAAAGGTACATCTCCTGTAGAAGAGATCCACAAAAATGTAGGTCCTTTACAAGCACCTCCTTTAGTTAGTGATACCCAATTCATGATTTCAGGATCCCTGACCATAATAGCTCCTAGTATACATATAATAATAGCTTCAATGAATGGTAGCTATGTAGTTGAGATAAGAAAGTGAGACAGGAAGGGTAAATGATGTTGACAAACCATACCTGACCATTACGATCAAGTGTCATATCCCAGAGGCTATATAGTGCCTAATTTTAAATAGTTTAATAGTATGGGTAATCCTAAATAGCACATAGCTTACTTTATGATTCTATGTGGGAATTCAAGTAATAGTCCCTTGTTATTACTTTGCCAATTTTCAACAAGCTTGATAGGAGTAGTATTTGAGTGGTACGTCAATTTTCAACTAGAATCCATACAAACTTGGGCACAGATAAGAGAGGCTTTCCAAATCAGGTTCAAAGAAATTAATGATAAAGTGACCATTATAGACCTTGTCTCAACACTGAAATGTCACAATGAGTTGATTTTGGATTATATCACACGGTGAAAAAATCTTAGCATCAAGTCTGAACAACCCATGAGCCAATTTGAAGTAGTAAACCTAGTTCTCAATAACATAAGAGGAGAATGGATTGGCCGACCAACTTTATCCAATTCACAAAGTTTCAAACTAAAAACAGATAAGGTAAAGCGTGGAGATCCTTCCAAAAATGTGAGGATTGGATTTACAGTAACTGAGCAAAAGAAACCTCCAAACCCCACTATGAACAAGGGTAATCCTCATAAGACACCGACACTTGGAGGAGATGGAGAAGTGGAATGATCCAATGACCTCCAACAAAGGCTCAAATGGAAATATTCTTTCAATAGAGAAAGAGTAGCTAAAATCTTATAGGATATCCTAAAGTTAGACCTCCAATTTCTAGAATCTAAGAGACTAAGCGAGGGCAATAAGATAGATCATCCAAAATATTATCCTTACTATAGAATCTTGGGGCATACCATTGAAAACTGCTATATGTTCAAGGACTGGGTCGAGAAACAATATCAAAAAGGCAAGCTAACTCTCTCGAAGGCATGCTTATTCGAAACACTCATCGAACACATCAATCATATTACTTGATTGAGGGCCATGAACCATTTGCTGAAATCTTCTTTGGGGAGGAAGCACAATGTACTCTTGAACAAGAGCATTTATGGAATATTTATATTTCAAAAAGGCTAAAGAAGTTGATGAAGAAAATGACTAAAAACCTTGGAGAGCCAAAGATGATGATGAGGAAAGCCTTATTAGAGCAAACTGCCTCACCTTCTTGAAGCATTAAGAAAAGAAAGAATAAAAGTAGGAAGAAGAAGCTGATTCAGTCAAATAAATATGATGTCAAGAAATTAGCCATCCAAGAATATATCGATGCTCTAGATCAATATGTTCAGGGAGAAAGAAGGCAAGTAACTCTTGAGAAATTCTTCCTTGACAAACTCAAAGCCTTACTAGAGAACCTTGATGCAGAAAATAAAAAAAGTGAACTCCCGATGGCAACATGTTCTGTCATATTTACTGTCAGAGGTTTACAACCAAGCCGATCCCTACCTCATCACTTCATTGATGAGGAAATTTAGGATGCAAGGTAAGAAGAAGCAAATAGATTCATTGGGGATGTTATTGATAAAATAAGAGATCCCATAAGCTTTCCTGAGGGATGCTCCCGAGATGACTATCTTAGAGAGTGATTCGTTTATGAGCATGGCTATAACATGCTCAAACTATAATTAGATACTGTGAAAGACCTCACTATAACTAACATGAGATTTGTCAAGGGGCAATGTAGATGCTAAGCAAGCATATGAAGGCTATGGTTGCCTACATAAAAAGCATGACAAATTCGACTATCATGCTTTGTGAGGAAGTCAGGAGGATAGAAAAGGTACTAGTAGAAAACACAAAACCATACAAAATACCTCATAGGGGTGGTGAGGAACCACTTACCGATTCTCCTTGGGATTAGAATGACCACTTGTGCCATTTACTCCAGAGATGGGTCCAGAAAGCTAGACACTATTGAAGAGAGTTAGCTAAGTCTATGACCTCTTGTCCCATGGTGACTCATAAGTCTAAGCTAAATGCCAATAAGCTACTATCCCGACCTCCATCAAGCAACCCAACAATAAATACTCAACCAACTAGGTTTGGTGAAGTCCTAATCCTAGAGCCTGTGGAAGGATGCACTTTGCCAACTTTAGAGGAATTATACATACAAGGCACAGACAATGAATACGACTCCATGTCTAGCTTAGAATAACTTCTTGACCACTTCAGAAGGCCCTATACCAGCAAGCACCAAATGAAGAAGGAGGCTTTTCAGGAGAGGATGAAACGAGCTAATGCTAAAGCTTATTCTACCCCCCCTACCAAATCAATATGAATATCCACAATTAAGCCGATTTGAATATCCATGAAAAATTCATCCTAAATACAAAGTCCTGAAGAAGGTTATGTCAACATACGAAATAGAAGGGTTTATCCAGAGAGTTTCTGAAGACCTTTCTACAAAGAAGCCTCATATGCCTAATTCTAATGTTGAATATGATGATTATCAGCCAGTTATATCCTCCAATAACATTCAAAAAATTACTAACTGGGGGCAAGAGTCATCTACCTCCTATCACATGATTAGCCTTGGAAGTGACTCCGAATATGAATCTTATTAGTCTCATGACACCAGGTTTCAACTAAGGAGAGTAAACCAAATACAACTCCAAGGTGAACAGGTGTTACCTCTGAGACAAGCTCCAATGCCTAGAGATAAGAACATCCCCAAGGATAAGGAAAAGGAAATTCAAATAAGTGAGGGCATCGAACCCTCACAACCTAAACTTGTACCCAACAAAGTGGAATACAACATAGCAGTCCACCTCAAGAAGATCCCCACTATGTTAAGTATTTTTGATGCCTTGATGATGTCACAAGAACTCAGGGATACACTGGTATATATCTTATAGAATTCGGCCAACTACCAAGCATACTTTGCTGAAGAGAAGATAAAGGGGTCATTGTATGTACACCAAACTCCTACCATCACCTTCACAAATGATGGCCTACTACCTGGAATAACATACTACAACAAACCATTATATGTCACAGGAAATAGCAATAAGATCAAGATTAATCACATTTTGATTGACCTAGGTTCATCAGTCAATTTAATGATTCTTCAAACTCTAAGAGCTCTAACTTTAGATGTGTGTCACTTGTCGTCCGAGATTATAACCATATAAGAATTTAATCAAAACAGTCAAAGAGCTTTGGTAGCCATAACCATTCCTCTGAAGGTAGGCAAAATGTTGACAAACATCAAGTTTTGTGTGATTGATATTGATGCATCATACAAAGCAAGACGTCAAGTTTTATGTAATTAATACTGATGCATCATATAAAGTACTACTAGGGAGGCTTTGGCTACATGAAAATAAAGTAGAGATATCAACCCTACATCAATACCTTAAATACTTTGAGAATAGTGAAGAACACTGAATTGACAGAGATGTACACCCTTTTGATGTTCATAAGGCACATTATGATGATGTGAAATACTATCAGAAATTTGACACTAATAAGGAGTATGCTAACATCAATCAAGTAAAGCAAAAAATTACTAACTTGGTCTTTGCTCCTCCTCATCCGAGAAGCGATTCTGACCCAATCTCTTTAGATGAATAAGCCTTGCAATTCTACCTAGGTAGTTATACTTCTGAGAAGATGATGATAGAGGTCAAATGAAAAATATTTTCTTTGTTATTAAAGTTCCAAAAGGCTTATTTAAGCCATTAGATGAGCTAAGCATCAATGTCATGGAAAAACTAATGACTTTCTACATTCCTTTAGGCACAAAGGAGAAAAAGAAATACTATTTTACAAGGTAATCCCTTATGTCCCAAGCATACATGAAATTCTGGGAACTGAAGATCTAGTGAATGATAATCATCATCAATCGGTAGTCATGGCTAAATATTTTTCCGACCAGATTCATCAAATAATTAACAAATTTGATTGTAGACATCTATAAACAAAGAGAGAGAGTCATTTCTTCAAAAATCTATGGGATCCACTCCAAGGACATGCCTACGTTCTTCGAAGAGGAAACAAGATACCAAATGGCTAGACTATATTATCCCAAATGCCTACACATATCTTATGGTCATCATTGGACCCCTCTCTGATATTCAGGATGACCAAATGACATCAATACACCTTGACACATGCACTAATATGGTTGCAAGTTTTCAGACATCACAAGAAGGTGACATGATGCAGCCAAAATTGTTTCAGATGAACTTTCGCCAAATCTCACTCAACATTATGAATCACTTGGTGAAGAAATAATCCTCAAATCAAAAGAAGCTCCATCATAACTTGAGGATGGGGGCAAGCCACAGTTAATGAACTAATGGAGATCAACCTAGGCTCAGAGGAAGACTCTAAGCCAACTTTTATCAGTACTCAACTTTTAAAGGAAAACCAAACCTAGCTCAAAGTAGTGCTCCAAGAGTACATAAATTGCTTTGCATGGAGCTATAAGAAAATATCTAGACTAGATTCTGAAGTTGTAGTCCACAAACTAGCTATCAATCCTGAGCTTTTGCTTGTCAAACAAGCATCTAAGAAGATGAAACTTGACCTAGAACAGAAAGTAATAGAAAAACAAAGAAACTGATCAAAGCAAGCTTTATTAGAGAGGAAAAAAATCTAGATGGGGTGGCAAGCTTCGTGCTAGTTAAGAAGAAGAATAGCCAAATTTGCATTTATGTGGACTACAGAGACTTGAATAAAGCATGTCCAAAAAATAATTTTCCATTGCCAATAATGAAAATCATAATTGATAACACGACCGACTTCAAAATATTCTTCTTTATGGATGGTTTCTAAGGATATAACCAAATCAAAATGCATCTTGATGATGAGAAACATACGATTTTCATAACACCAATGGGCACTTACTGCTATAGGGTAATGATCTTTGGGTTCAAGAATACAGATGCCACTTATCAAAGGACCATAACTCAAATCTTTGATGATCTCATACATTAGTTAGTGGAATATTATGTGGATGACTTGGTGATCAAAATTAAGTCCAAAGACAGGCACATCCAAGACCTAAGAGTGGTATTCGACTATCTTAGGAAATATAACTTAAAAATGAATCTTATGAAGTGCACTTTTGGGGTATCATCAGAAAAATTCCTCAGCTTCATTATCAACCATCAAGGGATTGAAATCAATCCATCTAAGATCAAGGCTATCTTGGATATGCCACCACCCAGTAACTTAAAGCAATTAAGGTTATTCCAAGACCGACTCACATATATAAGAAGATTTATTTCAAATCTCTTTGGAAAATACAAGCTTTTATCCAAGTTAATAAAGAAGAATACTCCATTTATTTGGAATCAAGACTACTAATAGGCCTTTGAAGAGATCAAATAATATCTCCTAAAGCCACAAGTCCTGACAGCACCCCTATCCTATAAGCTCTTAATCCTCTATATGGCAGTGGTGGAAGGATCTCTGTGGGCACTTCTTATCCAAAATAATGAAAAGGATAAAGAAAATACACTCTACTATCTGAGTAGAATACTAGTGGGGGCAGAAAGTGACTACTCCCTCATCAAAAAGCATCATCTAACACTCGTATTCACGATCAAGAAGCTGAGGCATTATTTACTCTCCTATGAAGTTATTTTAATATCAAGGATTGATCCCATGAAGTACCCGATGACTAGGCCTGTATGCATTAGAAGGCTAACAAAGTGGGATTCAATCCTCATGGAGTATAATATTAAGTCCACTCCTTAAAAGGTGGTTATGGGGTAAGTCCTCGCTGATTTTCTCATACTTCATCCAGTACCAGATGATTCTCCTCTAAGTTGTGAACTCCCTGATGAAGAAAGAAGGAGAATCTTACTACAAGCTATGTTTTGATGGAGCATCATCCATCAGGCCAAAGATGAAACCAAAGTTTTTGCAAATCAAAGCAAGCATTAGACTCATTTATGTCACTCTAAATGGGAGCATTTTACGATATTCCTACTCTCTCTCAAAACTATGCACAAATAATGAAGTTGAATACGAAGTCCTAATTATAGGACTGGAAATGACCCTTAATATAGAAATATTACACCTACACATTTTCGGTGATTCGCAACTAGTTATCAGCCAAGTCCAAGGGGAATATAAAGTCCATAAATCTGAGCTTCAGAAATACCATGAAAAGGCTCAAGATCTCATAAAGTAAATCCCACATGTTCATATAACTAGGGTTCCTTGATCCGTCAATGCGAAAGCTAATTCCTTAGCCAAAATAGCCAAGGCACTGGCCGACCTTGATCAGAGAGAAATTCTAATTACAGTGAGTAGTAGACAAGTGATAAACTCACTCTTCAGTATCAAATATGAGAGGACTAAATCTAAACTAATAGAAGAGGTCACAGATTGGAGAATACTATTCACCAACTACCTCAAAATTGGAAAACCCCCAGAAGATAAATCTGCATAGATATAACTCAGAAAGAGGGTCATGCACATTTTACTTATTAATGACACTCTTTATAGAAGATCATTCGATCAAGTACTTTTATGCTATCTCTCAGACAAAGAGGCTGAAGAAGTTATGTATGAAATACATTCTGGAGTCTATAGGACTCACCGATCGAGCCTAAAGATGATGATGAAGATTAAGTATATGGGCTGCTATTGGCCCACAATAATAGGAGATTGCATTGAATATGCAAGAAGATGTCACCCCATGCCAAATTCATGGTGATTTCATCCATTAACACCCAAATTCTTTACATCTAATAGTATCCTCTTGGCCATTCAAGATATAGAGTATAGACATCATTAACCCAATCAAACCATTTTCTTCTAGAGGCCACTGTTTTATACTAGCAGCAACCGATTATTTCTCTCAGTAGACTAAAGCGATCCTATTAAAAGAAGTAAAAGTGAATACTATTATCCACTTCTTTCAAGAAAATATCTTGCACCGATTCGATATCCCTCAAAAGATTATTTTCAATAATGAACTATCCATCAGAAGCTTCAAAATGGGACGATTCGTGCATCATCAAAAGATAGGTTGAAGATATTCATCCATCTATAGTGCGAGAGCTAATGGGCTTGTTGAGACATTTAACAAGACCTATTCTAAGATCTTGAAAAAAGATATTGTTAGAAACAAGAAAGATTGGCACCGAAAACTTGCTAAGGCACTGTGGGCCTATCATACCACATATTGAACTCCTATCCAATCGATGTTATATGCATTGGTATTCAAGACTGAGATAGTCTTGCCATTGGAATTACAAATCCACTCTTTGAGAGTTGCCTTGCAAGAAGAAATCATGAAAGAGGACAACATTCATCTTTGCTTAAATGAGATAGACTTCTTGGATGAAAAAAACTTACGACCTAGCAAAACCTACAAATGTCCAAGCACAAATGTCCAAGGCTTACAACAAGAGGCTCGACTTAGGTCTTTCTAGAAGGGAGAAATAGTATTAGTCTTGAAGAGACCCATAATCTTAAACTGAAATAAGAAAAGTAATTTCGAGCCTAATTGGGAAGGCCCTTATATTATCAAAAAGATAGTTGAAGGGGGATACTACCAACTGATCGATGATAAGGGGGAAAGGCCTATGCTACTAATCAACGGCCGATTCCTCAAAAGGTATTATGCCTAAGTCCTAACAACAACAATAATCACAATCAAAAGTGTTTATGTTTTGTCTATGACCAAACGACCGATTTCCTCAGAAAGGAACACTTGGTCAAACATACACTCTACGTTTCTCTAGAAAAAATATAGACACAAAATTTCGCTCAATTTGTGTGACGGTTAAATCCACACTCACATAAAAGCCCACTCATTGTGGTAATATAAGTTCACTTTCACATGACAACTCAAGTCCACATCTACGTAGCAACCTAAATCCACTTTTACGTGGCAGTCCACTTCTACATGGCAATCCAAGTCCTCTGCACATGATAATCCAAGTCCACTTATATGTGGCAAATTAATTCTACTTTCATATGACAACCTAAGTCCACTTCTATGTGGCAACCCAAGTCTATTTCATATGACAATTCAAGTCCACTTTATATGACAATCCAAGTCTACTTCACATGGTGATTTAAGTCCACTTTCATGTGACAACTCAAGTCCACTTTTACATGACAAATTAAGTCCACTTCCATGTGGCAACCCAAGACCACTTTTACATGGTAACCCAAGTCCACTTCTACGTGGTAACCAAATCTACTTCTATGTCGCAAATCAAGTTCATTTATTGTGGTAACTCAAGCTCGCCCAATATGACAAACTAAGTTCACTTTTACATGAAAATCTGAATTCACTTTCATATAACAAAATCAAGTCTGCTTCACATATCTACTCCTTGCAAAGATTCAACACTACTCCGCGTAGCAATTAAAACTCACATAATTAAGTCTTGGGGCATCGACGCAAAGGGCAAGCACATGGAAAATTTGTTCACATCCACTATCCTTGTTGAGAAAATTCACAAAGTGAATACCAAGGAGGTATTTGTTTGAGTCAATTTTGACCGAAAATCAAAGTTAATCAAAATTCAGACAAGTTGTAGAATTGAATTTCAATCGATTGTGATTAAAACACGAGCTTCAATTGGACCAAAATCGCAATTAAATTTGATCAAAAATTGGGTTTATTTTGGATTTGAATTATTAAAAAATTCAACCTTAAATTAAAGAGAAGTAAATAGGCCAGACACTTGGACCAAAATTGAAATTAAAATTTATCAAATATTTGGACTAAAATTAAAATTATAAATTCTTTATAAATAAGTCATTGGTCGGGTTTTCCTTATGAATAAGTCTTTGAGATGAAAATTTTATAAAAAAATCCTTAAAAATTTTAAAATTTCAAATTGTTCCTTACATACTCCAGAGTTTGTAAATGAACTCTTTAAAATTTTATGTTTATAGATAAATCCCTAAAATTTCTAATTTTCGCAAATAAACCCATGAAAATTTTGAAATTTATAAATAAACCCCTCAAAAATTTTTATTTACAAATAGTTTAACTTTTATTTGAAAAGGACACTGAAAATTTTAGAATTTTTACAAATATGTCCTTCTATGAAAAAGCCCTTAAAATTTATAAAATTATATTTTGATCCATTTTTTTGAAAAATTGGGAAATAAGCCTGTGAAAAATTTTATTTGCATATAAGTTCAAGTTTTATTCAAAAAAGGAACTCTAAAAATTTCAGAATTTTTAAAAATATATCCTTTTTACAAAGAAGCCCTTGACATTTATGAAATTTTATTTGGCATAATTTTTTTGGAAAATTTGTAAATAACTTTCTCAAAATTTTTATTTACAAATAAGTCCAAATTCTATTAAAAATGACCATAAAAATTTTAGATTTTTCACCTATATGATATTTTTATAAAAAAACCTCTAGAATTTGTGAAATTATACTCTGATCTAATTTTTTTAAAAAAATTATAAATAACCCCCTTGAAAATTTAGTATTTAAAAATGATACTAAATTTCAATTTTTTTTGTCATTGAAATAAACTTCAATTGATAAATTACATGATATTCACAAAAATAAAAGTATAATCCATTACAAAGATTAATATTGTAAAACAAATCAATCACTACGTTTCAAAAATTTAATTAAATATAATTTCATTACAAATTCATTTTGATTCCGATCTACTTCGAAGTCTAAAAAAGACTAAAAAACCTAGAAAATAGAACAACTAGAGAAAGAGGAATCAGAACAACAAGAGACAGAAGAATGGGAGAAGACAAAGGAGATCAGAGAAGATGGAGAGACTATCAGCAATTGAAGACTTAAAAAGCAAAATAAGGTAATTTTCTATTTTTTCCTTGCGTTCTCCTACTGATCTTCTAGTTTCTCTTCTTCTTTATCTTCTGAAGGTGCGGCCTTGTTTACTGGCTCGCTTGACCCTGCCATCTGACGACGGCCCGTGCTGCTTCCTACCTCACCGTAAAGAGGCATTAGCTTGCAGTCGAGACCTCCAACCTGCCGACACCTCCGGACGAAGCGGACGTGGGCGCATCCCCAGCGAAGTGCATGGCCCTCCGGCGAGATCTGAGACTTCAAAAGCTCGCACCAGCCACTCCCCACCTCGCCTGGCTACAGCCGGCCGGAGCTCTGGCAATCTCACTCACGCCCGATGCCTGACCTCACTAGGCATGACGCTTCTGTCAGCAGGCCCAAAGCCCGGGCCCCCTTGTCCCAGCTCGTCCCGGAGTTCCCTCAGCTCGACCTCCCACGGCCGTGACGCCAGCGACCGGGGCCTTTCCGGCTCAGCCCTCGCTCCGCTTGGCCAACTCGTGCTTGCCTCGCCGACCTTGCCATGCCCGCGAGGACAGCTGCACGCTCGCGTGGCTTCCGACGTCCTCAGCCTCTCGCGGCCGTGAAGCGGCCGATCGACGTCGCTCTGAACCTGACCCCGCTCTGCCTGGCTAGCCCATGCTCGCCTCGCCGTGCTCACACAGCGAGAACAGCCACCCGCCTCGCCATGGCTTCTAGCCCCCCTCGAGCTCTTCCCACGAACCCCAACCTTTCCTCACCGTTGTCCGCCGCAGGTTGGCGCCAGAATCGGCCAGAATTACCCGAGTCTAGCCATGAATTTGAGGAGGACGAAGAATGACCAGCCATAGCTCAAAGAAGAAGGGAGAGGGGACCAGCTAGGGTTTTGTTTTGAGACCAAGGAGAAAGTGCACGGGGAGGAAAGAGAAGGACAGAGGAGGAATTAGTAAAAAATATAAAAATTAAAAAATTGCTAAAATAAAGTTTCGTCTTATTTCGAATTTCATACCATCATCATCGTCACAGTGACTCCTGATTTTCACACCATAACTACTGTAGTTTTTCAGATAATCATTATTGCGGTTATATATAGCTTTTCAAAGACGAGGATGAAGATGACATGCTCTGTGATTTCGTTGTAATCATTTGTGACCTCACAAAAATAATACCGAAGACGGTGGATTTCGTGATGTGGTTACGGTCACCTATAATTCTCAAAAATGGTGTTAAAGATGGTGATAAAGACAATAGACTTTGTGATCCAATTGCGATCATCCGCGACCCTGGAAGATAACGATAAAGACGATGAACTCTATAACTATGCTACGGCCACTTGCGGTCTCTTGAAAATGACGATAAAAACGGCGAATTCTCATTGCATCCAAGTCAATTTTAGGGTTCACACCTAAATTAATCTTTGGGTTCGTACTCAATTAGTCTTCGGGTTTACGTCTCAGCCAACCTTCGAACTGGCAATCAACCAGTTTTCGAGCTCACACTCAATTAACCTTTGGACTAGCACCTCAACCAACCTCGGGGGTCGCATCTATACCAGTCTTCAAACTCACACTCAGTTAGCCCTCGAGCTCACCTTAAGACAGCTTTCGAGCTTGCGAGCCGAGCCAACCTTTAAATTTGCATATTTTAAAGCTGGGCTATAAGTCTACTTCAGATCATCATAAACAGCAAAAGACTCTTAAGTCAAACTATTTAATATGAAGTAACTCAATCATATTAAAATTGAACTTAACTCAAATAAATGGACAAATGCTGAATTGGCTCAAATGAACCTAAATTGATCAAACAAATGAACTAAAATCCCAATCAAGCTGGACTCCAAAAAATTCAAGCTTAAATTCAAGTTGAATATGAATTGAAGTAAGTACAAATCAAACCCTGATTGGGTTATATCAAATTCAAACTAGAAAGATAAACTCAAAGTCAAACCAAAACTAGGCTAGACTGAGTCTGATTTAAAACTAAGTTGAGTTAAATTGACTTGAACTTGAACCAAAGTCCAGTAGGCCCAAACTCTATAAAGGTCCAACATAAGGTCAAAATTTGACTCAAGCTAGATGAAATCAAACTCAAACCTAAATTATATTAATTCTAATAGAACTAAATAGAGTCAAACTGAATCTCACTGGAGGTGTTGAAATTTCGATAATACTCCAAAGGTATGAACAAAGAGCAATGTCACCCCCTTGACCCGAACTAGAATTAGTTCAAATGGAACTAAATAAGATCAAACTGAGTCTCGTTGAATATGTTACAAAAGCCTTCATCAACACTCTAAAGTTATATACTACTCCATAAACTATTAGTGACGCTATCAAACTAAAAAAGTTAATTGCCAACATGCTAAAAGTTGTCTACCACACTTCAAAACTATACTCAACTCCATAAGTCATTGGTGATGTTGGCAAATCAAAAAATTTAATCATCAATATACTTAAAGTTATCGGCCACACTTTAAAGCTATACCCAACTTCATAAATTATTGGTGACACTACCAAATAAAAAAGGTTAATCACCAATACATTCAAAACTATCAGCCACAATTCAAACTTATACCCAACCTTCAAAGCCATCAGTGACACTACCAACTCAATAAAGTCAACTAACAATATACTCAAAGCTGTTGACCATATTTCAAACTAGTCAATCCCATAAGCAGTTAACGATGTAACATTTTTCAAGCTAGTCAACTCCACCAGCAGTTGATGATATGCCTCTCCAAGCTAGCCAACTTCACAAGCAGTTGGCGATGTGCTCTTCAAGTTAGTCAATCTCAAAAATTGTTGATGGTGCATCTTCAAGCTATACCCAACTCCATAAATCATTGGTGACGCTACCTAACCAAAGAAATTATCACCTACGCCTTATCAGCTATAAAAATACTTTTAAAAAACTAAAGAAGTTATCACCTACTCCTTGTTAGCTATGAAAATATTTAAAAAAAAATTAAAAAAAGTTATCGCCTACCTCTTATTGGCTACAAAAATGCTTCAAGTTAAATAGAGATATTGTCAATGCCTAATCAGCTAATGAAAACACTCTAACCCAAACTGAGTTATTGCCTATACCTTACCAACTAACGAAAACACTCTAATCTAAACAGAATTATTACCCACGCCTTATCGATTAACGGAAATACTCCAACCTAAACAGAATTATCGCCCCCGTCTTATCGACTAATGAAAATACTCTAATATAAATGGAGTAATCTCCAACACCTTATTAGCTGATAAAAATACCCCAACCTTAATGAAATTATTGTCAGTGCCTTATTGACTAATGAAAATACTCCAACTCAAATAAAGTTATCATTTATGCCTTACTAGTTACGAAAATACTTCAAATCTCAAAGTTATCACTGATACTTAAAGCCATTAGAAATACTTCAAACTTATCCTATTCCTTTCAATGATTCAGGTTAGACACCATGTGGTTTAGTGCAGGGGGAGCGAGGTAGCAGCACCTATTAAAGCTTCTTCTCCGCTCTCTCTTTTTTTCCTTTCTTTATTTTTTTTATATTTTTTATAATTCATTGTGAAGTGAGGGTATACCCTTACTTAAGTCATGTGCCATCTTTCTTAAATTAATCAAATAATACTTTTTTTTCTTTTGTAGCTCTATGTTATTAGCTAGATTTCTCACTTTAGGAGTTTTCTAACAATCGTTGGGGTAATTAACAATAAGAGTTTGTTAGAAGTCATTTGCATAACACCTGATAGCATACTCAAATAAAAAAAATTTTTGATTTATGATTCGATGTACCTTTTCAGGGTCTTCCCCACCTTCGGCCATCAAAATCTATCTCACACTTTCAAATTGACTCAATTTGATCCGTTTAGGATTAGATCTAAATTGATTTGATTTAAATTAACTCAATTTGGATTTGTGTCTAGTTCAACTTAAGTTTAAGTCTATTTAATTGATCAATTTAGGTCTATTTAAGTTAATTTAGTTGTGTTCATTCGTTCTAGCTAAGTTTAATATAATTGAGTCATTTCATGTTAATCGATTAAATTCGAGAGCCCTTAGACTATCATGTAACTTTGGATGAGCCTGCAGGTTGGCCTTAGATATAGGAGCTCAAGAGCTACTTCGTTTACAAACTTGAAAGCTGGCTTAGAAGTATGAGTCCAAAAATTGGTTTGGAGTGCACATCCAAAGATAGACTTGAAGTGCGAGTCTAAAGACTGGCTTGGAAATGCGAATCCAAAGACTAGCTTAAGGTTTGGCTTGATTCAGCCGGTTTAAAAGGTTAGTCTATAGATGTGAGTCCAAGAGCTGACTTGATTCAACGAGGCTAAAGGTTGGCCTATAGTTGTAGCCGATTGAAGGTTGTCCTACTTTTGGTAGGCCCGAAGGCTGGCTTGATCTTGGCAGGCCTAAAGAATGATCTAGTTATGGTGGATCTAAGGGCTAGCCTAGTCTTGGCAGGCCTAAAGGTTGGTCTAATTTTGACGGGTCTGGAAGCTTGCCTAGTTTTGATAGATTTAAAGGCTAGCATGATTTTAGTAGGCTCGAAGGTTAGTCTATGGATGTAAACCCAAGGGCTAACTTAAGTACGCACTCGAAGGCTAACTTATAGTCCAATAATCCATTGATGTGCCAGGTTGCAATGGTGATGGGGTCTATCGATGCGCAAGGAGCTGTGGGTGGACACGATGGTGATGGAGTTCATTTATGCGTAAGGGGCGTTGGTGACCGCAGTAATGATGGAGTCTGTCAATATGCAAGGGGGCCACGGGTGGCTGTGAGCATAAAATGATAGTTGTGCAAGTGTGGATGCAACGAAGAGGAGCAAAACCGTGGGTGGCCATAAGCTAGTTCTTACTTATTTGAGGTAATTTTTGTTACAATTAAATTTGATTGAAATATAACCAAAACTAAGTTTTATATCAGTAAATTATGACTTAAGTGCGGGTCTCAATTGAACCTAAATCATGGTCAAATTTGATAAAAAATTGAGCCTAATTCGAATTAAAATTCTTAAGAAATTTAGGCTCAAGCTAAGTGAACTCAATGGACTAGACACTTGGACTAAAATTGGACTCCAAATTTATCCAAAATTTGGAATAAAATGCAAAAATAAAGAGTTTTATAAATAAATCCCTAGATCACATAAATTCTTATAAATAGGTCCTTGGCTAGATTTTTTTTTACAAAATAGATACATGGAATTGGATTTTTATGGATAAGTCCATAAAAGTTCTAAAATAACGAATTAGTCTAAGTAAAATCTAGAGTTTGCGAATAAACCCCTTAAGAATTCTATTTTCATGAATAAATGTCTAGGATTTTAATCTTTCGCAAATAAATCCCTCAAAAATTTTTATTTTATTTGTAAATAAGTCCAAATTTTATTCAAAAAGGGCTTTAAAATTTTAAAAAATTATAAATAAATTTTTTTATAAAAAGACCCTTAGAATTTGTAGAATTATAATTTAATCCAAATCTTTCGAAAAAAATTTATAAATAACCCTTTTATAAATTCAATAACTACGGTGAATACAAGTTTCGAATTCTTATTATCTGAAATAACAAACTCATCCAGAGAGTTATCCAATCTCAAACAAACCACATTTATATCCATCTACAGACTTATCCAATCACATCCATTTCCATCTATAGCTATATCCATCATCCAAAAATTTAATAAAAAAAATATTGTTTCCAACCCAATTTTGTCTCTTTAAACTCTATATAACCCTTGTTAACATAAAAAAGAGAGAGTTTAAAAAGCAGGAAGTAGTAAGAACATGAGGAAATTTGAAGATTGGAAGGATACAAAGAAGAATCCATCAACCAGAACTAACCGTTCATTTCTATTTTCTTAGCACTATCGCAACCCTCGACTTGAGCCTCCTTCTTCGGCGACTCATGACCACTGGTTGTCACATGTCTTTGCGAGCTCTGCCTGAGCTCTGTCCCCACGAGTTGAATTGCTCTGAGCCTACTGGTCAGCACCCCCGGAGCCTATACTACTCCGCCCGAGCTGCCAATTCCGCCCGCATGCCACATGTACTAGTTCTAAGCACTACCTGCCCCTTATAAAGATTCCTTCAAATTTTAAATCAAGGATCTTATTGATTCTCCGTTTATTTATTTTAGATAAGTTTTGTTTGAATGATGGTTATGGATAAGAGGTCTGCTATGACATGAATGCTGAATTTTTTTGTTTAAATTCGTGTGGATGAGGATAATTTATTGGATAAATTTATTTTGAGATCGGATAAGGTTGTAGATGAGAAAAATTCAAAAATTATACTCATTTCTAAATATTGAATTTATAAGGGTGTTACTTACAATTTTTTTTGAAAAATTTGGACCAAATTATAAATTTATAAGTTCTAAGAGTCGTTTTGTAAAAAGAAAATTATTTATAAATTTTTGAAACTTTTAGTGCCTTTTTTTTATAAAATTTGAATTTATTTATAAATAAAAATTTTGACGGACTTATTCGTAAAACATTAAAATTTTAAGGATTTATTTGCGAATAATGAGCTTTTGAAGGATTTATTTGTGAATCCTAAATTTCATAAAAATCAAATTATAATTATTGACCTTTTTAAATATTTATTTGTAAATCCTAAATTTTGTGAGGATCAATTTGTAATTTTAAAATTTTACTAAACTTTTTTCCAAAATTTTCATTATAGGGACCTATTCATAAGAAGAGTCCGACAAAGAATCTATTTATAAAATTTTATTCAACTTAGGGACTTGTTTGTAAAAAATTTTATATTTCTTATATTTTAGCCTAGATTTTGAATGAACTCTAGGCCCAATTTTAGTCAAGATACCTAGCCCATTCAGCCTACTTCATCTTGAGCTCAAATTTTTTATGAATTCAATGTTGAATTGAACTCAATTTTTAATCAAATTTGATCATGATTTAAATTCAATTGAAACCCATACTTAAGCCATAATTTAGTGGCATATAAGTTTCAATTATGATCATATTTCAATCAATTGCGATTGTAGTAAAAATCATCTCAAACAAACCTAATTCTGATTCGAGTTTGACTTTATCAGATTTGATTTTGGTTTATATTTTGACTTGATTTGATTTTAGTTTAAACTTGGACTTGATTTAGTTTTGCTTCAAACTTGGTTTAACATTATTAGGGCTAGGTTTGAGCTAGGTTTAACCCAATTTGGGTTTGGGTCTAATCCCATTTGGTTTTAGTTTAATATGATTGGACTAAATCAGGATTTAAGTTTGAGCCGATTTAATTTGAGTTTGACCCAATTTGAATTTGGGTCTAGTTTAATTTGAATTCAATCCATTATTTTAATTAATTTCATGTCTATTTGTTGATTCATCCGAATCAAGTTGATTTAACTTAATCATTTTATTTAATTTGATTCAAACTGACTCAATTATAACTCAATTAAGTTAATTATTTTGATTGATTTACTTTAATTGATTTAATTTAAATGATTTGAGAGTATTCATATTGTCAATTGACCAAGTGTTTTTTGGGCAAGCCTGCGAACTGACTCTGAGTTCATTTGACTTTTGGGCAAGCTCACAAGCTGGTTTAAGTTATTTTAACTTTTCGGTGAGCCCATCGACTGGACTTGAGTTGATTTGACTTTCAAACAAGTCCACATACCAGTCTTAAGTCAATTTGACTTTCAGGCTAGTTTATATACTGGCTGTTAAGTCATTTGGACTATAAGGCGAGCCTACAAGCTAGACCTAAGACATATTGGCTTTTAGGTGGGCCTATAAACTGGTCTTGAGTCAAATTGACCTTTAAGTAAGTTCGCAGACTGATCTTAAGTCATATTAACTTTCAATAAGCTTGGGGACGGCTCTAAATTACATGACCTTTAGATGAGCTCACAGGGTGATCTTGAATCAAATTAACTTTTAGCTGAACTCATAGATTTGCCTTGAGTCATATTGACTTTTAGGCGAGTGCGTAGATTGGCCTTAAGTCATATTAACTTTCAAGTGATCCTGCAGGTTAGCCTTTAATCATATTGCTTTTCAAGCAAGCCCCTAGGCTGGTCTTAGGTCAAATTGAGTTTTAGATAAATCCATAGACTAGCCTTGAGTTAGATTCACTTTCAAGTGATTCGTAGGTTGGCCTTAGGTTAAATTGACTTTTAGGTGAGTCCACAAGCTAGCCCTAAGTTATAACTTTCAGGCAAGCTCCAAGTTGGCTCTAAGTTGAATGGCATTCGGGCTAGTGTGCCAGTTGGTCCTAAATCCAATAATATGAGGTAAGTCCGCTAGCCAATTTTAGATCAAATTGACTTTCAGGTGATCCTGCATGCTAGTTCTATGTTGAATTGACTTTCAAGTGAGACCACACACTAGCCCTAGGTCAATGAAGATGAATCAAACAATTGCTGAACGTGGGCAATAGGTCATGCAAGGAGCAGAGATGGCGACGTGCAAGGGCTGGACAATGAACAACAAATCACTAATAAAGGGGGGAAGGAGAAAAGTAGAGAACTTCAAAGAAAACCAAAAGTGTAAATAGATAAATTTGATTATTACTTTTCTTATGCAAGTATTGACGAAATCTTCGATTCATTGTTCTCCTTTTTGATCTCTATCTTCGATTTTTGTTCTCTCTCCTCTCTTTTTTTAATGCAAGATTCTTATGTTTTTTATATCTCATAAGTATATTAGATCATCTCCATTTAGATTCTAAATTATGGATATGGATGATGATCTTTTATTCAAATTTTGAACATGGATAAGATTTTGTTTTGTTTGGATGAGTACAAAATCCTTTGTTTGAATGTAAATGAAGAATTGTATCATTTATTTGTATTTGGATGAAGATATGATGATGTTTCTGACAAGATAATCTAAAATTTATATTTATATTTATTTTAGAATTCTCAAATTAGAAGAGACTATTTATAAAAAATAGAAAATCTCAAGGGCTCTTGAAATTTTTGCAAATTCTAAATTTTGTGAGGATCAATTTATAATTTGAAGACCTTTATAGACCTTTTTGTAGAAATTCTTAATCCAAGGATCTATTTGTAAAAAAATCTAGTTAGAGACTTATTTGTAAGAATTTTATTCGATCCAAGAACATATTTGTAAAAGTTTTTTTTATTTTGGGCCAGATTTTTTATAAATTTTAAATTTAATTTTGATCCAAATTTTGGGTCCACTTAGTCCAGTTGAGTTAAATTTAATTTGAACCCAAGTTCAAAATAATTCATATTTAAATCGATTTCAATTTTTGGTTAAATTTAACAGCGATTTAAGTCCAACTGAGACTCATATTTGAGTTTAATCTGGTAGCATCCAAGCTTCAATTATAATCAAAATCTGATCAAAAACCACCTAAATAATGATAAAAAATATAATTTTTTTAATAAATGTGATTAGTTTTGAATCTAATATTATATATATATATATATAATATTAAGATCAAAATCAATCATATATAATTAAAAATATATATTTTTCGATCATAATATTTAATTTCTAAATATATATTATTGCTATAGTTAAAACAATAAAAAAAAGCATCTTAGACATTTGATCCAATAAATAGGTTGATTAGGAATTTCAAAAATTTAGAAGAGTTGTTTAGAGATTTGAAAAATTTGTAGAAAGTATTAAAAATTTTCCCAAATTTGAAAGTCCTAATGGATTGATAGGGAAGGTGAAAATTTTTGAGGAATTGATAAGGAATTAACCGAAGAAATTAAAATTCCAAATATATAGATGCATTTGATGTGTTCTGCATGGAATTTATGTACAGTTTTTATATGAATGTCAAATCATTTAAAAGATGGATATATTTGAAATTGATATCTTACTTTTTTTCTCCATCGATCATGTATGTAGTTATTGTGACGTAACATATAGATTTAATGGATAGTACGTATTACTCTTTAAATGGACACTCAAGAGTAGCATTTATTTGATGAATTTTTATCTGAAAGATACAAACTTTTACGCGCCATAAACATAACATAGGCAAAGGTTTAATGTGATTCAAAAGATTATATGCGCATATTCTATCTAAATGATTACATCCCATGCAATAGTATTTTTTCCATTTTAGAAATGCGAACAAAGCATTTCTTTATCAAACAAAGCCTTAATTATTTTATTAATTATTTATATTTACTTTTCTTAACGTATTAGAGTATTTATTTATCGTTAAATTGAAAAATATTTAAAAAATATTCTGTTTGATACTATTTGGGATGAATTGAAAAAGCTAAAAATACCCTTCTCTTATTAGAGCCAATGAAATTTCTTATAAAAACATAATTCATTTATGGAGTTATTTACGATTAAAATAATTTCATAGGAAATTTTTTGCAAAAAAAACTTGCATATGTTCCCTAGTTTTTGAATTATTTTGAACTAAACCCAAATGAACAAACTTATATGTATGCTCAAACGATCATCCGAATAAAACTCTAATCAAATTTCAAGCCAACTCAAACTATTTACAAAACTACGAACAATCTTTGAAAATTTTAAAAATATCATTGAAATATAAATAACATAAATAAATTTATAAAATTCCATCTATTATTTAAGGTTGTTTCTACAACTTGCCTAATTGTACGTAATTCCTTACAAACCAGTTCCCAGCAAATACTGCGGCATTTTGTGACACTAACAAGCAGCAGGAGCTATATTATAAACTTGAATAAAATATCTCTAGCATAGAAAAAAGGCAAGAAGATTGATGTTTCTGATTCAACCGATCTCGATCCAGAACACTAGTGCAGAATGTTGAGAACACACAACACATCAAGAAAACAAATTTATACCCTTTATATATTCAATGCAACCTAGAAATGCTCTCCAATTGAAGCAGCAGGGATGTAACCTCAAACAGCCAGTACCGTCACAACTAGCTATAACATCCGATCAGACAATAGGGTACATGGTGTATCCGAATAAATTATAATAAGAATATCCCACTTCAGAAAGCACTCTGTCACAACTGGATAGTAGTCTAAAGTTCTTATCATTCTATCAGTAAGAAGAAAGCAATGGCTTTCCAACCGCCGATGAGATAAGATATTGGTCAATTCAATGAAGTTCCCAAGTAGTATGACACATCAACGTGAATGAAACCTTGCTTGAATCCTATGAAAGAGGGCGTTTGCCTCCTGAACATGCAAAAGGTTGTTAGAAACGAATGGCTCCTGCTATGAAACAACTATAATGCCATCCGACCTGCAAGCCTGCTTTCTGATATCCTTCTATCAATTGCTGCATCAATTGAGTTCATCTGAAACATTGCCATTAAAAGGGATCGGATAAGGACCGTAAGCAACACAAGCTCCTCAAATAGGTGGATTATGAACATTTTTGGTCTATTTAAGAATTTAACTTGCTGGCCGAACGAAAAAGGTATGAACTCTAATTTTATTTTTTGATGCAAGATCCACGAGCAAAACCAATTTACAACTGAATTAAATAAATTTATATACTTTTGGGTCCGAAACAAAATTCTAAAATTTTTTTCTGCAATTCCTAACTAATCCATTTTGAGTCTTTGTCATTCTTTAAGGAGGAAAAGTTAAAAAAGAGAAAAAATTTCAAATTTTTTTTTTTTCTATTTCACGAATGGCTCGGAAACGAAAAACAGAGAAAAATTATTATTCTCTATTCTCCATTATAACCGACTTAATTATAGCAGGATTGGATTTGGCTTTTTATAAAAAAACCTCCCAAATCTATTATAATTACAAATTCAAATTTTGTAATTACAAATAAGGCCAAATATTTACGAAAAAAATTTAATTACTAAATAATTTGAATAAATCAATTTAAATTTAGATTTCTAATCGGATTCAGCTTCAAAAAATTTATCTTTCTCTAACCAGGCAACCTTAAAATAAGACAAGATGTTGGGTATACTGCCAAACATTTCAACCCACCACAGAATACCCAAATAAACACACATATAACACTTGACTTCTTCTATGCTATCATCTATTGTCATATAAATATCAATCAGACAGTCAAACTTGAATCACTCACTACATTTCCAAACTATCTAATCCAAATTGCACAATTAAACTTATTTTTAAAAAATAAATCAATAAACAGCCTATAAAGCCACATGACTAATAATCTCCCACTTGACCTATAGATCTATTTTTTTATACATATATAAGTAGATGTATACCAAAAATAATTTTTGAGAAATCGATTTTCATATGGGATCCCAACTGTGTAATTCAGAGACAATGAATCATCCGTTTTTCCTCAGCAGTCCCCATACATGCCCAATTATGGATGAATGTATACTAATTATATACCAACTGTTTTCATATCAAACCAACTAGAGTACTATATCAGTTAAGTTGAATAACATCAAATATAAGTATAAACAATGTGCTCGTGGAATAAAGTATACAATAAAACATAACGGATGTGAGAATTCTTATACCTTTTCCACTAATGGTCTACTTGTGCTTCTTTTAGAAATATATCACTTAGATATACAAATTTTACTGAGAACATCCCACAAGTACTAATGTACTTCATCTAAGTGAGAAGTATAAAACGGATATGATACCCAGTCATACTTTTACCTCAAGCATTTCAGGAATCACCTATATATTATCACTAGGTCCTCATGTAAGTGGTCATCACCAACCTATCTATCGATCCATGGCATTCCCAATGACTTCATCTTCTAAATTGGAAGATTAAAAACAAAACACATCAATGAAATCACTTCAAATGGGAAAAATAATATTTTACTAATAAATAAATTGTAAACAAATAGAATACATGTAACAATCAAAATATGATATCATCTTTACAAATTATCCTCATACAATTGCATGTTCTTTAAATATTTTTACTCCAAGAGACCTTTAGTCATTAGGTCAGTCAAATTATCCGCAGAGGAGATCCGTAAAATAATAATATCATTTTTCTAAATTTTTTCACAAATATAATGAAATTGCAGCTGAATATGCTTTATTTTGGAATAACATCTAGCATTCTTAACGAGAGATATACCTGCATCATATCACAAATTATCTATATTAGCCTATTAATTTGATCAACCACTTGGATGTCAGAGAGAAAATATTTCAACCATATAGCATGTTTACTAGCTTCATAATAAGTTGTGTACTATGCCTCTATAATTGATAAAGCAATAGTAGTTTATTTCACACTATACCACGAAATAACTCCCTCTACTAAAATAAATACATAGCCAGATGTTGACTTCAAACTGTCTTTACATCCTTTTCAGTCAAAATCTATATATTTAAGAATATTTAATGGCTTATAACCATTACATAAGAGCACATAATTTTGGATTTTCTTTAAATAACGAAAAATCTTTTTAACTGCTCTTCAATGAGTCATTCCTAGATTACTCTGATAGCTGTCAAGAAATCTCATAACAAAATCAATATATGGATGAGTATAAATTATCAAGTATATTAAATTGTCAATGGCTGAAGCATAAAGAATTTTCTACATCTCCTATCTTTCAATTTCATTTTGAGAATATTTCTGAAAATTAAACTTGTCACCTTTAACTATAGGTGATTTTCCAGCTTTACAATTTTTCATACTATATTTTTGAAGAATTTTAGCAATATATGTCTTTTGAGAAAGCCCAAAAAATCGACACTTTCTGTCTTTGTATATTTTAATACACAAGACATATGAAGTATTGTCAAGGTTCTTCATTTCAAAGACTGTAAATAATATCTTTTCAATTTATATGAGAGAATTCAGTTCATTACCAACTAACAAGATATCATCAATATATAACATTAATATTTGAACTTTACCCCCACCAACCTTCAGGTATACACAATTATCAAGTACATTCTTCCAAAAGCCAAATTTTGTAATTACCTCATGAAATTTAAAATACCACTGTTAATATGCTTATTTCAAACCATAAATAGATTTATTGAGTCTACAAACTTTTATTTCATCATCTTTCCTAATAAACCCTTCTAACTGAATTATATAATTTTTTTTCTTTAAGAATTTCATTTAGAAATGTTGTTTTAACATCTATCTGAATGAGTTCATAATCATAGTGTGCAACAAATGCCATGGAAATTCTTAATGAATTTTTTTAGAGACCAGAGAAAATATCTCATCATAATCAATCTCTTCTCTATGAGTATTACCTTTAACAACTAACCTTATTTTATACTTTTCAACTTTACCATTGGCTTTCAATTAGTTTTATAGATCCATTTATAGCCAATTGATTTACAATTTGCAAGGGCTTGCACTAGAGTCCAAACCTTATTTTTTTTATTGAGTTGATTTCTTCAATCATTCCATTCAACCAGAATTTTCCACTCTCACTACTTATAGCCTTTGAAAAATTCAGTGGATCATCATTTTCTGTGATTAATGACATAGGTATCTCATCTAAATTGTTTGAACTTTGAATATGTATATCTCCAGTTTTCGTTTGAACTTTGAATATGTATATCTCCAGTTTTCTCTAAGTATATAACGTAGTAATATGATATAGCTGATTTACAAATTCTAATGGGTCCTTCATCTGACTTGCTTGGCATAGCCATTGGTGTTTCCTCTTATTTAGCTCTATCTGACTCATCCTCAATATGGCTTACTTAATAAATTTCACATCTCTACTTTCAAATATGAAATCCTATACAAGATTATATAACCTTTAACCTTTAGATTTTTTCGGAAAACCAATGAATTTACAACTCAAACTCTGAGCTACAATTTTTGATATACTAGGTTCAGCAATCCTAACTTTTGCATCACAGCCTGAAATTCTAAGATGATTTAGACTAGATTTTTTACTAAGTCATAACTCAAAGGAAATTTTAAGAACAAATTTGGATGATACTATATTTAAAATATATGTAGCTATTTTCAATACTTCACCCCATAAGGAGTCCGATAATTCACTGAAAATCAACATACAATATATCATGTCCATCAAGGTTCCTTTTTGCTACTCTATTCTGCTCTGCATTTCCTGAAATAGTTGTATTTGTAATTATTCCATGCTCCTATAAGAAATTTTGGAAAACATTTAAAGTGTATTCACCTCATCTATCTGATCGGATGACTTTAATCTTTCTTTCATGTTGATTTTCAAATTTAGCTTTATACACTTTAAATATTTCAAAGACATCTAACTTTTTGTGTAGCAAATATACATATCCATATCATAAATAGTCATTAATGAATGTTCCAAAATACCTCTGGTCATTCTTTACGACTATGTTATTCGAACCACAAACATCTATATGGATCAAATCTAATAAATTATCAAACCTTAATGCTTTTGAAAATAATTCTCTTATCATCTTATCATTAATATAATACACACAAACACCAAAATCATTAAATTTATATTCTGTAGAATTTTTATCTCCAATCTGTCTCTACCAATATGATTTTAAAAACAATACCATAAACGAGAAGAATTCTTATCTAACTGTACATTCGGATTATAACGAAAAAAATATATGTTTGGAATCAATATTATAACACTATACTGTACAATCAAGTTTTAGTTTCACATGCAATTTATACAAACCATTAAAAATAGTACTGGTAGCAACAACAACACTATCATACATCAGAGATACACAGTCTTTGCCAAAAATAAAATAGTAACCAATTTCAATAAGTTTGGAGACCAATAGTAAGTTACATCTAATAGTTAGTGCAAAAACTGTATTTGACAATAAAACAATATAGTCACTGTATTTGACTACTAGATTTTATTGATTCAAATAAATATTATCATTGTGATCTTATATTAGCTTCTTTGGAAGATTAATACAAACGACTACATCTCACAAATCACTAGCAAAATCAAAATTAGGATTAAATTATAATCTTATACTATCTCCTTTGAAAAAATAATACAAATCACGAGATTCCACCAATAAAATATATAATAATTATAATAAATAATAAAATTCTGTTTTGGCTTCCTTTTATTGTCACAAATAAATTTTTAAAATATTCTATATTTATTTCTTCTCTACACCAACTCAACCTTTAAGTCAAATTGCCTAGAGTTAAAAATAAATATAAAATAATAATATTTATAAATTAAAATAACATTAAAACTCTTTGAAAAAATATTTGACTATTGTAACTCATAAATATACCCATGACTAAATTAGCTTAATTAATCAAGATTAACATAAGCACAGTACCTAGATTGAATTCGAATTATAATTCAATTCTAAGAGAATTGCATTGAATTGCAATTTTGTATTAAAACCCTTTTACAATTTTAATTTACAAAATTTTTTTAAAAATCAACTGATTTGAGAAAAATTTATTATAAATCAAAATTTTGGAATTCAATCTCAATTTTTTCTCTATCAATAGAATCATTTATATCAATAGATTACTCAAAATAATTTTCAGTCAAAACCTGAGACAAAAATTCTATTTTTCTAAATTAGGTTTGGAGAAAATCAATAAAAAAATAAATTATAACTCAATTTTTTACGGACCAACCATCAAAAGTAGGCTCTGATATCAATTGTGGACTCTGATTTTACCTTTTGATGAAAAACCCACGAAAAAAATGAGTTTAAAATTGAATTAAATGAATTTACATACCTTATGATCTGAAACGAAATTTTGAAGTCTTTTTCTGTAATTTCTAGCCAATCTATTTTGAGTCTTTGCCGCTCTTTGATGATAAGGAATTAAAGAGAAGGAAAAATTTCAAATCAAAAATTGTTCTACTTCACGAATGTCTCAAAAATGAAAAACAAAGAAAAAAAAAATAGGTTCTATGTTCTAACCGACTTAATTATAATATAATTATAATAAGATTGAATTTAGCTTTTACAAACCAAATCCCCCCCCCCCAAGTTATAATTACAAATCAAAATTTTATAATTATAAATAAGGTTAAATATTTATAAAAAAGTCCAATTGCTAAACAATTCAAATAAACCAATTTAAATCCAAATTTTTAATTGGATTCAGCCTTAAAAAGTTTATCCTCCTCCAATCAGACAACCTCAAGATGAGATCAGATACCGGGTATACTGTAAAATGTTTCGACTCATCACGAAACACCCAAATGAGCACACATATAACACTTGGCTCCATTTATATTATTATCTATTATCATATAAATATCAATCAAATAGTCAAATTTGAATTACTCACTATATTTTTAAACTGTTTGATTCGAATTATACAATCAAACTTATTTTTAAAAATAAATTAATAAATAATTTATAAAATTACCAGACTAACAAAAGGCTGACATGTAATCAAGTCTGATCGCACATTGTGATCAAAAATAGGATATACAAATGCTACGAATAGGCAAAATCAGCCAGCATAATTCTCGTTCCATCCAAAACCCCACGCTTGTTGAAAAGCAATAGGGTGAATGAATGAGAAGCAAAGAAAATAGGTTTAATCAAAACAAAAATACATACACATTCTGGCGCTGGTCTTGTGCTATGTGGAGAAACCCTCAAGTTTTTTGCAGAACAGGCTTGTCAGATTTGTATGTTCTAACTAATAGGAAAAATATTTTCGATACCTACTTGAATCTTCCGACTCCCACATAATGGCAAGATTGTGCGCAAAACAAAACTGGAGTTAAAAAACGGAAACATTATCCCTGAACTCCACTGCCCAAATCAAAAAGATGATGGAAGCTATGCACTCATCATATACATGAGAAGGTCCAAAAATCCTCCGAATTTTCAAATTATTTCAATTTTGCAACGTATTCAGCAAGACACTAAAGAAATATATCATGATCATAACAAAAACCTAAAGAAAGACCGAGGGCTGAGCAGCGACGAGCTCCGACCAGTGGCTGAGCAGCGACGGGCTTCAACTAGTGGCTGAGCAACAACGGACTCTGGCTCCAACTAGGGACTGAGCAGCGACGTCGGGTGATGGTGGAGCACAAGGCTGGACCAGCAAGAGCAAGAGCAAGAGCTTGGTCTGGGCAGCGTCAGGTGATGGTGAGAGGAGAGCAAAATGACAAAGATAGAGACAGCTGAAATATAGGGTTTACTACCGAGCCAGACAACAGAGAAGACGCACGGAAAGGACAAGAGGCTAGGTTGGTTGGCTCGAGATTCAACCTAGATGGAATCTATATTAGAACTAGATCAGCCCTGACTGATAGATAAAATTAAAATTTTAAATTTTGAACTAAAATTTGATTCAAGTTAAACCTTTAATTTGATAGAAAAAAGTATTTCATAATGATAATTAAATTTTTAAGAGAAATATATAATTTTTTAAATTTTTTAAAAAATATATAATTTATTAAAATTTGAAAAAGTTATATATAATATATCTGTAAAGCCACATAAATGTACATTCAAAGTAACATTTATTTCGAGATTTTAAAGTTGACATGAACTCTTAGGGTTCAAGCTCAACCTTAATTGGAGAGGCAATCTGAGGAGAATCCAAATCAATTGGTCAGGGCTAGAAGTGTTGAGCGAGTGGGTGGAGAGATCTTGATCACTTGCTTGAGTGGCCAGTCAAAGAGATTGGCATGATGTCGGATATGGAAATCCTGTTTCAGTTTTGTTTTTCTGATTTATAGTTTCTGTGTCTTCCTAGGGGGACGGGCCATGATCTTAACTCATGAACATGCTTAAATTTTCGATGCAAATTCTTTTTAGCATTTCATTTCTATTTACTAGTAGAAGAAGATGGTTTGAATTGTTTAAAACGAATTCAAATATATAGCAGTACACAAGAAATGAGTCAAGGACACATCAATCTCTCGTGATTTGGCTGATTGACTTCACTTGGTTGGTGGGTCTAGTATCTTGATGAATTTCATTTCTATTTTGAGCGTTCTGAATACAATCTCTATGTTCGTACAATATTGCATGACTTAAATGTGACAATCATCACATTCAGTATTAGGAATCGAATATTTATCTTTCGGAGACTGCTATAATTAAGTAGTGTTTGGATAAGTGTTAACTTTCCGGAGCGATAAAAATAGTAAAAATAATGAAAGTGAAAATTGATAGACATGACAAAAGTATGACTTTGATTATTCAAACAATTTTCGATGTAGAAGTAGAAAAAGTAGTTTCATGAGTTCCGTAACTTCAGTTATTTAAATCGTAACGTCTAAAGTGAGAAATGTGATTTTGGTTATTTGGATAGAATGATATGTAAAAGTGGAGAAATAATTTAGTAGTTATGTTACTTAAAAATATAATATTCATTAATCAATAAAATGTATACAATTATAATATCAAAAAATAATTATAATTATGGTAATATTCAATTATAATACTTATAATAATAAATAATTAAAAATAATATTTACTAAATAAATAAAATTAAGATAATTCGGAGAATAAAAAGTATTAATATAATTAAGATAATAAAATTAATAAATAACTAACTAATTATACTTACGATAATTTGGATAATTAGAATAATAAAAAATAATAGATTGATAATATTAAGTAAATACAATATATGGTAAAGAAATTTAAAATTTTTTGATATTAATGCTATTATAATATTAATATTATTGTAATATTATTGTACTAAAATAATTTGAGATTTTTTAGAAATATACCCCTACAAAATTGTACAACGGTTATTTTTAAAATCTCGAATAGTTATTTTTTAAAAAAATTTGAAATGACTATTTTGAAAGTCTCTAATAACTAGTTTCTTGAGCAAGCCATTGAATATGCTTTTGAAGAGCTCAATGGTCTTTTTTCAAAACTATATAAAAAATATATGTAAAAGAGACCAAAAAAAAAAGTTCAGAGTGTAAATTCAAGTTCTCAAAGTCATGTTCTGATGAAAATCAATTTGCCGAGATGCAAGCACAACCAAGCTTATAGAATTTGGACTTTGGGTAAACCCAATAGCAAAAGAGAGAGATTTTATCAATGTCCTTTATGGAAGGTATGCAATTTATTTATGAATTAAATTATATTCTATACAAAAGTCATTGAATTATGTTCAATACTTGATGACTTTCTCAGCCTAACAATCAACATCATTGTAGTTATTTTAATGTGTGAATGACTATTATCACTCGACCGTTGATCTAAACCAAATAAAATCCTTTAAAGGTGAAAATAGAAGACATATTATTAAGGCAAAGCAAAATGTTATTTCAAATAATACTGATGCTTATGGTATTACTAGTACTTATAGCGATTAATTTCTTTGTGTAATATATTGTTATTTTCAATTAAGTAATAAAGTTTTTCAATTTTATTACAAATGTCCTGTGAAATTTTGACATAAATTTATCTGAAAAACAATATAAAAAATGGAGCATTTTCTGGGATAACATTATAAGTAATATGTACAAATTAAAAAGCACACATTCAGCCATATAAATACAAGATTTTTTTAATAGTAGACATCAATTAGAAGACACACATTTGGCCATAAAAAAAAGCATGTTTTGCTATTATATATTCATAATATATAAGTTACAATACCTACAATTAAAGTAATAGTTATGAGTATGTGGTATATTTGCAAGTAAGCATGGAAGTAAATAGAGAAGTTCACAAAATTTACAAATGCCTACACATCAATCCATCTATAAATAGTCAAATAAAAGCCCATAAATAAGCAATCATGAGAATTGCTGCAAAAAAAATCAGAGGGGTAACAAAATATGATATGAAGATAGTAGAGTAAGCTAGTCCAAAAAGCCAGTGAAAAACCAATGAAGGTAGTCTAGTCTAAGCTCCTGATACATCCCCTTAATGAATACCCTACCCTTGGGTTCCTACTTATACAAATACTTGTAAGCTCCATCGAGTAGTGAAATAGGAAACTCTTCTCCCTAATGATCCATTATTATAAAGTATAACTCATCTCTCTAATCAGCAAGAGCCTTTCTCTCCTTTAATGTGTTGGCTATATTGTTTACAGGTGCAACTAAAATTTTCTAAAAATCAGTCTGAATTCTAGCCGCATATTTAGGAGCCTTTTGTCATGGAGAAATAGATTAGGCAAGGGTTTGTCAAGGGCCCATTTAAATGAAGGGACTTCATGAACTTCTGCATTATCTGTATCATTGGTTAGGAACTCGGATCAAGTCATGTTTGAATCCTAGATGTATGGTGTGCTGAAGACAATATTTTTGACATAAAATCTTTCATAAATGGTTCCAGCCAAGGATCCAGTAGCCTAATTAGTACCGCAAATGATCATGAACTGTTCATAATTATGGATGGTACGTTGATAACCGAGGTGAAACCCTTGTGAGACTAAATGACATATTAAAAAAAATTAGAGTCCGTTAAGTAATAGAAACGTAAAAGTAAAAAATTGTAAATTTCTTACCAATACATAATCAGTAAATATCTCATCTAACATCATAACTATCTTCCTCTCATTGTCCCAAGTAGCCCCGCTAGTTTTCTTCGTCATCTTTATTTTACTATATTTCTCTTTCAATGTATAGTAATGGTTCTCCAAATGTTGCATAGTAATTTTCTCATTGAACGCCTCATGGATTGTCCGAGTACACATAACAAATGTACTTTTTTTGAATGATTTGTCTACCCACATATCATTATTTGTTTGCTCTACCAAGAAAATCAAAGGCCGCTTGGGATCAACCATAATTAGAAGTATCTTTTTAGCCCTTACTCTTCTTCTAACCCTCTAACATCGATCCAAGTGCAAACATAGTGGAGTAATGCCCCAAGTATAACCAAAATAGGCATTCCAACAACCTGAATGTTTTATATATGGACACATCAATTTTCATCCATCTAATTTGAACAAATGCAAAGAAAAAAAAAATGTAAAGACAAAATAAAGAAGCAAAAAAATTTCAAAATATGTCTCAGACTCGAATAAAAATACAAAGGTATCTATAAATAGGAGCATGAACATCACCATGATAGTATGGGACACAGCCGAGCTACTCCTTCATGGGTATTAGTAGCCACATGAACATCCTACTTCAACAAAGCTCAGAAATGCCTTTATTGTATGGTTACATGCAGCGTGCTATCCAAATACAATGAAAATCATGATTCATCATTACTCTCAATTTCAAATTGACAACATCCAATGGCACAGTTGAACATTATGTGTTATCCTAGTACTGCCAATTGGCATTTATCAAATCTCGATCTATTTCAAATATGACACTCAGTGCACATAACAATATACGAAACCCGGCCATGTCACCACAGCTAATTTAGAAATATAAAAATCTCATTTAGCTTATACTCTTATAGTAAATTGAGTTATCATTGACAATTATATTCATTAAAATATATCCAACAAAAATACAACCAAAACATTGATAAAAATGCAATCAATAATTTGCATTTGCAAACCATCAAGCAAGCAAGCCACGAAGCTATCAGATAGTAGTTACAAATACTTTATAATGTACATTAGGAATTTTCCTGCCAATGGGATACACAGAAAAATCTAGAGCATTAGCACAAAGAACTTAGATTATCTTACTAATGGGATACCCAAATAATTCAAGACATTAGTAATTCTCCTACAACTTCACACCACCAACAAGAGGAGCTTGATTAAGGATCAAAACTGAAAAGAACTCCATAAGGTAAGGCAAAATAATATAAAAAAGGAGCTTTTGCAAAGAACTCTTTGTCCCAATTATCTTATTGGAATGCTGATCCCACAGTGTATAACATACTAAAACAGAAAAAATTGTCTAAAGCTGTCATGTTTGCATCAATTTTTGCAATTTTATCCATATGAGCAACTGCCAAAAATCCAAACTTTGTCAATAAAACCACTCAAACCACTTAAAAAAAAATATCTCCACCATATCCGAGCTCCAAGATTGTAAAGTCACGATCAAACGAAAACCCAATAACAATCCCTCCAAAAATAGCAACAAGCTCACAACTTATCTGGATATCTCAAATAAGGACATACACCATCCTCAAATTGCAAGAATCAACATATCTACACACAAAATTACACCACAATTAACAACCCAATTCCCACCCCCATCTCCTCCAAAGATCACACCTTTTTGCACCAAAATCACGCTTTAGGAAGATTACCACAAAAAAAAACTTACAAGATCGATCCAACACCTCTAGGATCAATCTTGCTCTGCTTGTGTGATGTAAAAGGAGGATGGAACAGGCAACCACAACCACGAGATCGGTGACACAATCAGTGAACTGGTGGTCAGCGATGAGGGAGATAGGTAGGTAGATGGATGACGACGAGATTGGTGACACAATTACAGAGCTGATGCCCAACGATGAGGGAGATAGCAGGGTAGATGGATGGTGACGAGATCAGTGACATGATCACGGAGCCAGTGGTCAACGATGAGGGAGATCGGTGATATGGTCACGGAGCTGGTGGCCGACTCCAAGAGCTGCGCGAGAGGTGAGATCCATGAATCGAATATGCTCGAAGTTACAGAACAATGACTTCTACCCTAACGAAGTGAGAGAAGTGGGACATGTGGGATCCATTCACTTCTTTTTTAGGAGTACAACTTTTCTTGCGGAAATCACGAAAGTGAATCCTAATTTATTTTGAGGCTCATTTGAGAGTGATATTTCCATCACTTTCAAAAACAAATTCTATCCAAATAATGAAAGTGATAGAAGTGGCCTCGCTTCTGCCCCTTCTAGAACCTAACTGCACCTTAATAGAATATGTTTGAGTATTCCTATTTGAAGTATCTCTATCATGGTCTTAATACACAAGTTTTTTAAAAGAAAAGAACGTCCATCTTAAGCTCTACGTTCATGTTTAAACATTATGTTAAAAGTGAAGAGTTACGCGAACTAGCTCTATCAAACACCTAAGGTTTGCCTTTGACCCAACCATCCTCTGGAGAAATGATGACTCAATCAAGGTCCATGTATGTAATGTCAGCCGTTCAATTCATCACAAACAAATGGCTAAGACCAAGTTGTAGCCAGCTAGGAGTAGCACTTTCCCATCATAGTAACTCCATGAGCTACAACAGCAATCAAATGCTGCAACTTGGTGGTGGAAGTGTGTTGCACCCAATCTTTTTCTTCATTGGCAGATCCTAGCAGCCCTTAGAAGTTGCCCTAGTCAACGGTTTGATAAGCCACTTGGAGGCCAAAGTCAAACCATGAAGTCGATCAACATATATGTATTCTATATGTCAAAATTGTTGAGGATCTAAGTCCTTTACTTTTCCAATGGATTTATACATTAATTCTCACCCTCTCCACCTAAAAATTTGCACAGATTTGCTTTGATATATATATATAGAGAGAGAGAGATTATATAGTCTAACTAAAAAAAGGATTGTTCCAAATTAAACACTCGGCCTCGACGTTGAAATACTGAAGTGATTTTGTTTATATACGCCTAAAAATTTAATATTTGGCACAATTAATTTTAAAAAGTACAGCCAAAAGTTTACATAAATTTTATAAATTTTCAGGGGCATAAATGCAAAATTTCTGTACTAAATTAAAGTTTCAGGATTGTACTCTGATGAAGAGGCAGTCAAACATGGTCCTTTAGGTTTGAGAGACAGTACGTGGTGCAACATGAATGTCGTGCATGTAGCCAAATTTTGCTCTGTCATTGAAAATTAGGGTTTGGACGGTGAAAGCACGTGAGCCGTGTACGTAAAACAGTGAGCGGATCATTTCATAGTGTTCGAATAATCTTTGAGCGCTATGCTGCGTTGGGTCAGAGCACAGATTCAATGGCTTACGCACACATGCTCTCTAAGTACGTCGGACATCGCAAGTGAGACCCGTTTAGCACCAAGGTGCATTGGGATGTGGATTTGAGCTCAACCCTTTTGTGCATTGAGATATGGATCATATTTAGAAGATATTAGAAGCAATAAGTTATATCAGAAAGCCATGTAGAATGCGATACTAAAAGGAATGATGCAAGAGAAGTCCTAAAAACCTTGAACAATATGCGTGTAGCGTGCTGTTATATCCATAACTTGCCTATCTCTGTGTAAAAATCTTGTCTTTTTGTCATTAATTATATATGTTCTTGTATATATATGCATATATGTATTTATGTATGTACAACTTGTTCCAAGCCCAGCTATCCTATACAGAGAGAGATGTGACTCATTCAGATAACATCAAAAATCAAAAGTGGTAGAACAAAACTTACTAGAGTGTGAGTTACAAAGGAGGAAGGAAAAAAGAAGAAGAAACCCTAAAAGCCCTAAACCATGCATATATCTTGCAATATCTTGCCAAGCTCCAATTCACGAAAATTCATGCACTGCTCTAGTTGTTCTTTTTCTTCTTTTGTCTCTTCATATTGTGTCTTATGTATGTATCCACTATCTTTGATCGATAGAAACGCCTGACTGTGCAAATTTCAACAAAGGAGAAAGATCTTTTATTAGGCAAGTCCGGGGGCCAGTTGACTAGTTAGTGGTTTGGATCTCCTCAACTGTTGGAACCCAAAATCCATGATGGCACCATTGAAGCCAAGCTGATGTTGTCCACTCAGGTCTCACTTTGGTTCAAAGGTCCATATAGGTGGGGGGTGCCATAGACCACATAGTTCAAGTAATAATCAAAGTAAGGGATTGGTGGAGATTGGTGGAGGAGTCCTTCTCATTCCATATCAGAAATGCATTTCTGTGAGTGAGCGAGTAGATTCCAACATCTCTTCTCTCTCTCTCTCTCTCTTGATACCCACAGCAATGCATTTCACCACTTGAGCACCAAGAGCTGCTTTGATACCCACAGCAACGCACTTCACCACTTGAGCACAGAGAGCTGCTTTGAGACCCACACAAGCAGTACATACTTCCTTCTCCTCTTCATAAAAATACAAGAAAAACCCACTAAATACTGTTCAAGTATGTATCATCTTTGTTGCTGATTGGATTGCTTGATTGACATAACCATGAGCGAGGGTCAATGACCACTTAGCAAGCCACAGATGGATCTTTTGATTCAACAAAGAGGAGATGTATCTTATTTGATAGGTTGTATATTATTTTTTTGTCTTGTTAGTAATCAAGGATATACTGCATGTGTATCTATTCAGATTGAATCTTTTATTATTGCAGATCACAGTTTATAATCTCATGTAAACCATTTAAATAGCTATGATTAAATTAATCATGACCGTAATTGTGATTGGTTTACTTCAGACTATAATACTAGTTTTTACATATATATTTTGGAAGAGAAAAAGGAAGCCGAAACCCTATCCCTTGATGATAGTAAATACTAAATCACCTCATTAAGGCAGTAATGACACACAAAATGAGTTCACAAAGAAATCACCAGCTGGTACATCAAAGTCCTAAAATCAACCCATGTCATATCTGACATTAATCTCAGCAAAACGATTCGAGTTCAACTTTTACGAAAGACAGGCAGATGAGATCGAAACACATGTATTTTCCCGCGAGGCCCGAAGCAGGGCCAGGTAACAGCTGTAGCCAGACTGGGAGCGGCCGACCAGAACCAAAGGGGACCGTCCCCCTGCGGCAGTGGAAGCTTCACTGACCTACCAAACAGTGTATGTATATCCCTCCAGCAGAGGAAGAGGAACCAGGCATTAGGGGCCAAGTCTCCAAGAACTGCTTTCCGAGACATAGACTAGGGTTTATTCCAGTTATTCTCATTATTATTCTCTTAATCAAGAGCCAAAACCCTAGGTTTGCGGGCAGCAGGACCGCCTCCAACAGAATCCCACACGGTCTCCGACACGGGTCAAACGGCCCAAATCCAAGACTTGGCTTTGCAAAGCATGTGCTTTGATTGGATGAGATGCATATTATTATGTGCTTAGTTGTATTTTGCGGTCTCCGATGCGGTGGGGCTCGCCGCTCGCTTCACTCGGAGAAAAATTGCAAGATCGCTCACCCCACAAAGCCATTGCTTGTTCTGCGCTCCTCAGGCAAAAACCTAGTTAACAACGAAGACCCTAATCTCGGAAAGTCGGCAGGACCCGACATTCACAAGGGGAGCTTAACCTTCTCGTGTGGGAATTGGGATGTCCTAGGAGCCCCTGGGGACTTGATTTTTGGGTCGGATCGGGTCGGATTTGCCTCTTCCTCCAAATATGGATCCAAATCAAAATAGTCAAAACATTGAGTTGCTAGTAGAAAGCAAATCTCCAAAATATTTAGTCAGCCTGTACACGTTCACAAGACAACTTAATAATTTTATTTTAAAAATCACAAAGCTTATATTTGATATTATATAAATGAAATTTCAGTTATAAAAATGTACTTATAAAACTAGGCAGTTTGCATGAATGACAAGTGGTCAGTTAAATTGTTAGATGGGTTTTTAATAATAAACTATCTATTTTATTCTTAATTTACTAAAAAATATTTATCTTATGATTTTTAGTAAAAAAATCATTCGCCTTATATTATAAATTTGCAAAAAAATTATCTCGATTAAAATTTTCAAAAAATATTTTATTTTATTTTCATTTTAATATTTAAATGAATATAAACGATTAAATTATTCTCATTTGATTTTATTTCGCATAATCAAATCATAATTATCTGATAATCGGTTTGACAAAACTAGATTTTAAATTTTTAATTTTATAAAATCAATTAACCAATCTTTAATAAAAGCTAGAATAAATTAAATTATTTTTTAATATTAATTAAATAGTTTTAAAAACTAAAATTAAATTAAAATTAAATATTTTTTGAATATTTTAATGAAAATATAGTTTTGTAAATTTATACTATAAAACAAGTATTCTTTTATTAATAATAATAAAGTAGACGATTTTTCATAAATTTATGATAAAATTGATAATTTTTTGTTAAAAACTCTAATATTTATTAAAATTAATCATCGGGCATCTTGACAATCGAGTTCTATCAGACAATTTGGGAGCTGTGTTTGACTACATTAGTTGAAACTCAAAATAATTAGACTTGGGTTTAAGTGAGGATTTTGGTCGTTTCATTCGTCTAAATTATGAATTTGTGATAATTCTTGGAAACAATAGTACTCACAAAGTCTCCACTTTTGACAGGAACACTCTTCCTCCAACCAAGAAAAAAAAATCAAGCAAGAATTTCAGACTATCACCAACAGATCATTTTTACCAAAAAAAAATGACTAAAAAATAACAACAACAAATCAGTGTTTGCTGTCAAAATAAAAATAAATAAATAATTTTCTAAGTTTTTTATCTGCTTTTTCTTTTTCCGCTCAATGGGACGATCAAAAGGAGTACATCCAACTGCCCGCGGGCAGAGGTGTGTCCTGCAGATTCTGCACAGCGGGCTGTGCCGGGCAGGTCTCTTTTTTTTTTTCCCAAAAATCCAAAGAACCAATTTTTCGCCAAAGATTTTGTCTACATTCTTAAATGTTTTTTATATGCATTGCCCTGTTTTGGGGCTGGCCTTGGATTTGGGGCAAAGGCCTCGAGGGAAGGAGAGAAAGACTTGGGGAGATAAAAGAGAGTTTAAGAGAGAGAAAGTGAGAAGAGAGGAGGGCTCTAAATCCAAGCACTTTATTCTCTTCTTCAAATTGGATGCTTTGATGCACTGCTTGTAACTGAGGTTTTGAAGGACTCTCCTCCCTCCCTTTGCTTCTTCCTCTTCTTCTCCTGCTCTTCTTCTTTGTTAGCGTCCCACATTGCTTGTTTCACTTCCAAGATCTCATTTTTCCTCGCTTCTTGAGTTTCCTGTGCCTAAAAATCCTTCTTTTTTTCGCTGTTGGCAATCATGTTTGCAGCTTGATCTGCTTTGATTCGAGTTTGGGAGGTTTTCTATTTGTTTTCATCCAAAACTTTGCATCTTTATCTGGTTTTGTCGAGTTTTTGGCAATAGTTGGAAAAGATCCCTTCTTTCTGAAGTATAGCGGATTGGGGGCTGGGGAGAACCATCTCCTTGGCTGCATGAAGGAGTTCTGAAACAATGAGAGATGAGAATCCGAAGAAAAGCAAGGTTTTTGAGGGAAATTTTATTGATTTTGTTCCACTTATTTATTGTTTTCATGCTTCTGCATTTAGCGTCTATGATTGCTGATTGTGACTTTTTGTTGGCTTGTTGATGTGGGGGCAGCTCTCATGGTCCAAGACTCTGGTCAGGAAGTGGTTCAATATCAAGAGCAAATCGCAGGACTTTCATGCAGATGATGTGTTTGCAAGAGGTAATGTTTGTTGCTTCTCTTCTGAACTAAGTGATTTTTTGTGGGATCAGAGTCTAGTCCTGTGCTTACAATGGTGATTGATTTTTAACATGGAATAGAATTTGATTATCTAGTGCAAAGATAGATAAATAATTATGATTTCTTGATTTGTTGTGGATTCTATCCTGCTCATCTCTAAAGATCTATTCTTCTGCTTGTTTTGATCTGGGATCGTTCTGTATATCGTGTGTTTATATTTATTTCTGTTAGATTGCTTTTTTTTTTTCATATCTCAAAAAATAGATTTTTTTTTTCTGCCAATAGCGTTTTCTTGAACATTTCCAATTACTCCCCTTCTTTGTTTAAAAAATAATTTCGAACAAGTTATTTCTTTTATTGGTTTGTTAAAAGGTCATAGGTGTGATGAAGACTGTACTCCCTCTCAGACCACGGCTTCATTTTTTATGTTTCTACTTTTAAGAATCTGTGTTCTTTTCAGGGGGTGATGGAGAATGGAGGAACAGCTTCTCAGAGAGGGAGTCATTTACAGTCAAGAAAAGCAGAACAGGTAACAGTATCAGCTACTCTTTGCCTAATGGCTTTGGACCACAAGGAACACCTCTATTCTTTTGTCCTTTTTTTCACCTAAATATCCCTTACTTGTCTCCCACTTTTCATAATTACTCTTATTTTTTCTGATTCATTTCCATTGGGGCCTTCAGATAGATCTTCCAAAAGATATTCAGATCGAGTGCGGCGGGGAAAGATCGATCTTGATATAACTCAAGTTACTGATGTTCAGGATTATCGGTATCTCATGCTAAATCCCAATAATTCCATTACCACGGACCTCTCATGACTTTTAGAAGGTGTTTTGTGTATGGATGCTGCTTTTATACTGGTCCATTGTTGTTGGTGAGCAGGCTCTTTGTTGCAACATGGAATGTTGGCGGAAAATGCCCACCAAGTTACCTGAATCTTGAGGACTGGCTCCATACATCACCTCCTGCGGATATTTATGTTCTAGGGTATGTTCGGTTGTTGTAGACATTTCGCCTTGTGTATTCTTTGCGCTTCAAACAAATCTTGGACTATACAAGCCTCATTTTTTTGATACTTTTAACATATCCAGGTTTCAAGAAATTGTTCCTTTGAATGCCGGAAACGTTCTAGGCACAGAAGACAATGGCCCAGCAAGGAAATGGGTTGCTCTCATTAGGAAGACACTGAACAACCTTCCAGGTGCTAGTGTCTATGGCAGTTATCACACACCCTCTCCTGTCCCAGATCCAGTTGTAGAGCTTGATGCTGACTTCGAAGGGTCAACAGTGAGGCAGAAGAACACATCTTTCTTCCACCGCCGATCTTTTCAATCACTTAGTCATAGTTTGAGGATAGATGGAGATATCATGGCTCCACAACCGAGGCTTGATCGGCGTTTCAGTGTATGTGATAGAGTAATGTTTGGTAGCAGGCCGAGTGATTATGATCCCAATTACAAATGGGGCGGCTCTGATGATGAAGATAATGTTGGTGCGGAATCACCTAATACTGTGTTCTACTCTCCAATGTCATATGGCTATGGGGCTCAGTTATCATCCTTGGAGGACAGAGAGAGGCCATTGGGGAACTCGAGGTATTTCTGAGTTATGCTTTACTATTTTTTCTGATAAGATTCTCATTTTGCATATCTTTTGTAATTTATTTTTCTTGTGACACATCACCCAATCGGTTTTGGAATCGATTAAATGTGTACCAAATACCATTGCCTGCATCCAGTGTATGATTTTCCTATTTTATATTTCTTTCCCATGCAATAAATCTGTTTAACGTGTTTATGATATTTCTTATCCCTTGTGATAACTCCAGGTATTGTTTGGTGGCAAGTAAGCAGATGGTTGGTATATTTCTTACAGTTTGGCTGCGAAGTGAACTAAGAGAAGATGTAAAATCCATAAAGGTGTCTTGTGTTGGACGCGGATTAATGGGTTATCTTGGAAATAAGGTAAATGCCATCTATTTCTGTTGTGTTGTTCTACCTTGCTCTTTCTTTCTGTTTCTTTTTTCTAAGAGCAAGTAGATATTTGGTATGGTCAGTTACTCTCAAATCTGAGTATTTGGTTTCTTCAGGGTTCTATATCCATCAGCATGTCTTTACACCAAACAACCTTCTGCTTCATCTGTAGTCATTTGACCTCCGGGCAGAAGGAGGGAGATGAACTTCGGAGGAATTCTGATGTCATGGAGATTTTGAGGAAAACCAGATTTCCGCAGGTTCACAGGCGTGGTCATTCACCTGAGACAATTCTAGAGCATGAGTAAGCCTCCTTTCTTGTTGTTAGCTTGTGTAACCAGTCTGGTGTTCTTTCCTTCTTTGTCAAAAGGGATGAATCCTTACTTTATGATTTCATTTATCTCCAATGACAGCCGAATAATCTGGCTTGGGGATTTGAATTACCGGATTGCTCTTTCCTACCGCTCAGCCAAGGCTCTGGTGGAAATGCGAAATTGGACGGCCTTGTTGGAGAAAGATCAGGTAGACAAGAGCAGTACGATTTGACAGGCAATGTTCAGTTTTTTGAGTCTTTGATACATGTAAAGTTCATCAGCATTTAAATGTTAACAAATTCTTCGTTTAATATATGTTTAACTTTAAAATCTTCTTTATGCTGTTGAGGATATCTACTACCTAGAAAAGGAAAAGTAGGAAGATTTCTTGTGGATTACAAAAAGCTATGATTCTTAACTTACCAATCATAAATTTGTTGGTTCAGTTCCTTGACTACTTTTTAAATTACAGCTTCGAATTGAGCAAAGATGTGGACGTGTGTTTATGGGATGGAATGAGGGAAGAATTTACTTTCCCCCAACGTACAAGTACTCTAATAACTCTGATCGCTATGCTGGGGATGACATGCATCCAAAAGAGAAACGACGAACACCTGCCTGGTACAAACTTGAACCATGTCTGTAGCATGGAAAACATACCATTTAGACTTTTGAGCTAATGGCTGTGCTTTATTTATATCAAGGTGTGATCGGATATTGTGGTATGGAAGAGGTCTGAACCAGCTGTCATATGTTCGTGGTGAATCCAGATTTTCGGACCACAGGCCAGTTTATAGCATTTTTGCAGCAGAGGTTGAATCAGTTAACCATAGTCGAATCAAGAAGAGCATGGGCTGTACAAGTTCCCGAGTAGAGGTTGAAGAACTGTTGCCTTACTCATACCCAAATCAATTCCCATATCCTAATCAATACACAGAACTCAGTTTCTACTGAAGGGGAAACATCTCAGGGCCCAAGTCACTATACCAACTTTCTTTGGGCAAAGAAAGTCGTATTTAAATTTTAGAACTTGCAGTGAAAACCAAGAAAGCAGCAGCTGCCATTGTTCCCTCTTATGGTAATTAGATGAAAGACCCATCATTCTTAATTAGTCAAAGCATAGGAAAGTAATTTTCTCCAATTGCCTTCAGTGTCACAGTCACTAACTCTTCACTTGGAATTATTTAGGTTTCATGCATGTATTTAATCCAGGAGGCCATGCTTCAATCCTTTGGCAGTTTCCTATCACTCAAGCAACTAGGCAAGTATTATAAGTGTAATCAAGCTACATCTAGATCTAATTGTCAAATTTTACTCCTTTAATTTACATTTTTTTGTTTTTCTAATATCATTTGTGCAACTCTCAGCCCCTTTTGCTCTTTCCTTGTACAGGTGAAGGCATTTGTAGTTTATCACTAACCAAGTTTACAAGATACTGCGGTAGAAAGGGCAACCAATTAAACACTAATTTCATCACTTGAATGACCTCTTCTGCATTTGAACCTCTGGAGGTTCTCGAAAAGTAGCAGGGGTATTAAACAAGCCCCAGTGAATCAATGAAGGTGTTCGAGTGCCAATTCTTTTTTTACAGGTGATTACAGCTAACCATTTTTTTATCATTGATAAGTGAAGGTCCTAGTGGAACTGTTACCATTGCAAAAAAAAAAACAGAGAGGCTGTCCGCGTTATATCAAATATGTGTCCTTAGAGTTTTGTATGAAATTGTAGAAATTTTTTTGGAGCGGGGGTGAGATATCCGAAAAAAATAATCTCTGTACATTATTACCTTCCTGTTCAATATTAGAAAGAAGAAGAGAGGAATTTCCTGCTTATCTGTTGGTCAATGTTGTTTCCTATTGCTTATGCATCTTGAAAAAGCAGGAAAATGACATATCTGGAGTACAGCCTTGGGGAGGACATGAGTTCTGGACATCAAAAAAGGACAGAAAGTCGATGGAAAAATTGTTTCATATTCATTGAAAGGAGAAGACTACTTGGACAGTTTGACTTGTTCTCTGAATAAGTTGAAAGTGCCAATGTGGGGCCACCTGATATCTCTGTCCTTCGGCTCGAATTTATTCTTGCAGTAGGACCATTATTCCATATGACCACCTGCAAGTTCTTCAATTCCATACCCCCCAAGATTGCACTACTGCCAAGTCAAAACCCATTTTCTAAAATGTTTGCAGGAGAAAATTTTCCTCTTATTAATGCCGGAAAACAATGAAAAGAAGAATGGTGAGTGGAGGATGAACATAGGAAGAGGTTGTTGAAATATTATTCTTTATTTATTTAAAAATGTAACTGCAAATAATACGTCTAACTATTCTAGCCACAAGTGATAGGATAAAATTAGTTCAAAACAAACCTCAAACTCTATTAGCTTATCTAATATCCTTCCTAATCAATGTGCATCCTTCCTGACAGGATATGGTTTACGACTTTCAAGAGTAATTTAGACCTGCAAGGTTAGCTTAAAATTAATGAGCAGTTTCGGTTGTGTTTAGTTGTAGATTAGATGTCTTTTGAATGACGATTATGGATTATAATGATAACTCAATGACGGAGATTTATTAAAGCTCATATAACAATAATGTAGGTAGAACAGTGAGTCTTTGATTGTTGAATTCAAACTGAGTCTGCAAACAGTCTACTTTGTTTTCTTGCTGCAGAACAAAATCCGTAGCATCTGCAACTTTGCCTTTCGCAGGCTTGTTGTTACAGTTGCGAGAGACCGTACGACTGGAGCAAATGCTACCAGATTAACGACCAAAGACCATAAAAAAAAAGATTGAAAAGAAAGAGAAAAAATGTTAAAAATAAAAAGAAAGGTAAAGCCAAAGCAGGGAAGCAAGCAGCAGGGCAAAAGCTCATCCAGTCTGCTCCGGGAATTTCTGCTCGGTTTTCGGAGCCCTCCTGTCTCTTTCTTTGCCTGCTGCTTATTTCAGGATTAACAATAATAATAAGAATCAGATATTCTGAAAAAAAAGACAGTAATAATAATCAGAAAAAAATTTATGTATTTTCCTGAATATAATAAGAGATAGCATACAAAATTGGAGAAAAATAAAGAAGATAGAGATTAGAAGAAAAGGAAAGAGGGTATTGTAATTGGTTGGGAGATTTGATAATCATGTGCATTGCGGAACCCTAGTTTTCCTTCTTTACTAACAAAAAAAAAAAATCTTGCCTTCTTATCATCCAAAAATTCTAGGTTTTCTATTGTTTGACGGAGATTGTTTTTTGTTTAACCAAGTGTCAGAATAAAATGTTAGAACATGTTTTACATTGATCTATAGTCAACACAACTTTCTCTATTAGGAAAATTTTCATTTTCTTTCAGAACAAGATCTTTCATGCATTTAAAAGGAGTCCCAATAATATGAACAGTTTCTTCTTATAAATATTTACAAATCACAATCCATTCAAATTTGCATATCACCAAGCTGGTGAAGAAGGTAAGGAAACTGCAGCAGAACCAAAATGCACTTTCTTGCAAGACCAATACAAGACCCTTCATAACGCCTGCAATCTTATGTCAGGTAAAAGCACACCAGTTCTTTGTTTCTTTTTACTAAAAAAATAAAAAATAGATCAAATCAAACCTAAACCCATTCTAACAAGAAAACAGATACTTAACCCAAAAGAAAAAAAGCAAAGATCGTTTGATGTCATCTGTGTTTAGTGACATGCTAGGCATCTTCCAAATCTGTCGTCTGCTGACATGGTCTAACTCAAACCGACAATCTCATGGGAGTCATAAGCAACCAAAACCCCACCTTGATACGAGATGCATTTGCATCCCATTGTCCAACAGAAACCAAAAATTTAGCTCATTTTCTTTTTCTGTAACCATGGCTTATCTGTAGAGGCTCATAAAAGTGAGGCAATACGTTACACGAAAGAAGCAAGAAGGCTTCAAGAATGGCATGCATGGCATGTACCTCTAGACAAACAAGTGCTTTTCAGACAAGATTCTGAAAATTTGTATTAGCAATACATTTCAATTTCAACGCAGAATATTTCTGTTGCTCGGCGATTGTTTTCAAATTGAAAATGAGACATCTTGATATTTTGGTCATCAAGATGCCATCAAAACTGAAATAATATGATCCAAACGGAAACATTGGATGGTCATGTGAAGGAAGAAGCCAAGCCAAAACACGAGTCGTGACACATTGACAGGATTGGAGTCTTATCTTGCTCATGTTTCCATTTCCCTTATTGGACGCATCCCCAGTCTCAGCTGGGAACAGTGCATCTTTTGGTCGATAATTGTATGGATCCAGTGCAGTGCATGACCTCAACCTTGCAGCAGCAGCAGCAGCAAATGTGAGCGTGCCGAGGATCACACGTGGGACGCAACTCAAAGTGTCACAGAAACACTGGCGCCTGCAGTCTTTTTCAGCTCTATCTCTCTCTGATTTAATTTGTTTGTTTGATGCCTGCGTGCAAGTACATGACGCTCTCAGAGTTCTCATGCACGTAATTGATGATCCGATTTGATGCCTGACGTGACGCTCAATGATATTAAGACGCAAAGATTGATTACATGGGCAAGGAGCAATAATATTGGATTGAAGAAAAAGCGCAGGAGCGTTTGACTAGGAGAGAAGTGAAAGGATTCTGTACGTGTATGAGAGAAGTGTTCACGGAAGAGGCAATGGAGCTCAGGTCATTGGGCGGAGAAGGAAATTAATGGAGGTTGGTGTTTGGGATTTGGGCCTTTTGCGTGAGGAGGACGTCGTCAGAAGTGGCACGGTCGAGTGCGTTAACTCGCTGACAACTACAGTGACAAACATGGGATATATAGAGTAAGGCGTTGCAGAGTTTGTAAGACGTTCTTTTTTAATTTCTAAATTTTATTACCTAAAAAAAGTTATTACTAGGGCTTGTTCTTGGAGAAAATCAAAACTAACTCAAATTCAAATTTCATTTGGATTTTTACAAAATACTCTTGGCCATCATCAAAATTAGCTCGTTTTAAATTTTTTTTCTTATAAAATTAATATTATTTATTTTACATCGCTATTAAATTAAATTATTATATAAAATTAAATAATTTTTAAATTTTAAATTATTGTAGGATTAATTTTGATAAAAAGATATTAGTTGATAAAAGTGATTCATTAATCTTGATATTGATCCTAATTCTGATTTTGATTTCGAACCAAATGGTATCTTAAGGTTTTAAGTAAAATTATCTCCTAATTTTAGTTTTTATGAATGTTTACATAAGATGTTTTTATGTGTACAACTTAGGTTAAATTCGGTGACATACAAAAAAGAATAACCATAAATCAAGCTGTATTTTCAACGCCTCCTCCTATAAACAGTGGTTAGGATTAAATAACATGGGAGGTTTTTAGACGGCATTGTTTGGGATTAAAATTATCCCAATGCCACAAAGGGCTAGGTCTCATATATGTTGTTCTTGGATAGTCACAGTGCTGCTTGACTATTGGATTAATGCCTTCTAATCTATTTCATGCGTCCTCTCTGATGAAATGACAATCCATTTGCCATTCACATATTCTACAACTGAAGTATTCTTACAAAAATTTTGCCATGGGATATTACCTATGACTATGCTTCTTAATTAGAGGGGAATTTTCATTCTGTTGGGTATATAATAGATATGATGGTCCATCTGAGAATTTGGTGAATGTTTCTAGAAAGAGAACGACTGGGGTGGAGTAAGGCACCAAAACCTTTTTCTATGCTATCTTAGCGGCAAGTTTTATCCTTCTCAATCAATAAAGAAAGTGAAAAGCTTGGTGGGAGCCCGATTCTACAAGCCCCAGTTAAAATTGGGTCATCGGGATCTTTTAATGCTATTTTGTTGCATGCACAACTTCCTAACTATACATAGATCAGTTCATTTTAATGTGGGGTAGTTTCATTGAGATGAACCACTGGGGTAAGGTGCCCAAACTTTTTTTTTATGCTATCTTAGCAGCAAGTTTTATCCTTCTCAATCAATAAAGAAAATGACAAGCTTGGTGGGAGCCCGGTTCTACGAGCCCCAGTTAAAATTGGGGCATCGGGACATTTTTATGCTATCTTGTTGCATGCACAACTTCCTAACTATACAGAGATTAGTTCATTTTGATGTGGGGTAGTTTCATTGAGATGAACCGGGAATCAAAGGAAGCTTTACACATCAGTATTGTAATTGTTACATGTAATAAGTATATCAATTTATCTTGTTAGTGAATATTGGAATGCTTCCTTTTCTATGGTTGTCTCCTACCAACTTAAGCTAGAGTTTTGTTTGAAATGGAGGTTGAAGGTATGTCTTAGCAGGAGTCTACTTATGTGTTGTGGCATCGATTTAGCGCTAGACATGGTTGGGATTGTAGGTCTTGGTACAAGTGATAAAAGTAATGTTCTCTTTGCCTATACTAGAATGGTGCTGCTAGAGATGTTGTAATTCAAGTTGCTGCCTTGGGTTTGGAGCTGTCTTATGCAAAATAGATGGTTCCCTCTAGAATTCAATGTTATGTGGAGGCTAAGCAACTGGTGTGCCTAATCAACCTCACCGACACTTTCCTTGCTTTGTCTCTGATATTGTGTATTATCATGATATGACTAGATGAAATTGATTCACCACCGATATGATTGAGTTGATTTCTTCAAATCTAGATTTGCTAAATCAGCTCCCCAAGACTGTTAGGAGCTCTCTGATAATAGATGCTTCAACACTTAAATTAGAAGTCTTATTGTAGAAAACTTTTTTATGAGAATATTAACATTAGCCTCTTATTTTAGAGATCTTCCTTTTTTTATACCTGGTTATGGCTCTTCAATTTTTTTGATCTTGACCTTGACTTTATCCTCAAATCTCACGCTTCAATTGATTAGGTCCTAAATCTAGTCTTTTCTAAGTGAATTTCATCCAAATCTTTGCAATTTTATAAATCATCTCCCAAGCCTACATACCTTAGTGGAGTCTACTCCAAACCTCTACTATTTAGTCAAGCTTAGACTGAGTCTCATCAACTTGGTGGAGACTATCTCAAACTCCAATAGTTTGGTGGGAGATAACGCGAGCTTGACATCGGATCAACTTCAAACTTGTTGAACCAAATATTTGTTCATGGACTCAATCAAGAGAATCCCCCAACCCCACCACCCCAACACACACAAATACACACACATACACACACACACTCTTCTTTTATACCCCCTCCTCTGACATTGTCGTCATGACCATTCTAGTGCCCAACATGATTTCTACCACAATTGTTCCAAACATGCTTTCTACCATGACCTTTGAGTCACCCTACACCCAATCCCTTCTTTTCTCCCTCCTCCTTTGACATCGTTGTTATGACCATTTTGGTGCCCAACATGCCAATTTCTACCCCAACGATCCCAAACATGCTTTTCCGCCATGATCCTGGAGTCACCCCATCAACTTCCAACCCTTCCATGGAGCATTGTGATTTGGGTAAATACCTCTCTACTCGGTGATCCGATTTTAATTACTGTACTTTAGTGTTGCTTCCATCATGCTGTATATTATGCCTTATACAACCTAGGGCAAGAACATGATAGCTCTAGGATTTTTTTTTATATCCTATGACATTAGTTTACCTTGTAATTGTCATCAACATCCTCCTTTGCTTACCCTACTTTAGGCTTTTTCTGAAGGAATAGACCTTAAAAGAAAAAGAAAATTCAAATATCCATTATAGGCTTTTCTCAAAGGAAATAGATCTTTAAATGAAAGAAAATAAAACATCCATTATAAATCTTTGATTTCTCGAACGACATCGATAGTGATGTAAACTGAGCTGTGTTAGACCGGCACAAACCGCAAAATTGAGTAACCATAATAATTGTTAATTGTGCATAACATGACCTAGGAGAAAAAAAATCCTTGCCATAAGGTACCACACGCAGCCCATATAATGTAGGTTATGCCATGTTTAGTCAAACGGCTAAATTTAATTTTATTAAAATTTTTTAAACTTCAAAAAATGAGACAAAATAAATATAATATCTAAATGAATTTATGAGTACCACACCACCATTATAATCTTACAAATTGTGAAAATCCTTGGACTCCATGTTCATAAATTTACAAATAAATCTCTCATAGACTTAAATTTACAAATAGCTCCTCAAAGATTTGGTTTTAAAAATTGGTCCAAATCCATCTCTTTTTTCAAATGTATTTTTACAAATATCCCCCAACAAAGTGTGAAATTGAAAAGTGAAAATGATTTATTTTGTAAATTTGTAAATAGACTCTTGAAAGCTTAAAATTCACAAAAATGACTAATTTTATTAATTTTAGATCTTTTGGCAACAAACCACTACCTTGTTGTAAATTTACTGAAAACTATCTAAATTATTATTATTAGCAAAAAATCACTCGTCTTATACTATAAGTTTATAAAAAAATTACCTCAATTAAATATTTAAAAATTTTAATTTAATAAAATTAATTTAGAAAATTAAATTATCCTCATTTAGTTTTGTTTCGGATACCTGGTTTACAATTACCAACAGTCTGTTTGACAAAAACTAAATTTTAAATTCTTAGTTTTATAATACCAGACAAACAATCTTTTACAAAAACTACAAGAAGACGAGTTATTTTTCATATTAATTTAATATTTGTCTAAACTAAAATCAAATAAAGAACAATACTAATTTTAATTAATAAAATTTAATTAAAATAGAATATTTTTGGATATACTTTAATCGAGATGATTTTTTTATAAATTTATAATATAAAGAGAATGAATTTTTTTGCTAATAGTGATAGGGTAGGTGATTTTTTGGTAAATTCATAATAAGATACATGATTGTTTACTAAAAACTCTTTTATTTTTTTCTTTCCCTACAACAACAAACTTTCTCCTCCCTCCTTTTTTTTTTTTTGAGTTTTTAGCAAACAACTATATGTTTTATTACAAACTTGTGAAAAATCATCTACGTTATGACTATTACTAAAAAATCACTTGTCTTATAGTATAAATTTATAAAAAATTACCTCAATAAAAATATATCCAAAAAATATTATATTTTAATTTTATTTTATCAATTAAAATTAATATAAAAAACTAAATTATCCTTATTTGATTTTGATTTAGATTTTGATAAATATTAAATTAATATAAAAAATAACTTATCAAATTATAATTTTTATAAAAGACCAATTGTCTGGTATTATAAAATTAAAAATCAAAAATTTATTTTTTGTTAGACTGATTGTTGGTAATTGTGAACTAGCTATCTGAAAGAAAAAAATCAAACAAGGATAATTTAGTTTTTAGTAACAACTTAATTGATAGAATTAAATTAAAATAAAATAATTTAAATATTTAATTGTGGTATTTTCTTTTTGTAAATTTATAATAAAAGAAGAGTGATTCTTTTGCTAATAATGATAAGATATATGATTATTTTATAAATTCATAATAAGGTAAATAGTTGTTTGTTAAAAACTCTAAATTTAAATTTAAAAATTACAAAACCATCAAGTCATGTCAAAAACAAGTATGCCTATATTAATTTGATTTTTAGACTTTTAGTTATCAATTGTGACATTTCAAATAAAAAAAATGATCACTTTAAAGTTTTTCTTGGAAGAACTTAACTGAGTCATGTCGAGTTAGCACCTAGGAGGGGGGCATGGCCTAGGATATGCATTGTGCTTAGCACGACACACCGAGATGGGGTTTGTGAGAGTCAGATTAGCACAGTACTAATCTGAAAAACCAATTCAATCATATTTTTACTATCTATTAGGAGATGTTTGAAGGGCTTTAGGTACGATACAAATAGTTTCACTAGTAGAATGTTAGGAACTTTGATCTAGCACTAATCCAATTAGTTCTATGGGCACTGTTTGATTCGGGATCAGGATCAGTATCAGAATCAAGACTAGTGAATCACTTTTGTAAACTAATATCTTTTTTTCAAAATTAACGTTTTAATAATTTAAAATTGGAAAAAGTATTTAATTTTTTTATAATAATTTAATTTAATAAGAATGTAAAATAAATAATTAATTTTACAAGAAAAAAATAATTCTAAAATAGGCTAATCCTGATCCTGATCTCAAACCAAACGAGACCATGAGGTTTATTACTATCTTCTGAACTTTAGTTGAAGTTAATGATTTTGCTCTCATTATAAAAACATTTAGAAATATTTTTAATGATTGTCAAGAGTCCAATACCGGAGGTCAGTAGTTATTTACACTAAAGAAAGATCATAGATTATTTATCTCCAACCCATCTTTTATTTATTTTTAAAAGATCATTTATTGAAAATTTTTATTGAGATGATTAAAGCCTTCTTAATAATTGAGGATGGCCTTTCATCATCATCATCATCCTCGTCATCATTATCATAGCCTAATGAGAGAAGTCCAACACAAAAAAAATCCAGTTCGAAAAAATTGTCCCTCTGTTATGGTCCAGAATGGCATACATGGATGGTTGGTTTTGAATCAATTTGATTCCATCAACCGGTCCGATTCAGTCCTAAACCCACTGCCTGCTACGGGCGAGCTACGGAATCGAACCCAGAATGGATCTTGTTACAAGTTGAGAACCGAACCCAAAATTCGATTCTCTGATTATCCGGTACAATTCTGGTTCTGATTTTTTAATGAACCAAAGTTTTGATTTAGATTCTTGTTCATGATTTCATAAATCGCAATAAATCAGCAGACCCAAAATTTACCAGTTCAGATAAATATAATATGTCCGTGTGTTAATTATATATAAGTCCCTAAAATCATATCATATTATATAAGTTTTTGAAACTATGATAATTGTATATAAGTCCTCCTAATCCACTAATTTGCTACACCTAAGTACCTCTGCTTACTTTAAACGCCGAACAAGGGAATATTAAGGTATCTGCCTCTATTTTCGATTTCTGTTTTTTTTTAATAAAAAATATTATTACGAAATGGTGAAATTGACCGTTTCTCTTCTTCAAATATGGGGTTTGAGAGTTGAGCAATCTTAACGGTTGGAAGTTCAACCGTCAGTGCTGCTCTCCCGATCGAAACCAACCATAGCAAAAAAAAAAAAAAAAAAAAAAAAAGGGAACAGAAATTGGAATGGGATTTAAGACCTAGATGATTTCAAAGGATGGTTTTGGTGATCTTAGTGGCGGAGCATTCAGCCCACGGCACAATGCGGTTAAAGAGCTCACAGCCCTCACAGAGCTCCATGACGAGATGCATGGCCTCGTCGTCCTCGTAGGCATCATGAAGGCTGATAATGTTGCCGTGGCTGAGAAAGTGCCGCATGATGTCAACCTCACAATAAATGTCGTCAACATTGACAGTGGTATGGAGCGGGCGATTGGAGAAGACTTGATGTAGCGCGCCGCGAGCGTGCCGCAACTGGGGACTTGAGGACAACGAGCTTGCGATGGGATGAAGAGGTGCGGTTGTAGTCGACTGCGAGAAGCCACATGTGGCCTCACTCCATCGAGCAAACCCTACAAATAGGTTGTCGTTTGGACGAGGCAAATTTTGAAGGCCCCGTTTGGCTCGGATCATTTTGGAAAGATCGAGTCTAAGTAGTCTTGATATTCAACTATAATTCAGTTAAAAACACTAATTCAAAATATAATTATTGTATCCTCTTGGTTTGGGATCTAGTTAAGTTTTGTCTTTTTCTTTAACTGAATTACAACTTGTAAAATTAATATCGGGGAGTTGTTTATCCAAAGAGTTCCAAGTGAAGAGATTCTGATGTTTAAATTAGGCATCTTGTGATCATTGAGAAAATGAAATAAGTAAGAGAAAGAAAGAGACATTGTTTTGGATGAAGATCATGAAAGAAGATCCCATGTCTTGAAGCCCATCCACTTATAGAGATTGCGTGACTTGTCACTTAGATTTAAGCTGACCCAACTTAAATTCTCCAATTGAGTTAATTCAGAATATTTTATGAAAATTTGTTGGTCCTTTATATTATTGTGAGACATTCTCTTATCATGTAGCAGAAGTTAGAAGTTGGAATAGGTGATCCTTACCACAATTAGAAGATCATCTTCTAAAATGACACATCATCCTTGTATTGTAATTCGAGATATGATAACTCAAAGAGATTGATTATGTGACTCCTTGTAGTTGGTGCAAGAGCCCGAGGGCTACCTGGGCTGTCCCAAGCTACAGAACCTTGGTTTCCAACTTTGGGCCCGTCTTTCATATTGTCGTGGAATTGCCTCAATGGTTCAACAAATCCGAGCTTGATCCGAGTACTGAACCATCAATTTACATATGTGACTCATCTTGACACATCATTGTACTACTCTGGTTGGACATATGATATCACGATATTCCATAGTATATTTTTGATAGAGAAGTTTGGAGCTTTTTTGCCTTTTAAATAGTGTGAGTGCGAAATACAAGGCATTGATAGGATGTATAACATTCACAACAATGACACCACGGTAAATTGGAGGGAATTGTTGTGTAGAAAATCATGGCAACTCCTCTATTAGGTACCACAGGACTATGACACTTGTCCTCATCTTCTCAAGTTTTAGCGTTAGGAATTCTTTTGCCATGAGTTGGACACAGATTGTGAGGCACCTTTAGTTTAATATGAACCATTGGTTTAGCAACATATATAGGAGGCTAGTGAAAAGTTCTTCACTTTTACCCTAATCTTCTCCTAATTCAGTATCATTCTCTTTCACTCTTGGAGACTCTCAATGTAGTCGAAGGCTTCTTGTGATTATTTTTTGACAATCTTTGTCTATTTTTGATGACTTATCATGTCGAGTAAGTTGTTTCTCTAGCAGCTTTCTCCTTTTGCATATTTTTCTATGTTTTTTTTTTGTTTTGCCATTATTAACTTCCTTTTCCTTCTCTTTTTTTTTTCTCTTATACACACACACACACACATGTGCACACCTTATTTCAAGAAAATGCTAGCCCAAACTTCGTCAACTAGTCTAAGCTCCAATTAGCCATTTAGATATGCCAAACTCTCATTCTAATTATAATTTTTAGTGTCTAGGTTCTACATATAACATTAGGAGGTAGAGCTCAGGATCAACCTCTTCTAGTAAAGACACAACAAGGGCTAAGACCTCTGTTAGAAAAGTTGTAGTCATCCGAGAGTGCATCCCCAAGAGGAGTTCTGACCAACTGGTGGAGAGCTTGTATGTGTTGCTCAAAGCTCTGACTTCCTGACCTCCAAAGTGTTAGCCTCTTTTGAGAGTTCAAGTGTGGCTTAATAACCATACTCTAACAGAGAGGAATGTGGAACTCATGGTATCTTAGTTTGGATTTTCAAAATATACCAAAGTGGATCAATTTGGAGCTAATGAAGTATTCAAAGAAGGTGAATGAGGAGTTCAACTTTTGGTAGGATGCCTATTGGATCTCCTTTGAAGTAGGACTTAGGTTTTATTTCCCTAGGTTTGTCCATAACATTCTTATGGGCTACAACCTACCCTTGATAGGTTCACACCAAATGCCCTATGTAGTATAATAACCTTTTGGATTTTTTCCATCGTTCAGGATTCAATTTTGAGCATCAAAGTGTTTAATAATACTTTTAAACTATGTAGGCTTAATAGTTGCCTCAGGAAGTGGTGTGTATCCTTGCGACATGTCGCCACATCGTTTGGAAAAACCTGACTTCCATCTCTTTTTGGAAAGAGCATCAAATGCATTTCTTTTGTTCCAATAACTCGAATTTACTAATTGAGATATGAATATGGAGAAGCGCCACTATGAGCCCAAGATTCCTCTCTTCAAATTTGAACTTTTGAAATCCTGGGCTGAGTTTGTGGGTCAAAAAGAGAGGCAGTGTTTGACTTGATTCTCCTATGAAATACTAATGTTTATATGGGTTAAGTATAGCTCAAGTATTTACTGAGCTCTATTTTTCGATTTCCTTAGTCATCTTTATTTCTTTCTTGTTTCTCCATAATTGATTGAACTTTATTCTAATATCTCTATTATCTCTTCTAGCTATTAATGAATTATCCCCATCAATGAGCTCTTAGGTGACATGGTCATAACACCCAGAGCACCCCCTCTACCTCAAGTTGGGATGAAATGCTCAGGAGAGGGGAGTGATCAAGGTTCAACACCCAAGAAATTGAAGACTAACACTCCCAAATAGGGTGCCCATAGCTTTGCACGCACTTTTACCCTAGCAGAGAAAAAGAAGAAGAACATGACAACCACTTTTGAAGAGCTTATGGTAGTGGTGGACAATGATGAGATGCGACCAACCTTTATCAGGGAGGTGAACTTCAAAGAGGGCAATCAGCTGCAGGCCTACTCCAAAGTCTAGTGGTGCATCATCAAAGGCTTCCATTTTGAACTCCACAGGCCCAACCCCGAAGACTCCCAACTCAGTCGCCACAAAGATTCCCCAAGGACGTGATAGCTAACATGGACAACTACCACAAGAGGGTATGTTCCTCTCTTTCCCTTCTTATGATTCTTTCTTCTATCTTTCTTTACTAAACCATTTTGCTTTTGTAGTTGACCATGGGGATCAATGAAATGATCTCTCACTATTGGGAGGCCCAAGATAAGCTAGGTAGGTTGAAGGACTCCTTCAGCTCAGAGAAGGGCAAATGCCTAAAGCTTGAGGAGGTGGCCCAACTTAAGAAAAGGATCAAGGAGACCAAAATGAAGGCCTTGAAGGCAAAAGAGAAAAAAGGTGGTTGTTGTGAATCAAACAGAAGGGGGCAAGAAAAAGAGGGATGACATGGTCTTGCAATTTATAGTCAGTAAGGTGTTTGACAACTTTCTACAAATGATCCAACAAAAGAGAGAAAGATTAGTTCAGGGAGTTCGAGATGAGCTCACCAAGTGGTCCATTGTGAGTGCAAGAAGGGTATATCTATGATCGCTATTCCAACTAGAGAACCTAGATAGGCCGGAGTTTGCCCTCTAAGGACTTGTTCTTGAAGTAGATTGATACCAAACTCATCTCAAAGAAACTCTAGCTATACCATTGTGACTCTTGCGAACTTCCTTGCCATCCTACATAATTCCATATGAGTCTTCAATCAAAGATGTGGACATCATCGGGTCAGAGCATACCAAGGTGTTGGGTGACATAGAGGATCCCTCCACTACCATAGCTCTCGAGACTCCCATGGATCCTGATGCCCCCACTAAAGATGACTCCCTAGATTATTTGTTGTCAACAATGGGCTGAGTGGGGAGTCTTAGGACTGAGCAGCTCTCTCTCTCTCTCTCTCTCTGTCTCTCTCTCTCTCTCTCTCTCTTGTTGCAATATTGTACTCTATTTGTACTTACCTTTTGGAACTCTTCATGTAATAGTTTATATTTAGTAATAAAACTTCTTTTGTCTCCAAAACCATGATTGTGGTTTTTTCTTCACGCTCTTGTATTTTACCATAATTCCTAGCTTCCCCATTGTTTTCTTTTTTAACACTATATTTGCATATTGGCGCACAACATACTAGCTTAATCAATAGAGATTAGCAAAGTTTTAGCTCATGAACAAAGTGCATGTAGGCTAGGATCAAGGCTCATATTCAAGTTCTCACTTATGGTGTAGTGAGCATTGAGTGCCAATCATACTCTAGTCCACATCCACCCTAATTGCGAACATTTTTCCCAGTTTTAGGTTGGTAGTTAGACCTCCATGAGTGTTATTGTAAGGCCTTGGACTTAGATTTTGTGATTAGACACTTAGTTGAACACCTTGATAAGCCCAAGGCCATGATTTTGCAGTTGAATACAAAGTTTGTAATGGGAGTTATGAGGTCAACTGCTGAACTTGTAATTAGATTTTTTGTAATCAAATATAGAGTTTGTAACTAGAGTTTCGCGGTCAACTATTGAATTTATAACTAGGCTTCATGCAGTCAAGCATATATCTTGTAACTAGAGTTTTGTGATTAAGTTTTGAACTATAATTGGGATTTGCATGTTCAAGCATGGAGCTTTTAACTGGAGTTCCACTGTGTAATAAAATTTTCACATTGTCAAGTATTGAATTTATAACCCAAATTCATGCAGTCAAGTGCATAGTTTGTAACCAAAGTTCAATGATAAAGTGTTGAACTTGTAATCAAACTTTGAACAATCAAGTGTAGATCTTATTATCCAAATTTCATGGTCAAGTATTGAATTTGTAACCAACTTCGCACGATCAAACATGAAGCCCATAATCAAGGTTATGCAATCAAGTATTGAACTTATAATCAGACTTCACTACATAACAAGTTAAGCATAAAGTTGACAACAAGCATAAAATCACTAGTGACACTTCAAGGTTAAATAGGATCAATTGACATAAGCCAAACCCATCAACAATTCTCCAAGCTCAAGCAAAGTTATTCACCAAGGATCAAACTAAGCATCCATTCAAGTAAAGTTTCAAATAGATCGTCTACCATATTGCACTCAATTAAGCACAAGGGAGTAGGATGGCAGGTGAATATAGAATTTTCCTTTTTTTTCATTACTTAAGTATATCATTACTTAAGCCATGTACTCTTCCTTAAATCAATCAGATCATGCCTTTTTTTGTCTCTATGTTATTAGGAGATTCCTAACAATCATCAAAGTAATTAAAAATAGGGGCTTGCATATGTTAAAAATTATATTCCCACAATATATGATAATGTACTAAAAATAGACTCAAATTAATTTATCATTTGGAAATTACTTCTCAAGGTCTCTAGTTATTTTGAATGGTCAATCACAATTTCATAGGGAATTCTTCCATTTTCTAGAGATCCATGCTTTGATTTCTTGGTGTCCTTTTGTAGTGGATGAATTTTGAAGATTAAAATATAATTTAGATTATTGTTGAATTATCTTTCATAAATTGATGACTAGTTCCAATTTTTATGTGTTCTTGAGGTATTTATGATCAGAGTGTGCAAAGAAAATATCATGGAGTGGTTGATAGGGTGTAGGTCTTTGAGTAGGAGAAATTAGGAATTCCTATGTGTAGAGAATGTTATATTATTAGTTTGATTAGATTGATGTGGATGTGTTCGGTTGAGCTTGTGGAATTATATTTATAACATTGTTGATTTGGGTAGATGAAATTTGGTGGCCAAATTTCTTAAGTGGGTAGAATGTTGTAATCTAATTATTATTTGAATAGTTAGGATTTAGTTTAATCTAGTAGTTATTGTAACATATTTTTATTGGACAATTGTGATTTAATTAGTTAGATTAAATCCTATGGCCCCACCTAATACCCTCAATATTTAAATAGGATGTTTTTTTAGGGTTTAGATTTCTAGGGCAATGGTTGTAGATAAGAAAAAAACGACAATGACAACATTGACAACTATGGCAGTGATTGAGCATGGAGAGAGATGATTTTGATGCTTATTCTATAATTTGATGAAGAAAAGTATGGAGATTGGTTTGGATTTTGATAAATCATAATTAGTATTATCATATATCAAATTATTATGATGAATCTCATAAGTTATGTGGATTGGATTATTCAATTTGATGGTGGTAATTTTTTTAATGGGCTTAAAGTTAATTCTCAAGAAATTATTTTTGAAAGCTTTAGATGATACTAGAATGATTTTTGTGGAAATATGATTAATTAAGCTTTGACTCAAATTTAATATTGAATGAATTCAATATGATTAAGATGATATTTTAAATTCAACTAGATATTATGTGGTTGAACTTGGGTTTAAATAATTTTGAATTATTGGGGTTTAGATTTGGAATTAAAACTATTATATTGGGTCAATTTGTGACAAACCCTATTGATTATATTGGATGAGTTAAATTTGATTTGGATTGTATCGATCATACTTAGATTGAGGGTTTGATTTGGTTGAATTGAATTTGAATTTAATTTAGTTTGGGAATAAAATTTGATTGGATTTAGAATAAACTTTATGTGTAATGGTTGAATTACAATTATTGAGATTATATTTAACGATGTACTATTGAATAAAATAATTATGAAGTTGATTTATTTAATTTATGGTTATATTTGATTTGTGACATGAGGATTTAATTTATGATTTATAATTTTGAGGATTTTATTGTGAATTTATGATTAAATGGTCATATTCTAATTGTTAATTTGTTTGGTTTGAGGATTAGTATACAAATTTGGTTTCTTCCTTAATGGGAAAGATTTTTAAATTATATAGAGATTTAGATACAAAGAAGGTTGTGAAGTAAATGGATATCTTATTTAGATTGATTTAGTGGTCTTCATTAATAGGATATTTGATCTTAAATTTGATAAATTTAGTGGATTATCAAATACATTGATGTTAGAGTAATTTAGTTATTATGGAAGATGTACATTGTAATTGAGCTTATTTGAGAATTAATAGTCAATTTAGGAGTCAATGTTAGGATTGATATGTGGTTAAAAAATATTAATGGGTATGTATATTCCCCAATGATGATTTGATCTAGTTGGTATTTTTGTAGGATGAATTGTAATTGAATGAGATGGAGGATTTTTTTGTCTAATTTAGAGTTATGATTTAACATTTTAATTATTTGAGAATTTAGTTCATGATTATGTATTAAAAGAGAGGATAGGTTAAAAGAATGCATCTCTAGATATATTCTATTGAATGGTCTTTATTTCAATTGGTTGATAAGCTATTTGACTCTACTTTTGTCAATGAATCTTATGTAGCGATTCTCTCTTGTTGAGCATACTTCAGTTGATTTTTTTGAACTATATTTTATCCTTTGTTGTATATCCATAATTGGTTGTGGTTAATGAGGGGATACAATTTAGGACCACTCTCTGCCTTGGGGTAGGTAGGCAAGTACTAGTGAGGCGATTTCCTTATAAAATTAGTGGATCGTCAGACATGGTCACCATCGGTCTTTGAGGGTATAGGAGACATGTTCATTGTGGTGGATGGACACCACTCACAACTTATAGAGAGTACAAGTGGATATAGCTTTCGGGGAGTTTTGAAAATATGCTCATGTGGAGATTGGAAATTTTTTCAAGATGGTCTATTATCATGTATTTTCTAAGGTGCCATCATAATATTTGGTTACATTGGTTTATTTTGTTGTCTCCTGTTAGTGGTGATAACTCTTTTTCTTTTTCATATTTCGTTGTTCGATATCCATGGTTGTTTTGATATAATTGACATTTATTATTATTATTATTATTATTATTGATATTTATACCTTCTTTGATTTATTATTGGGGGAGAACTCTCCTTACAGAGAATATTTTTGGCTCACCTATTTTCTTTTCTTCAAAAAATATAGTTGCTATTATATATAGTGGATATTCAGGTGAAAGATTAGCTTAGAATTGTCTTCAGTTGAGAGGTCATTAGTGAGATTGTAGTTGTGTTTATTTTAGATTATTATTTAACTTACTCTAGTGGTTATTTCTCTAGGATTTGGGTGTTACAAGATTCTTCTTGAATGAACCAACTAAGAGTCCTTCTCAAATTTAGCTTTTCAATCTTTATTTTCAAGTTTCTATACTTTTTTATATCATGGTCATAGTCTTGATAGAATTTGTAATATTTTGAGGTGTCAACCTTGCTTCTGTCTCTATCCTCGATTTGGGTGAGAATCTTAGTTCATGGGCAATTAAGTCCGATGTAAGTATGAAATTCAAGTTTGTAGTTTTATAGCTTAGTTCTGAGTTCTCTTGGATTCAAACTATCTAATGTCATTTTTTTCCTCTTTGCCTCTAAGCCTTTGGCCTTCCACCTAGTTGCCATTATTTTTTTGATGTGAATGTGTTTGCAAACCTATTCCATGAACTCTACCAGAGAGTCCATGGTGATTTCCTTGCCATCTTATAAGCAACTTGTAGATCGTTCATTGCCACATCAAGTACTATGGAGATGTACAAATCATCAACTTGAATTATGTATACTTTGAAGTGAGCTAGGTATTCCCATAAGGATTTATCATCCATCTATCAAATCACCAATAGTGTAGACAATTTATGGCATCACAAAAAGAAAAGTGAGATGAAATTGTTGATGAACTTCCTCTCCAAGTCATCAAAGCTCGTAATTTAGCCCCTAGGTAAATTGAAAAACCAAGTATTGGTCAGGCCTTGCAACGCTATAGGGAACACTTTGCACATGATTATTTCCAACACTTCATTAATAACATGCTATTCTTAAAGGAGCTTACATGCTCCGGCAGGTCTTTGATTCTATCATAGGTTTAACAAAACTTGGTTTGTGGTGGCCAAAAGAGCAACTCTATGATAAGAGCGTTCAACACCCCCACATTGTAGTTTGGATGGGCCAATTCGGACCTTTTGGTCAACTATCTATGCATTTTTCTTCTTAGTTTCCTTTGTGTTCTAGGTCACTAGTCTTGATGTAGTGGAACTTCCCTCAATAGACAGCTCATACACTTTAGACAAGGCTAATTAGGATGAGATGGGTCAAGGCATTTAGATGAGTTATCAACTCTTTAGTGCTCGTCAACTTTCATTGCAAGTTTGTAATGTGCATATGGGTCATGTTGGTTCCCCAAGGGAGTGCTTCTCCAAGCTCCCAAGCTTTGCATGTTTTTCTCTCACATTGCAATTTTTGTGGCATCATGGTGAGCATGCTTTACCCCATGCTCTTGATGAGCTTTCTACTAAAGTGACAAACATCTATGCAATTTACATTGCTGGTCTTTAATGACTTGGTTGATGGCCTGGATCTCAATCAGCAACTGGTTCCACTTAGACTTGAAGATTGAGTCCTCACCTTGATTCTCTTAGATAAGCTAGGGCACCTTGGTCTGAAGTCTAGTTGCTTGGTATGATGCCCCAATGAATTTGTTGTGGCCTACTAGTGAGCTTCCAAGCTATCATTAGAGGAAGCTTGTTGGGAAGTCACTAGCTCAATACTGCTGCTAACTATTTGTTTTCCTACCCTCAATTGCATTTATGAAATAATTGTAGTCGACTACATAGAGATGTATTCAAGTACTCTCAATGAAAGCACAATTATTGTATCCTTTCAATTTGGGATCAGATCAAACTCTTCCTTTCTCCTCAATCAAATCGCAACTTGGACATTAGCACCGTGAGCTATCTGTCCAAGGAATTTTAAGGGAGGAGACTCTAATGCTTAAGTTAGGCATCTTGTGATCATAGAGGGAATGAAAAGAAGTAGGAGGAAGAAGGAGACCTTTTTTTGGTGAAGGTCATAAAAGAAGAAGGTTTCATATCTTCAATCCTGTCTTTTTGTTGAGGATGTGTACTTGACTCTTGAGTAAAGTTAACTTAATTTAGGTTCTCTAGTTGAGTTAATCTAGGGTATGTTCTAAAAATTTGTAATCTGAGCTGCGATAGCTTGGAGGCATTGATTGGGCCTCCTTTTAGTGGGTGTGGGATCAAAATCAGTGGCTCAGAAACATTAACTTCTAACAGGTACAAACCCTTATTATTAATTACCCTGACAATTGTCAAAAACCTCCTAAAGTAAGAAATCTAACTAATAAAATAGAGATACAAAAGAAAATAAGAAAATATCATTTGATTGATATAAAAGAGATGGTACATAGCTTAAATAAGGGTATACCCTTACTTTATAATGAATTTCAACATAGAATTATAAAAAATATATATAAAAAAAAGGAAAGAGTGGAAGAGAACCTTTGATATATAACACTGTCCCACTTTCAGGTACTAGACCGTATGTCATTTGACTGAGGTGGATCTTGACTTGATCCTTAGCAGATATTGATGATTTGATTTGATGGTATCATCCAATGTGGCCCAAAAGGGAATAAAAGAAGCTTCAAGTATTTCCAGTAGTTTTGAATATTAGCAATAACTTCATTGAGTTAAAGTATTTCTGTTAGCCAAGAACATGTTGGTAATAATTCCTATAGGTTTGAAGTATTTCTGTTACCTAAGTGTTGGTGATAACTTTACTGGATTGGAGTATTTTCATTAGCCAAAGGCGTTAGTGATAACTCCTATGGGGTTGAAATATTTCCATTAACTAATAAAGTATTGGATGTTACTTTATAAATTAGAGTATTTTCATTAGCCAAAAAGACATTAACGATAACTCCATGAATTTAAAGTGTTTTTGTTAATCAATAAGATGTTGGAAATAATTTTATTTGGGTTAAAGTGTTTAGCGATAACTCTATTATGGGATCAGAATTGACCACCCGAGATAGCACAAACCTAAGAAATAATCTCAAAATAATAAATAAAAAATGTAGTCGTTTAAGTATGTAATCATGTGTTGTCAAAACATGCCTTCTAATAAGAGTAAGCCATTGTTAATTACCCCCGCGATCATCAAAAATCTCCTAAAATAAAAAATCTAACTAATAAAATAGAGACACAAAAGAAAAGAGAAAACATCATTTGATTGATTTTGATAAAGGGATACATAACTTAAATAAGGGCATATCTTCAATTTATAATTTTAAAAATTTAAATTCATAAATAACATAAAATAAGACAGAGAATGAAAAGTGCTCGAAGTTTGCTACTGCTCTGGCCCTCTATGTTAGACTAAATGAAATTTGACTCAGATGGATTTTGACTTGATCCTTAGTAGATGTTGACAACCTAATTTGATAGCATCATTCGATGGAACATGGAAGGAGATGAGAAGTGGGAGAGTCTTGAAGTATTGTCTACTGCGAAATTGATTTCAAAGGCTTGGGATGCCAAAGACCTCGGGGTATAACCTTAATCCACAAATTTGATGTGTGCTATCAGGTGTTGTGAGAATATTGACTTCCAATAAGTGTAAATCCTTGTTATTAATTATTTCAAAGATTATGAGAAATCTCCTAACATGAGAAACCTAGCTAATGAAAATAGAGACACAAAAAAAAAAAAAAACATTCAATTGATTTTAAGAAATAGTACGTGGCTTAAGTAAGGGTATACCTTCACTTCATAATGAATTTCAACATGTAATTATTGAACACATGAAAGAAATAAAGAGAAAGATAGAGTGGAGAATAATCTCTAATGTATGCTACTGCACCTCTCCTTTACGCTGGACCATGTGGTATTTGACTCAGATAGGTCTTAACTCGGTCTTCAACAAATATTGATGGCATCGTCTGATGGGACGTGGAAGAAAATGAGAGGAGTTCGAAGTGTTTCCAATAGCTGTGAACATTGGCGATAACTTCATTTAGTTTGAAGTATTTCTGTTAGTCAAGAGACATTAGTGATAACTTCATTTGGTTTAAAGTATTTCCACAACCAATTAGGCATAGGTGATAACTTCACAAATTTGAAGTATTTTCATTAGCCAATAAGGTGTTAGTAATAACTTTATGATTTTGAAGTGTTTTCATAACCAATGAGTGTTTGAGTCAATTTTGACCAAAAATAAATTTAATCAAAATTCAGTCAAAATATAGAATTGAATGCTACTAGATTGTGATCGAAATGTGGGTCTCAATTGGACCAAAATCGTAATTAAATTCGACCAAAAATTAGGTTTAATTTGGATTTAAATTATTAAAAAATTTGGGCTTAAATTAAAAAAAGCTAATTAGGCTAGATACTTGAACAAAAATTGGGACTAAAATTCATCAAATATTTGGATCGAAATAAAAATTATAAAATCTTTATAAATGGGTCTTTAGTTGAACTTTTCTCATGAATAAGTTCCCGAAAAGAAAATTCTGTGAAAATGTCCTTGAAAGTTTTGAAATTTCAAATTGACCCCCGTAGAATCCAAGGTTTGTGAATGAACCCCCCAAAAGTTTACATTTGCAAATGAATTCATGAAATTTCCAACTTTTGCAAATAAATTTCTGAAATTTTTAAAAAATATAAATAAGAGCTCAAAAATCTTTATTTGTAAATAAGCTCAAATTTTATTCAAAAGAGGACTTTGAAAATTTCAGATATGTTCTTCTTGTAAAAAGACCACCAAAATTTATAAAATAATATTTTTCATCTAATTTTTTCAGAAAATTTGTAAGTAAGCCTTCGAAAATTTTTATCTACAAACAAGTCCAAATTTTATTTAAAAAGAACCTTAAAAATTTTAGAATTTGTAAAAATACATTTTTTTTGTAGAAGACTTCTAGAATTTATAAAGTTATATTTTGATCTAATTTTTCAGAAAATTTTGTAAATAACCCACATAAAAATTCGTCATCTGAAAATAGTATAAAATTTGAGTTCTCTTATTGGGAAAATAAATCCCAATTAATTATATGCTAAGCATCATATTTTGGCATACAAAATTCATCCCCAATCAAATCTTATTATTTTTCAAAAATGAAATCTGTCAAGAAGACCAATATTCAATCACACTCATCAAATTTCCTCAATTTAGTTTCAAGATCTTCTTTGAAGCTGATAAAAAGAATTGAAAACCTGCAAAAATAATGACAACAAAGAGGGATCAGACAACAAGAAAGGAGAAAGGATTAGAGTTTGCAAAAGGGTGGGAACTATAGAACAAATGGGAAGGAGAATTCAAAGATCGAATATAGTAAGGCATTTAGGGGTCATTTGGATCGATTCCGAATTTGGAATCGTGGAATCAAGAGAACTGAGTGATTCCGGGGAATTGAAGGAATTGAAAGAATCAAATAATTTCAGTGTTTGGATGAGTATTTATTATATGAAATTGGGAATTGGTCAATTCATAAATTCTAAAATTTTATTGTTTGGTTGACAAATGGAATTAATTTAACAAATTAATGGAATTGATCAATTCCATTAATTTGTTAAATTCTTGTGTTTGGTTGACGTGAGAATTGAGAATTAGTATATTACACAAAATAATAATTTATATGTAAATTAATACAGAAATATAATAAACTTAATATAAAATTTGGTAATTCAGTTTTCACAATTGATAAAATTTTCTAATGAGTTGCACAAATGAAGAGTTATATAAATATATGTTAACAAATTATTATTATTTAATATAATCTTATTATTTTCATGTAAAATAATTTTTAATAAACAAAAAATAGTTTCTTTTTGAAAATATTTTATTTGTAAATAATTAGAAAAGTATAATAATGTTATTATTAAATATATAAAATAATTAAAAATAATAAATATTTTAAAAAAGGTCCAAAAATAGCAAGTTATGTAAGTAAATTATAATCAATTACAGATTTATTTAATATAATTTTGTTATTATCTTGTCAAATAATTTTTAATAAACATAGCAAATATATACTTATTTTTTGAAAATAATTTATTTGTAAGTAATTTGAGAAATAAAATAATTTTAATTTTGAAATTATTGAAATAATTTTAAATTTGAAATAATTGAAATAATTTTAAATTTGAAATTATTGAAATAATTTTAATTTTGAAATTATTGAAATAATTTTAAAAATTAATAAGATTTTACAAAAAGGCCCAAAAATGAAGGGCTACATTATAAGAATTCAGTTTCACTATACAAATATCGTAATAAATATTAAGATGATTTATATTTACTACAATGACAACTTAGTATATTAATAGAAAAGACAACTTAGTAGGTTAATACAAAAGACCACTTAGTAGGTTAATACAAAAAATCGCTTAGTGGGTTAAGATAAAAAATAGTTTAGTAGGTTAATACATAGTTTAACTTCGCAGATTATTACAAAATATGTAACTATATACTTATATCATGCATAAACTCCTGAAACCACTCAATTCTGGTCTCATCATTCATACTATCGACAAATGTCATGCCATCAACTTCGTCCTCATATAAATGCCTACATGCAAGTTTCAGAAAGATGGTACTAAATCGTTCCCCCTTAAACCTCATTAAAGTTGGATACACGGCTTTCTTCCAAGAATCTTTTCCGGTTGTTCGAATGACGCATGCAACATCGCGCATGCCGATCATCAACTCTTCCACCATCATCTGATCAATATTTTTCCCCTTTCCCTTATGTGACAGCACCAAAAATGAAAGGCACTCTTAGGAGCACTGCAAAACCACGAGAGAAATAGCAAATATTTATTTCCCTTCAAATTTTCACAAAACTCTAGACCCTACAAGCATATCTGCATCCAATTAGGAAACCATGAAACCTCTCTCCAATGCCAAAAAGTAAAGATCATGGAAGAATAAGACCAGCAGAAATAAAAAAAAATGGTTTCTAAATGCACCTCCCATCCAAATGCAGAAAAAGCAAAAGGCTTATTACACATATTCCCAATGAAGCCCAGTACCAAAAGCTAATGTTAAGATGAACCCCACAGTGATATCCACCAGCATAAAGAATAAGGAGAGCACCGACAAATAAAATCCAATAAAGTTGGGCACTGGAATCTCATCAATGGCTACAGTCACTCCAATCATCCCAATTCTCCAATGTATGATTCACAAATTCCACAAACATAGAACATATTCAAGAGAAACCAGACAAACGCATCGACTCATACACGCACCATACTAAAGAAAAATCAATTTTTTTTCTCATGCGCACCAGTTAAAAACCACATCTTCACCAGATACTTCGACTTTAGCAACAATCAAGCATGTCAAGAGCAAAAATAACGAAATGGTGCAAACAAAAGAACTCTGACCTTGATGTTGGTGAGGACCACGGGAGACTCGAGCAGAGTTGAGGGGCTGAAGGCGGGCGGCCGGGGGGGGGGGGGGGGGTGGGGTGGGGTGGTGGGGGGTGATGGTGAGGCTCGAGGTCCGCGAGATCGAGAGCCTAGCCGGAGACATCGACTTGTACCTAGCTCCGGCGAGCGCCTGAACCCTAGGATCCGGTGGGGGGTCCCTCTCGAGTGACTCCTCCTCCGATACAGCACCATTCCAAGGGCCGAGACTGTCGAATTGGAGCTCCGGCGGCCAGGAAACTGGTTTCGAATCTCCCGATGGAGTAGCGCCCGCGTCGGGGAGTGGATCTTCGGACATTTGGAGAGAAAGGAAGATGACTTGAGAAGGGGAGTTGACACGAAGGCTCACCGTGGAAGGCACAAATCGAGCTCCTCCGCATTGATCGTGCTCGATCACCGACAGAGATAAAGATCGAGCACGGGGTGCGGTCAAGCACAGTGCGCGGACTAGCACGGGGCGCCGTCGAATATGGGGCGAGGTCGAGCGCGGGCGTGATCAAGCACGAAGACAAGCAGAAATGATTGGGAATCACTGGGAATTCGGCGGTTGGAACCATGCCAATTCCGGGAGAAATTGGCATCTTCCCCGTCAAAACCCAGGAAATTCAAAACCGGAATTCAAAACCTATTGTGCCGATTCTTTGATTCCGAGACATAAAATCAAAATAAATATAAAAATAGAGAGAATTAACTCTCAATTCCTTTAATTTTCCCGATTCCGGATTTCAGGAATTCAACCAAACGATTCTTTAAAACCTTTCTATTTTTCCTCTTTTTTGGTTATTCTTCTCTCTCTCTCCTAGCAAGATATTCATACTACTGCCACGGCCATGTTGTCATCTGTCGATCATGCTGCAGCGCCATGCTGAAACCACTTGCCTTCCATCATCCTAATGATGAGGCCCTCCTTCATCCCTATGAATCAGCCCAGCGGCCCATACTTTCATGGCCAGAACCACTGCAAGCACTACCGTGCTCATCTCCTCTGATCTCCACCACTTCATTGCCTTCGATTCTGATGCGATACCCCTCTCGATCAAGCAAATCTCCAAGATCGCCGCCTCCGGTGAGGCCCAAGGCTGGAGGTCCACTGCCATGGCCGAGGATAGTGAGGATGTTCTCTGAAGACCATGACCGCCACCGACTCCTCCACCAATGAGGATGACGACCTCTCTTTGGCTCCCCATCGTCTCGTGCATCATTATGTTCACAAGATCCACCTCATCTACGCGAGGCAGGGGAAGGTCTCCAAGAAGAAGGCTTCGTCAGAGTCCCTCAATCCGCCGCACCAACCCCTCTGCTTGCCCGAGCCATCTCCGACCGACCATCCTCAATCTTGGCACTGCCCTGTAGCCCATGCCTCACCAGAAGTAGCCGCTGCCAAGCTCGAGCACAGCCGCCACCAATCTTGACCCCGCTACAATCAAGGTCGGCCAGATCCGAGCCGAAGATGGCTAGTTCGGGAGGAGAGACTGGACCACTCATGGACCGGTCGTGCAAGGCAAGAGAAAAGAAGGGGGGTGAGGGAAAGGCATGAGCTTCGTGGAGGAGAAAGAGAAATGAAAGGAGAGAAAAAAATAAAAAATAAAAAAAGAAGTTGATTAAAAAAAAAAAAAAGGGGAGAAATGGCAGCCCACGCGAGGATGAGGGAGGCATGGGCTTAAAAAAAAAAGAAAAAACTAAAGATTGCTACTAAATAAAAAAGGGATATTTTCTTGTCCTAATTTTTCTTTCAGTAGACCCATTGATCTTACCGTGATTATTCATGGTCTCTCGAAAATAGTAATGAAGATGATAAACATTCTAATACCACTGTAGTCAGTCACAGCCTTTCGAAGATGGTGATAAAGATGACAGATCTACGATCTCACCATGACCACCGTAGTCTCTCGAAGATGACGATGAAAACGATGAACCCATAACCTCGCCATGGCCACCCATGACCCTCGAAGATGGCAATGAAGACAGCAAATCCATGACCTTGTCGTGACTACCCAAAACCCCACGAAGACGGTGATGAAGACGGCAAATACTCATTACATCCAAGCTAGCATTCGATCTCGCATTTAGTCAGCCTTCGAACTTGCATCTAAGACAACCATCAGGTTTGCACCCAAGCTAGCCTTCAAACTCACACTTAAGCAGTCTTCGGGCTTGCATTCAAGCCAGTTTTCAGGTTCGCACTCAGCCGGCCATCAAGCTCATACCAAGCTAACCATTTGATTTGCATCCAAGTTAGTCTTCGGGCTCATACAAACCAACTTTCAGACTAGCAATAAGCTAGCCTTTGGGTTTGCATTTAGTTAATCTTTGGGCTTACACTTAGTCAGCCTTTGGACTCACACTCAATCAACTTTTGGGCTTGCACCCAACCAGTCTTTAGACTTGTATCCAAACTAGCCTTCGGGCTTATACTCAGCCAGTCTTCGAGGTCGCACCCTAGCCAACCCTCAAGCTCATATCTAAGCCAGCCTTCTGGCTCACATTCAGTTATCCTTTGAACTTGCACTCAACTAGCCTTCGAGTTTGCATCCAAGCCAACCTTTGAGTTTGCATTTAGTCAGCCTTTGAGCTCGCACTCAATCAGTCTTCAGACTCGCATCTAAGTTAGTCTTTGGGCTCATACTTAGCCAGCCCTTGGGCTCGCATTCAGCTAGCCTTCAAGCTTGCATTCAAACTAGCCTTTAGACTTGCATCCAGACCAACCTTCAGGCTTGCATTCAACTAGCCTTCGGATCCACATCTAAGCTAGCCTTTGAACTTGAATCTAACCCAGCCTTCAGGCTCACACTCAACTAGCCTTTGGGCTCGCACTTAGTTAGCCCTTAGGCTCACATCTAAACTAGCCTTCAGGTTCACCTTAGCTAGCCTTCAGGCTTATACTTTAGCCAGCCTTTGGGCTCATATTTTAACTAGCCTTTGGTCTCGCATCTAAGTTAGTCTTTGGGCTTACATCTAAGCCAGACATTAGGCTTGCACTTAGTCAGCCTTCAAGCTCGCATTTAGCCAACCTTTAGGCTCACACTAAGCCAGTCTTCGGGCTCACATCTAAGCTAACGTTTGGGTTCACACTCAGTGAGCTTTTGGGTTTGCACTTAGCTAGCCTTCGGGCTCATGCTTAGTTAATCTTCGGGCTCACATCCAGCCAACTTTTAGGTTTGCATCTAGGCTAGTCTTCGGACTTGCACCCAGTTGGCCCTTAGGCTTACACCTCTAAGCCAGCATTCAAGCTCGTAAACTAGGTTGACCTTTGGGTTCACGCATATAAATTCAGGGTACGGGTCTATTTAAAATCATCATAAATAGGTAAGGACCCTCAAATTAAATTGATTAATGTGAGATAACTCAATCACAATAAATATACTTAAATTAGTCAAATAAATAGACTAAAATTTAAATTAAACTAAACTCTAGAAAATTTAAATTTGAGTTAACCTAAATCAAATAAACTCAAACTCAACCCTAATTATGGATTAACTTGAAATTAGGTTGAGTTTAAATCAAATCTAATATGGATTGAACTAAGTGCAAATCAAATCCTAATTGGGTTATATCAAGTTGAAACTAAAATTCAAAGTTAAATCAAAATCTATGTCAGATTGAGTCTAAACTAAAATCAAGTTAAACTAAGTTGACTTGAATTTGAATTAAAGTCGATCAAGATATATACTAGGACTCTATAAAAGTCCAACACAAGGTCAAACTTGACTCAAGTTAAATGAAACCAAACTAAGACCTAAACCATATTAGTCCTGATAGAACTAAATAGGGTCAAGGCTAGTCCCATTGGGAGTGCTAAAATCTCGGCAATACTCCAAGGTTATGAACAAAGGGTGATGCCACCACCATGACCTAAACCTGAGTTAATTTAAATAGAATTAAATAAGATTAAATTGAGTCTTTCTGGGAGTGCTACAAAAGCCTTCAGTAACACTTCAAAATTATATCCAATTGCATAAGCTGTTAGTAATACTATCAAACAAAAGAAGTTAATTGTCAGCATGTTCAAAGCCATTGGTCACACTTCAAGCTAGTCAACCCCAAAAGCCGTTGACAACACATCTTCCAAGCTAAGCTAACCCAAAACCATTGGCAACACTTAAAATAAAATTGAACTAAGGTAGGCTTGAACTCACTTAGTCAGTCAGCTACAACACCTAATTCAAATGAAGTCAACCAAGAATACCCTCCAAGTTATTGGTCACACTTCAAAGGTATACCTAATACCCTAAGCTGTTGGTGATGCTATCAAGTTAATGAGGTCAACTAATAATACACTCAAAGCTGCTGGTCATACTTTGAAGTTAGTCAACCCCACAAGTAGTTGATGATGCATTCTTCAAACTATTCAACCCCAGAAGTAATTAGCGAGGTACCCTTTAAGCTAGTTAACCTCACAAGTAGTTGATGACATATCCTTCAAGCTAGTTAACCTCAGAAGCAGTTAGAGATACACACTTCAAACTAGTAAATCCCACAAGCAGTTGATGATACACTCTTCAAGCTAGTCACTCTTATAAGTAGTTGACAATGTGCCTCTTCAAGCTATACCCAACCGTATAAGTTGTTGGTGATACTACCAAACTAATGAAGTTATCTTCTATGTCTTTTTGGCTATGAAAATACTTCAAAAATCAATAAAGTTATCACCTACACCTTATTAGTTATGAAAATACTTCAAAAATTAAAGAAGTTATTGCCTACACCTTATCGGCTATGGAAATAATCTGAAAAAAATAAAGAAGTTATCGCTGATACCTTATTGGCTAATGAAAATACTTTAAATCATGAAGTTATCGCCATTACTTAAAGCTAATGGAAACACTTCAAACTTCTTCCATTCTCTTCCATGATTCGGGTCGGATACCATGTGGTTCAATGTAGGAGGAGCGAGGCAGTGACACAAATTAAAGTTTCCTCTCCTCTCTTTCTTTTCCTCTATTCCATTTATATTTCTATAATTTTATATTAAAATTCATTGTAAAGTGAGAGTATGTCCTTTTTTAAGCCATATATTATTTCTTAAAATCAATCAAATGCTTTCTTCTTTTTTTTTTATGTCTCTATTTTGTTAACTAGATTTCTCACTTTAAGATATTCTTGACTATTATCGGGGTAATTAGCAATAGGGGCTTGTACCTATTAAAAGTTAATGTTCCCATTACACCTAATAGCATAATTTAAATTAAAATAAATCTTGATTTATAATTTGAAGTCACTCTTGGGGTCTCTGCTATCTTGGATGCCAAAATCAATCCCATAATGAGGTGTAAGCGATAACATCTTTGAGTTTGAAGTATTTTCCTAGCCAATAAGACATTAGCGATAACTTCTTTGATTTTGAAGTATTTCTATAGCCAATAAAGCTTATGCAATAACTTTTTTTGCTTTGAAGTATAGTGAATAAGGTATAAGTAATAACTTCATTTAGTTTGAAGTATTTTTATAACCTATGGGGTATAAGCAATAACTTCATTTGATTTGAAGTATTTCTATAGCTGATGAGGCATAAGTGATAACTTTATTCATTGATTTTAATTATTTCTATAGCTAATGAGGTGTAAGTAATAATTTTATTTAGTTTTGAAGTATTTTTATAGCTAATAAGCTGTAAGCAATAACTTTTTTGGTTTTGAAGTATTTTCATAGCTGATAAAGTGTAAGCAATAATTTTTTTGATTTTAAAGTATTTCTATAGCCAATAAGATGTAAGTAATAGCTTTATTTGGTTTGAAACATTTCTATAGCCAATGAGGTGTGAGTAATAATTTTACTTGGTTTGAAGTATTTTTGTAGCTGATGAGACGTAAGTAATAACTTCATTTAATTTGAAGTATTTTTATAGTCGATAAGGTATAAGTAATAACTTTTTTATTTTTCAAGTGTTTCCATAGCTGATAAGGTATAAGCAATAACTTTTTTGATTTTGAAGTATTTTGATAGTTGCTGAAGTGTAAGCAATAACTTCTTTGATTTTGAAGTATTTTTATAGACAAATAGGTATAAGCAATAACTTCATTTAGTTTGATGTATTTTCTATAGGCAATGAGGTACAAGCAGTAACTTGATTTGGTTTCAAGTATTTCTATAGCCAATGAGGCATAAGTAATAACTTCATTTGATTTTAAAGTATTTCTATTGTCGATGAGGCGCAAGTAATAATTTTTTTGATTTTGAAGTGTTTCTATAGTTGATGAGGCATAAGAAATAATTTCTTTGAATTTGAAGTATTTCTATAGCTGATGAGACATAAGAAATAACTTTTTAAATTTTGAAGACCAATAGCCTATCCTGGTTTGTTATTGGTTAGGTTTGAAGTATCGCTGATGACTTTAATGACACACCCAGTGGGACTCGATTTGACCCCTTTTAGTTATATTCGAACTAATTTTAGTTCAAGATAGGATGGTAATATCACCGATTGCTCATATCCTTGGAGTATCATTGAAGGTTTTACACACCTAGTAGGACCTAGTTCGACCTTGTTTAGTTTCATTCAGACTAATATGGTTTAGGCTTGAGTTTGTTTTAGATTCAGTCTAATATCTAGAATCAAATCTTGATTTGAGTTTGATTTTATTCAGTTCGATATTTAAAATTTGATTGAATTGTGATTTACTAACTCCTTGAAAAATAATGATTTGTTCTATTTTTCTCCTCTAGAACCTTTGGTGATTTTCTTTATTACTAAAGCTTTATGGCATGGAATTAGATGTCATTGTCATGAACTAACTACTACAATCATGAAGGGAACATTAGATTAACCATGAGAATCATGTGAAACATCCATTCTCAAAATCATTATTGGTATTGACAATAAATATTCAACTTGCAATAATAAATTCAATTCACCAAACTTGGCATTAATTTTTAAAAGAACATTTATCAAATACTTATCATTGATTCTAGTTGGGGCAATACTGATTTCAAGCTAAGTTTGATTCATTTGATTCGAATTGAGTTCAACTTTGTGTTGGACCCTTATCAAGTTCAAATTTGCATCCTAATGGACTTTAGTTCAAGTTAAAGTCAATTTAGGCCCAACTTGGTTTTAGTTTAGGCCTGGCCTAACTTTGAATTTGATTTGACCTGATTAGCTTTTGAACTTATTTTAATTTGAGCTTAGTTTGATCAAAATTGGATCTTGACTTAATTTTGAATTAACCTGATTTGAATTTGACTAGGGTTTGATTTGAGCTAATTTGGTTCGAATTAACTCAACTTGAATTTTAGATCTAGTTCAATTTGAGTATTAATTAATTAATTTAAGTCCATTTGGTGGTCCTTTGGAGTCAATCTAGTTTTGTTCATTTGTTCTACCTGAGTTCAATTTAATTGAGTTAATTTCTGTTAATTAATTTAATTTGAGAGCCCTTCGGCTATTATAACAATTTTGGGTGGGTCTATGGGTTGACTTTAGATGTGTGAGCTTGAGGGCTGATTTAGCTGGGGGCCCTAGGGATGACCTATAGTTTTGGTAGGCGTGAAAGTTAGTCTGATTTTGGTAGACCCAAAGGCTAGTCTATAGTTGCGATGGTTCTGAAGGCTGACATAATTTTAGTGGGTCCAAAGGCTAGCCTAGTTTTGGTGGGTCCACAGATTGGCCGAGTTTTAGCAAGTTTGAAAGCTAACTTAGTTTTGGTAAGCCTAAAGTCTAGCCTAATTTTGGAGGGCTCGAAGGTTGGTCTGGTTTCGATAAGCCTAAAAGTTGACCTATAGTTATGGTGGAGTTCGAAAGCTGGTCTAGTTTCAATAAGTCCAAAAAATGGTCTATAGTTGTGGAGGGCCAAAAGTCTAGCCTAGTTTCGATAGGCCCAAAGGTTAGCTATAGTTGTAGTAGGCCTGAAGGCTAGCCTACTTGCGATGAGCCCGAAGGCTAGCCAGTAGTTGTGCCCAAAGGTGGGTCTAGTTTTGATAGGCCCAAAGTTTGGCCTATATTTGTGGTGGACCCAAAAGCTGGCCCAGTTTTAGTGAGCCTAAAAGTTGAGCTAGTTTTGATGAACCTGAAGACTAGTATGTAGCTACAGTAAGTTCAAAGGCTACTTCGATTTTATTGGGTTTAAAGGCGAACCTATAATTACAATAGGCCCAAAGGCTGACTTAGTTTTGATGAACCCGAAGGTTAGCCTATAGTTTTGATGGAACTAAAAGCTAACCTAGTTTGAGTGGGTCTGATGGCTGTCCTATAGTTGTAACAAATCTGAAGGTTGGCATAGCTTTAGTGGACTCGAAGGTTGGCCTAGTTTCGGTGAGTTCAAAGGCTGACCTGTAGTTGCAGTAGGCCCAAAGGCTGGTCTAATTTCAGCGAGTCTAAAGACCGACTTAATTCTGACGGGTCTAAAATCTAACCTAGTTTTGGCAAGACCAAAGCTTGGCTTGTAGTTATAGCAATGCTGAAGGCTGATGTAGTTTTGGTAAGTCCGAAGGTTGGTCTAATTTTGATGAACCCAAAGGCTAATCTAATTTTGACGAGCCTAAAAAGTGGTCTATAGTTAGATGGGCCCAAATACTGGCCTGACTTCGGTGGACGCAAATGCTGACCTATAGTTACGGTGGGCCTGAAGGCTAGCTAGTAGTTGTGGTGGGCCAGAAGGTTGGCCTAGTTTCAACGATCCCGAAAGATGACCTATATTTATAGTGGGCCCAAAGGCTGACTAAGTTCTGGTGAGCCCGAAGGCTAGTCTGGTTTTGTTGGGCCTAAAGGCTATTTTATAGTTGTGGCAGACCTAAAGGTTAATCTAGTTTTGATAAATCTAAAGGCTAACCTATAGTTACAATGGGTCCAAAGGCTGATTAGTAGTTTTGATGGGCACAAATATTGGCCTAATTTTGGCGAGCTCGAAGGTTGACCTGTAGTTATAGCAGACCCAAAGACTATTCTAATTTCGATGGGCCCAAAGGTTAGCCTAGTTTTAGTAGTCCGAAAGGCTAACCTAGTTTTGATGGGTCCAAAGGCTAGCTATAGTTTTGGTGAGCTTAAAAGCTAGCCTATAGTTGCAGCAGACCCGAAGTTGTCCTAGTTGCGATAAGCCCAATGACTAGCATGTAGTTGTGGTGTGCCCAAATGCTGGCCCAATTTCAACAAACCCAAAGGCCGACCTATAATTAGGGGAGCCCGAAGACTATCTGTAGTTGTGGTGGGCTCAATGGTTAGCCTAATTTTGGTAAGACTGAAGGCTAGCCTAGTTTTGACAGGTTTGAAGGCTAGCCTATAGTTGCATGGGCCCAAAGGCTAGCCTGTAGCTACGACAGGCCCAAAGGTTGGATAGTTATGGAGAGCCCAAAGGCTAGCTTGTAGTTGTGGTGGGTTCAACAGTTGGCTTAGTTTTCATGAGCCTGAAAGCCGGCCTATGGTTGTGGTAAGATTGAAGGTTAGCCTAGTTTTAGTGGGCTCAAAGGCTAGCCTATAGTTATGGTAGACTCAAAGATTGGCCTATAGTTGCAACGGACCCGATGGTTGGCCTATTATTATGAAAAGGCATCAGTGGTCACAGTGGTGATGGAGGGCTTGTTGATGTGCAAAACCGCGGGTGGCCGTGATGGTGAGGGAGCTCGTCGACTCTCAAAAGACCGCGGGTGACCACAATATTAATGAAGCTTTGTGAAGATGCCAAAAGTCATGGGTGGCCATGGTAGTAATGGCATTGGCCCAAAGTAAGAGATCTCTCTTCCTCATTTTTTTGAAACTCTTTTTTTTATTTTCTCCTTCTAGTTCTCTCCTTCCTCTTCTTCCTTAGGCCCAAACTCTCTTTCCCCCCTTTCTTCAATTGGAGCAAAAGCTCCTTACTGAACCATGGTGGTCTGGAACTTTTCCTAGCAAGCTATGGTAGGATTTGGCCATATCTGACCTCAATAAGCTCTAGGTGGTGGAGGCATAGGCGAATAGGCACAGGGAGCTCTCAAGGATAGAAGGAAGCTCAGGGAGTAATAATGGCTCAGATTCCAGCTGAATCGGTGGGAGCTCAACTGTTGAGTAACTAGAGGCAGTGCGGGGGTTTTCGGTGCACTGGAGCAGAAGCCAACACACGTAGAGCGGGCTAGCCAATGGGACAACGATGTGGTGAGAGTTTTCGATGGTCACACGAGGGTGAAGTTGTGGCCTAGAGCATGGTGGCCAGAGTTTGGGCATAAGAGCTAAGGCAAGTTTGAGGCAGTGACAATGAGAGCTACTAGTGGTCTTACAAGGGCAAAGCCGACCTGGTTGTGCAGGGGACAGAGCATGTTTGAGATAGCATCAGGAGCTATCAATGGTCGACAGGCAATGCGGGCAAGGCGCACAGGTTAGAGGAGAGAGCAAAGAGTGGGTGAAGAGGTCTAGTAAGACATGGATGGTAGTGCAAGGCTTCTGGAAAGATTTGAACAGCACAACATGGGGAGTAGGTGCATGGGCATTCCTTGTAGATAAAATGGAACAAATGGAAGAGAGGAAGGGGAGAAAAAAGAATAAAAAAAAGCTAAGTATGCCCCTTTTGATGATCCTTTTTCTTTGTTCTATTCCTCTTCCATATTCTGATCTCTCTCCTTCTATTATTATATTTTGTATATAATTGTGGAATCAAAATTGACCACCTGGGATAGCAAAGACCTCAAGAAGTGACATTGAATCATAAACAAAAAATTATTTTAATTAAAAGTATGCTATCAAGCATTGTGAGAACATAATTTCCAACAGGCATAAGCCCCTATTGTTAATTATCATGATAATTATTAAGAATCTCATAAAAGTGAAAAATCTAACTAATAAAATAGAGACATAAAAAGAAAAAAAAATTTTGATTAATTTTGAGAAATGATACATGACTTAAATAAGAGTATGTCTTTACTTTACAATAAATTTTAGTATAATAGAAAATATGAAAGAAAAAAAGAAATGAAAAAAGAAAAAGTGCATAAAAAATTTTGATATGTATTGCTACCCCACTCCCTTGCGTTGGATCATGTGGTGTCTAAATCAAATCGACTTGGTCTTTAGCAAGTATTCATGGCATTGTCTGATAGGACATGAAAGGGAATGAGAGAAGTACAAAGTATTTTTAATAGCTTTGAGCTTCCACAATAACTTCATTGGACGACATTATCGGCGGTTTATCGAGATTAGCCTGAAGTATTTTTGATAGCTTTAAACTTTAGCGATAACTTCATGATTTGAAGTGTTTTCATTAGCCAATAAGGTATTAGTAATAACTTCATTTAGGTTGAAGTATTTCCAAAGTCAATAAGACATAGACGATAATTCCATTGACCTTAAAGTGTTTTCATACCCAATAAGGCGTGGGCAATAACTTCATTATTTTTAAAGTATTTTTATAGCCGATAAGGCGTAGGCAATAACTTCATTTTTTTTAAAGTATTTGCATAGCCGACAAAGCATAGACTATAACTTCTTTGATTTTAGTACCATCTCCAACAGCTTATAAGATTGGCTATAGCTTTGAGAATCACATCATCAACTATTTTTATGGTTGACTAGCTTGAAAGGGTGTATCACCAACTACTTCTAGGATTGAGTAGCTCAACCTTGTATTAGACCCTTAATGAGTCTGGGTCTACATCTTGATGGAATCAGTTCACTTAATTTTAGTTCAAGCTCAGTCTGGTTTAGTTTTGGTTTAACTTTGGATTTGTCCTTTTTTATTTTGGACTTGATTTAACTCAATTAGGACTTGAACTGAGCTTAATTTAATCTAGATTAAATCTAATTTGAATCCATCTTAAGCCTAATTAGCTTGAGTATGAGTTTATTTAGTTTAGATTAACTTAATTTGGACTTTTAGGAGACCAGCTCAATTTGGATTTTAGTCCATTTATATGATTAATTTAGGTCCATTTGAGTCAACTTGGCTTTTGTCCATTTGTTGTGATTGAGTTATCTCACATTAATTAATCTGATTTGAGGGTTCTATGTTGTTTATGATGATTTTAGACAAACTCATATTCTGGCTTTAAATGTGTAAACTCGAAGTTGGATTAGTTTGCAAGCACAAAAGCTGGCTTAATATGAGCTCGAGGACTGACTGGGTGCTAGTTTGAAGATTGATTTAGATGCAAGCCTGAAAGATGGCTAAGTGTGAGCTTGAAGGCTGGCTAAGTGTGAGTCTGAAGACTAGCTTAGATGCAAGTCTGAAGGCTAGCTAAGTGTGAATCCGAAGGTTGACTAAGTGTGAGTTTAAAGGCTAACTAAGTGCTAGCCCAAAAACTAGCTGAGTGTGATTCTGGCTTGGATGCAAGTTTAAAGGCTAGCTTAAATACGAGCCTCAAGGCTAGCTTGGACACCTGCCCAAAGACTGATTGAGTATGAGCTTGAAAGCTGGCTAAACGTGAGCTCAAAAGTTAGCTAGATGCAACCCCAAAGGCTGGCTGAGTGTGAGTCTAAGAGTTGGCTAAGTGTGAGCCCGAAAGCTGGCTAAATGTGAGCTCAAAGGCTAATTGAGTGTGAGTCCAAAGGTTAGTTGAGTGCGAGCCCAAAGATTGGTTGAGTGTGAGCTTGAAGGCTAACTAAGTGTGATGGGATCCACCATCTTCGAGGGGGGACCATGGATGGCTGCAGCGAGGTCATGAGTTCACCATCTTCATCATCATCTTCGAACGGTCGTGGGTGACCATGACGAGGTCAAAGGTTTGTTGTCTTCATTACGGTATTCGAGGGGATATAAGAAATATCAAGAGTCCGCCGTCTTAGAGGGAGCTATGGGTGACCACGGTATTGTTGGAGTTTTGTTATTGCACCAAAGATCGCAAGTGACCGCAATATAGAAAACTCTTCTTTTTTTCATTATTTTTGCCGATTTTTTTCCTTTTTTTTTACGCAATAACTTTTTTGTTTTTATTTTTTTATTTTTTTCTTTTTTTCTTTTTTTTCTCGAGTTAAAAACCTTTCTTCTTTTATCTTAAGCTAGATTTTGCTTCTTCTTTTTTTTGTTGCATAACAACTTTTTTTCTTTACTTCTTATCTTCTCCCTCACGTTTACCCGTGCCTTCCTCAAGCCTGTTTCTTCTCTTCTTCAACGGATCCCTTCTTCTTTCTTCACAAGGCACCACCAGGCCTGAGTAGCCCAATTCCTTTTATGGCCAAATCTGGCTATTTTTGGTCTAATTCGGCCTCTCTTCCTCAACAGCGAGGTGAAGGGGCATGTCTACCCCTCATCTCATGGCCTGATCTGGACCAAATCTGGCCGGATCTAGTCTTGGCCGGTGCCAATTCATGGTGGTCTTTAAGCAAGTGGTGGCAAGCTCGTTGACCATGAAGCTCGACACAGGGAGGAAGGTGACGAAGGTGGTGCAGGCACAAGAGATGGCAGGAATAAGATCATGAAGGAGGCAATGGCAAGCTCACCAGCATGGCGTAGGCGTGGTAGATGATGGCAATGAGGTAGCCGTGTGGCCGAGGAAAGGTTTTCGGCGAGGGGGAAGGTCCCACGACAAGGCGAACTAGGTGATTGAGGTGGTCCGCGGGTTTGGGCGCCGGAGGCTACTCACGGGTGAGCAGTGGTAGCTCGGCTGATAAATGGCTTGCGGAGGTGAGCTTCGGTGGAGTTCGTGGAGACAAAGGCCTGTGGGTGTGCTTAGGAAAGGCAAGGTAGCGGCTGGCTCCTTCGGCGAACTCATGCGGCTGATTGCAGGAGAAGTTGGCAGGGCTCAGGCATGCATGGTCAGACCCGGGATGGGACACGAGCTCGAGCAAAACAAAGGGCTACAAGATTTCAGGGAAGAAAGATGAAAAGAAAGCTAAGGGCCGATTTGGATCAATATTAGATTCAAAATTGGTTGAATTTGAATTATCAATTCAGCTAATTCCGAAAAATTAGAAAAATTAATTGAATTAATAAATTTCGATATTTGGATGTATTTTTATAATAAAAAAAATTGTCGATTCACTCAATTTCGTGAATTCAGTTATTTGGAATGTAAATAAAAATCAACGAATTCCGTCAATTCTTAAAATTTCAGTATTTGATTGAATTTGAAATTTGAGATATGATCACCTAATTCTAAATGGATAAGATTACCCTCATTTTTTAACATTATCTATATTTAATTTTAAAATAAATATAAATATTAAGTTAGTAAAGTAATTAGACATATTTTTGTGGTTAAAAAAATAAATAATATTAGAATTGCATATTTGTAATATCTAACTTTTTTATAAAAAAATAGGATAATTTTTTTAAATAATATTCAATCAATAAAATTTTTTTAAAATAGAAGTAGTTAATTTGTAGGTATCAAAATTTATAGACGTCAACATATAATATAAAATAGACTCACATACAACATATAATATATAGACACACAATTGACCTCTAAAACACAATATACAACTCAGAAATAGACACAAAGTCAGATTTTAAAAAGAGAATATAATATATGCATATAGAACCATAATATGTAGAATATAAAATACATAGTCATAATATATAAAAAGTTATAATAAGCCAAAGTCAATAATTAAGCTTCATCAATAGTATAGATAAAGTCAATAAGTCCAAAATATACTTATAATAAAATATTATATCACAACTACTGGTCGAGAAATTCTTGCCACCATTCAATTCTACCATCGTCGTCCATGCCTTCCACAAAAGCCATGTCATCGGCATCATCATCATGTAAGTGCCTATAGACAATCTTCAAGAACGATGCACTAAAACGTCCTTTGAATCGGTTTAGTACAGAGTACAAATTTTTCTTTCACAAATCTCTTGAATCTGACTTAATGGCGCATGCAACCTCACGCACGCCCTCCATCAACTCTGTAATCAGTTCATCGTTCAACATGTTCCCCTTCCATTTTCATGCCTCAGAGCTATCACGAGAACTAGTTGCTTGTGCATTGCCTTTAGAGTTAGTTGCGACATTGTTTCCTGCTCGAGCTGTGTATGCGCTTTGCCTAAAACCACCAGGAGCATCAGAATCATCATCCCTTGCTGTTTGTTGCTCTTCGACCTCTACATCTCTACCTAGCTCCCCTCCAAAATCATCGTAGCATGATTTTCCTATACTACCAATAGCAAAATCCATTCCACAGATAAGGAGCAACTCATCATACAGTGGAATTGACTTGTTTAGAAATTAATTAGAGTCTTTAACCTTCTGCATAATTTATTTTGGTCAAATATATAAATATGTAATATTTTAAAGATAATTTTATAATTTTGTAAAATAAATTTTTATTTTGACTTACACTTTTGATGTCAAGATATACTTGCCCAGTGACAGTGATCATCTTATCAATGTCATTCCAGCACACTCCGCTGTAGTCCCTTAACTTGATGATTATCGCTGCATACTTCTTCAAAGTTCTATAATGACCATCAACATTGTTAGCAGTAAAATTACTATTGAATTGGGCATCAACAGCAGTCAGTCATCGACTGGGAGTCAACATTTTCAATATTGAAAAACTCCATCCCTTACAAAAAAAAAAACTTCTCAGCAAATAATTAAGATTGTTTAGAATTACTATACTGGTCAAGGAGACTACCTTAGACATGAATTCATCTCGAATTCCACATATAGCTCGCAAGAACATGTTAAAATATCGACTAATTATCTCACCCGAACATAGGAACACTATCTTCATGCTCCTGTTCCTTGAATGAAAATCAATATAATGCAAAAATATTACAAGTTGTTCCTCAATAGTTATATATCGTGTGTCATGTAGAAGGTTACGGTCCCTTAACATATTGGCCAAATTTAAAAATACTGTAAGAACCATCCTCAAGTACTCCTAACAATTACTTCTCCCACCATGTAGCATATGCTCAAACACACCTCTCCTAAGCATCTCTCTATTGACAATCGGTTCAATACATAAATGAGCTCTTTTTCTTCTCGTCAATAATTGAATTATGATACACACAACTACTATAATAGTAAAGCCTCCAGCTTGAATGTTTAGCAATTCTAAGTCCTCATCATCATCCATCGATTGAAATTACTTAACAATAATAAATTTAAGTTTAACATACACATGCTTATTATCAAATTTATATTAAGTAAAAAAAAGAAACTATAGATTAGGAGCTAAAGACATAATTATAGTTAAAACTAAACATATACAGATTCACAATGCTAGAATGAACTGAATCTAACCATTTTTCATGCACAACTACTTTTTGAAATCATGAACTTACATGAATTAAACCTAACCAATTTTAATACATGAGTATTTTCTAAAGTCATGAATATTTTACTAAAATAAGCCAAATACTCTTTGATGGGCATAGATCAAAGATGGAGAAAACTAAGAAGAATATAGGCTTAGTACTTGGAGCTCGGCGCCTACTCCGATCTCCTGCGAGGATGGCTGCTACGATCACAGGGGGAATGCTTGCTATAGAGGATTGACGCAGATCAGAGATTGAAGATCGAAGATGGGAAAAAATGAAAAGAATATAGGATGTAGTACCTGGAGCTTTGTGCTTGCTCCGATCTCCGGCGAGGATGGCTACTGCGATCACGGGGGAAATGCTTGCTGTAGAGGATCAACGTAGATTAGAGATTGAAGATCAGATATGGGGAAAATGAGAAGAATATAGGATGCAGTACCTAGAGCTTGGTGCCTGTTCTGATCTCCGGCAAGGATGGTGCTAGAGCTCGTCGCCTGCTCTGATCTTTGGCGAGGATGCCTGCTGTGATCACCGGCAAAGATGCATGCTGCACAGAATAGGTGCAAATTAGATAATAGTAGAGATCAAGATCAAAGCCAGAGACAGAGAAGAAAAGCTCAGGACGATAATGTGCAGTGAAGAAGATCAATGTCGGGGACGGTGATGGGAACACAGCACAACAATGAAGAAGATCGATAGGAGACTGAGAAGAAGCTCGGGACGGTGACGCACAGTGAAGAAGATCAAAGTCTGAGATAGAGAAGAAAAGCTCAGGAAAGTGATGCGCAGTGAAGAAGATTGATGCCAGGGACGGTGATGGGACCTAGCACAGCAATGAAGAAGATTGATCAGAGATGGAGAAGAAAAGCTCGGGATGGTGACACGCAGTGAAGAAAATCAATGCTGGGGATGATGATGGGAACATAGCATAGCAATGAAGAAGATCAATCGAAGATGGAGAAGAAGCTTGGGATGATGACATGCGGTGAAGAAGATCAAAGCTGGAGATGGAGAACAAAAGCTTGGGATGGTGACTCACGGTGAAGAAGATCGATGCCGGGGACGATAATGTGAACACAGCACAGCAGTGAAGAATATCGATTGGGGACGGAGAAAAAGCTCAGGACGGTGATGCGCGGTGAAGAAGATCAAAGCCGGAGATGGAGAAGAAAAGCTCGGGATGGTGATGCGCGGTGAAGAAGATCGATGCTGGCGACGGTGATGGGAACATAGCACAACAGTGAAGAAGATCTATCAGAGATGGAAAAGAAGCTTGGGATAGTGACACACGGTGAAGAAGATCAAAGCTAGACATGGAGAAGAAAAGCTCGGGACGGTGATGCACGGTGAAGAAGATCGATGCTGGGGATGGTGATGGGAACACAACACAGAGTGAAGAAGATTGATCAGAGATGGAGAAGAAGCTTGGGATAGTGATGGGAATGAAGGCCAAAATTAGGGTGAGGAATTCTCAATTCCTTGGCAATTTCAGGATAAAATCACTACTCCCATGTGTTGGTGGGACCCAGCCAATTCAGTCCTGAATTGTGAATTCCAAACTTCTCAAACCGAAATTCAAACTAGTAATTTGGAATTACTAGAATTGCGAATTCACAGAATTCTCAAATTTATATTGACATTCAAACACTGGAATTGGGGGAATTGGATCTCCAATTCCCCCAATTACCTCAATTCCGGCTGTTTGGAATTGATCCAAACAGCCCCTAAGTGACGAGGAACTTACACTTCTCTTTGATTGTCCCTATTGATCTATAACTTTGGATGACGATGATATTTCTCTAATCTTCTTCCCTTAGTTTTCTAATTTTTCTAATCTCTAATCTCTGATGTCTTTTTTTTTCAGATAAACATATTTATATAGGACTTAAAGAGATAAAGTTAGGCTGGAAAGGATCTCTTTTATTTGAATTTTCAAATGATGGATATGGTATAAATAAATATGGATATACTTATTTGAAATTTAGATGAACTTATAAAGAGATGTAGATAAGTTTATCTATTGTAAATGATAAAATTGATAAGTTATACTCATCTCGAACACAAAAATTATAAAGAAGTTATTCATAATATTTTTCAACAAATGAGACTAAATTATAATTTTATGATTTTCAAGGGGATCTTTTGTAAAAAGGACTTGTTTATAAAGTTTCAAAGCTCCCAAAGTCCTTTTTGAATAAAATTTAGATTTATTCGTAAACAAAAAACTTGAGAGACTCATTTGAAAAAAGTTAAAATTCTAGGGGCTTATTTATAGATATAAAATTTTGGAGGAATTTATTCGCAAATCCTGGATTTCATAAGGATCAGATTATAATTAGCAATCTTTTGAGGAGTTTATTTGCAAACCTTAAATTTGTAGGACTGGTTTATAATTTTAAGATTTTACTAAACATTTCTATAAAATTCTTATTCTAGAGACTTATTTATAAGAAAAATCCGGTTAGAACCCATTTATAAAGATTTATTTAGTACAGGGGTCTATTTATAAACTTTTTGTATTTTGTTATTTTGTCCCAAGTTTTAGATGAATTTTGGGCCCAATTCTAATACAAAAATCCTGCCTAATTAGCCCATTTGGATTAGGCTTGGTTTGAGCCCGAATTTACCAATAATTTAAGTCCAAATTGAGCTCAATTTTGGGTCAAATTCAGATGTGATTTAAGTCTCACAGAGACCCATATTTGAGCTATAATTTAGTAATATACAAGTCTTAATTTTAATCATATTTTAATTAAATTTGATTGTGAAAAAATTATCTCAAATGAATTGCTCTTTTCGCAACCTCTTCTCAATTTTTGGCGAGAGAAAAAGGTGCGAACAATTTTCAAGTATTTGCCTTTACATCAACATTTTAGGAGTTAACTATATGGGTTTGAATTGTCACATGGGAGGGATTTAGATTACCATATGGAAGTGGACTCCGTTTGCCACATACAAATAAACTTAATTTGTCACAAGAAGTGAACTTAGATTACCACGTGGAAGTGGACATAAGTTACCATATCAAAGTAGACTTAAGTTGTCACGTGAAAGTCGACTTGGTTACCATGTAAAAGTGCACTTAGTTTGCCAAGTAAAAGTGGATTTGGTTTGCCACCTGAAAGTAGACTTAGTTGCCATGTGAAAGTGGACTTGGTTTGCCATGTGAAAGTGAACTCGGTTTGCCATATAAAAATAGACTTGAGTTGCTATGTGAAAGTGGACTTGCTTTCCATATAAATGCCAGCTTGATCACTACACAACATAAACTCCAATTACCATGTGAAAATAAATTTAATTTGCCATATAGATGTAGGCTTAGTAGCCATGCAAGATAGATGGAGTTTTATATTCATATTTTTCCTCGAGAAATATGAAGTGCATGCTTGGCCAATTGTTCCTTTTTTAAGAAGTCAGACATTCTATCATAGATAAAATATAGATACTTTGGTTGTTATTGTTGTTGCCCTCAGGGCTTAGGTATAGTACCTTTTAAGGAATCAATTGTTGATTAGTGGCATAAGCCTTTCCCCCTTGTCATTGATCAGTTGGTAGGATCCCCTTCAAATATCTTTTTGATGATATGAGGATCTTCCCAATGAAGCTAAAACTTGTCTTTCTTGTTTTGGGATTATGGTTTTTCTTATGAGTAAAACTATTTGTCCCTTCTAGAAGGACCTAAGCCAAATCATCTTGTTGTTGGCCCCGGATATTTATACTTGATACATTTTTAGATTTTGCTAGGCCATGAGTCTTTTCTGGTCCAAGAAGTCTGGCTTATCAATCCAAAGATGAACATTCTCTTGTGATTTTTTCTTTTAAAGCAATCCTTAGAGAGGAAATTTGCACTTCTAATGGCAAGACTACCTTAATCTTGAACACCAATACATATAGTGTTGATTAGATAGGAGTTTGATATATGGTGCAATAGGCCCACAGTGCGTCAGCAAACTTTTGATACCAGTCTTTCTTATTTATAATAATAACTTTCTTCAGGATCTTGGAGAAGGTCTTGTTAAATGCCTCAGTGAGCCTATTGACACTAACATTGTAGATGGATAAATATTGTATTCCATAAGAATTACAGCCCATTTTGCTAGCCTCTCAGTGCATAGGGTTCTAGTCATAAGGTACTTTGTGAGATCAATCTTTGATATTAAAATGACTTAAAGTAAATAATATCTCAATTTCTTGACCGCAAATATGAGTGTTAGACAATGTTTTTCAATAGGGAGTAGTTACTTTCTGCCTCCACTAGCATTTTACTCCAATAGTAGAGTATATTTTATTTACCCTCTTCATTATTCTAGGTAAGACGTGCCCCTAGAGATCCATCCAATACTGCTATGTAGAGGACTAAAGGTTTATCGAGTAGGGGCACTGCTAGGACTGGTGGCTTTAGAAGATACTGCTTGATCTCTTCAATGGCCTATTGGTAGTCTTGATCCCAAATGAATGGAGTGTCTTTCTTCATCAACTTGGACAAAGGTTTGTATTTTCCAAAGAGCTTTAAAATGAATCTTCTTATGTAAGCGAGTCGGCCTTGAAATGACCCAATTACTTTAAATTACTGGGTGGTGGCATATCCAAAATAGCTTTGATCTTAGATAAATCGATTTCAATCCCTTGGTGTTTGACAACAAAGCTAAGGAATTTTCCCAATAATACCCCTAAACACTTTGTAAGATTCATCTTTAAGTTATATTTTTTAAGGTGGTCGAATACCACTCTTAGGTCTTGGACATGCCTATCATTGGACTTAGTTTTGACCATCAAGTCATCCACATAATATTCCATTAACAGATGTATAAGGTCATCAAAGATTTAAGTCATGCTCTCTAATAAGTGGCTCCTATATTCTTGAGCCCAAAGAGCATCACCTTGTAGTAGTAAATGCCAACTGACATCCTGAAGGCTGTATATTTCTCATCATTAGGATGCATCTTGATTTATTTACATCCTAAAAAATCATCCATGAAGGAAAATATTTTGAAGTCAACTGTGTTGTCAATTATAATTTCTATTATTGCCAATGAAAAATTATCTTTTAGACATACTTTATTCAAGTCCCTGTAGTCCGTACAAATGCAAATTTGGTCATTCCTTTTTTTTACTTACATGATTCTTGCTACCCAATCTAGGAATTTTTCCTTTTTGATGAAACTTGCTTAAATTAGTTTCTTTGTTCATCTATCACCTTCTATTTTAGGTAGAGTTTCTTCTTCCTAAATACTTGTTTAATAGGTGAAAGCTAGGGATTGATGACCAATTTATGGACTACAACTTCAAGATCCAGTCCAGGCATCTCCTTATAGCTCCATGCCAAGCAGTTAACGTACTCTTAGAGTACTGCTTGGAGCTAGGTTTGGCTTTCCTTCGAAAGTTGAATGTTGATGAAAGTCAACTTGGGGTCTTCCTCTAAGCCTAGGTTGATCTCCATTAGTTCATCTACTGTGGCTTGTGCTTTTCCTCAAGTTTTGGTGGAGCTTCTTTTGATTTAAGAATTATTTCTTCACCAAGTGATTCATCATGTTGAGTCATATTTGGCAAATGTCGTCTAAAGGCATTTCAACTATATCATGCCCCATTTCTTTTAGTACCGATGAAATTCCATCGAGGATGTCATCTTCTTATGATGTCTAAAAATTCACAGCCATCTCAGCACCAGTGTCTGGAGGTGTTGATATTATTTGATTATCTTGAATATCAGAGAGTGGTTTAATGGTAACCATAAGACATGTATGGATATTTAGAGTAATATAGCCTAGTCCTTTGGTGTTCTTATTTCCTCTTCCATGAATGTAAGCACATCTTGGAGTGGATCCCACAGATGCTTGAAGAAATAACTCTCTCTCTTTATTTTTGGACGTCCATATCCAGATTTGTTGATTATCTAGCAAAGTTGATCTAAGAAATATTTAGGCATGACTACCGGTTAATTGTTACTATCATCTGCTAGATCTTCAGTCCCTAAGATTTTATGTATTCTTGGGGCACAAGATATTATCTTGTAAAATAGTTTTTTTTTTTCTTTTCTCCTTTATGCCATGGGAGAATATAGAAAATCATTAATTCTTTCACAACATTGATGCGCAGCTCATCTAACGACTTAAACAAGCATTTTTGAATCTTAGTAATAAGGAGAGTATTTTTTATTTGACCTCTGTCATCATCTTTGGTAGAAGTATAACTACCTAGGTAGACCACAGGGCTTTTTCAGCTGAAGAGACTAGGTCAGAATCACTTCCTAGATGAGAAGGAGAAAAGAACAAGCTAGTAATCTTTTACTTTACTTGACTGATGGAAGTAAACTCTATTAATATTGGATCTCTGATAGTATTTTGCATTATTATAATATACCTCATGAACATCAAAAGGGTGTACATCATCATTAATTCAGTGTTCTTCACCATCCTTGAAGTATTTGAAGCATTAGTGTAGGGTAGATGGCACTACTTTATTTTTATGTAAACATGACCTCCCTAATAGTGCTTTGTATGATACATCGGTATCAATAAGATAAAACTTGTCATCTGTCATTAACTCACCTATTTTCAATGGGATAGTTATGACTCCTGGAGCTTTTTAGTTGTTTTGATTAAACCCTTGTATGATTATAATCTCAACACATCCAAAATTAGAGCTCTTAGAATTTGGAGAGTTATCAAATTGATTGAGGAACTTGGGTCAATCAAGATGAGATTAATGTTGATCCTATCACTACTCTCTATAATATACAATGGTCTATCATGGTTTGTTATTTCAGGCAACAGGTCATCATTTGTGAAGGTGATGGCAAGATTTTAGCATGCATACAAGGATTCCTTTATCTTCTCTTTAACAAAATATGCTTGGTAGTTGGCTGAATTTTGCAAGCTGTGCACTAGTATATCCCTAAATTCTTGTGACATTATCGAAGAATCAAACACATTCAACATAGCAGAGATCTTTTTGAGGTGGACTGCTATATTGTACTTACCTTTTTGGGTGCAGATTCAGCTTGCAAAGGCTCAACATTCTCATTTATTTGAATTTTTTTTACTTATCCTTAGGGATATTCTGATCCTTAGGTATTAGAGTTTGTCTCAGAGGTAGCATCTTTTCATCACAGAGCTATACCTGGTTTGCTCTCCTCAATTGAAATCTAGCATTATGAGACCAATAAGAGTCATCTTCAGAATCATTTTCGAGGCTAATCATACCACAGGAGGTAGTGGACCCTTGCCCCTAGTCAATAGTTCCCTGAATGTCCTTGAAGGATGTGACTGACTAATAATTATCCTATTCAACATTAGAATTAGGCATGTGGGATTTTCTCATAACAAGGTCTTCAAAAATCCTCTAGATGAACCCTTCTATTTCATCTGTTAGCATAACCTTCTTCGAGACTTTGTATTTAGGATGTCTCTTTCGTAGGTGTCTAGATTGGCTTAACTATGGATATTTAGATTGATTCTACTTTTTTCTTTGGTGCTTGCTGGTGTAGGGCCTTCCGAAGTGGTCATAAAGTTATTTTGAGCTAGACATAGAGTCATATTCTTATATGCATAATTCCTCTAAAGTTCACAAAAGACATCCTTCCACAGATTCTAGGATTGGGATTTCATCGAACCTAACAAGTTGAGCATTTGTTGCTAGATTGCTTGATGGAGGCTAGAATAGCAACTCGCTGACATTACCTCAGATGTATGAGTCACCATGCGACAAGACGTCATACACTTAGATAATTCTCTTTGATAGTGTCTAGCTTTTCTGATATTTCTTTGGAGTAAGTGGCACAAGTGGTCATCCTAAGTCCGAGGAGGGTCAGTAAGTGATTTCTCACCACCCCTATGAGGTCTTTTATATGGCCTTTTCTTTTCTACTAGCACCTTCTCTATCCTCTAGACTTCCTTATAGAGCACGATAGTCATATTTATTACACTTTCCATGTAGGCAACCATAGTTTGCATGTGTTTGTTCAACACTTGTATTTGCCCCTAACAAACTTTATGTTAGTTGTAGCTAGCTCTTTCATAGTATCTAGCTATAGTTTGAGCATGTTGTAGTTGTACTCATAGGTGAACCACTCTCTAATATAGTCATCTTAGGAGCAGTCTTTAGGGAGACCTACGGGATCTCTCATTTCATTAGTATCATTCTCGGTGAACATATTCACTTCTTCTTGCCTTGCATCCTAAATTTCCCCATTATTAAAGCAATAGGGTGGAGATCCGCTTAGTTGTGAACCTCCAATAGTAAATATGATAGAACATATTGCCACCGAAAGTTAGCTTTCTTCATTTCCTGCATCAGGGTCTTCTGGTAAAGCTTTGAGTTTGTCAAGAAAGAATTCTTCAAGAGTTACTTAGCTTCTTTCTCCCTGAATATATTCATCCAGGGCATCAATCTATTCTTGAATGACTAATTTCTTAATATCAGATTCATTTGGCTGAACCAACTTCTTCTTCTTACTTTTGTTCTTTGACTTCTCAATGCCTCGAGTAGGTAAGATGGTTTATTCTAATGAGGCTTTCTTCATCACCATCCTAGACTCTCCAAAGTTTCTAGTTATTTTCTTCATCAAATTCTTAAGCCTTTTTGAAATGTAAACATTCCATATATGCCTTTGTTCGGGAGTATATTGTGATTCTTCTCCAAAGAGGATCTCAGTAAGTGGTTCATGGTCCTCAAACATCGTAATATTTTGTTGGCCTCATCTAGTTTCTTGGATTTTGACAATTGGAGGCCTAACTTTAGTCCATCCTGGAATATTTTATCTACTCTTTCTCTTTTGAAAGAGTATTTCTTTCTGAGACTTTGTTGGAGATCATTGGATCATTTTACTTTTTCATCTCCTCCAAGTATTGATGGCTTTTGAGGATTACCCTTATTTATGGTGGGATTTGAAGGTTTTTTTGCTCAATTGTTGTGAATGCAGCCCTCACATTTTGGAAGACTATCCATGCTTTACCTTATCTTTTTTTGGTTTGAAAGTTTGTAAACTAGATAAGGTCAGTGGACCAATCTTTTTCAATTGCTTGACCTGCATGATACGGTTTTGAAAGGTATGAATAAAAGAGGTGTTCAAATAAGGTTATCGAGAACTAGATTCACTGCTTCAAATTGGCTCATAGATTCTTCATGCTTAATACTAAGATTTCTTTACCATGTGATATAATCCAAAATTATCTCATTGTCTCATTTCGACATTGTGACAAGGTATGCAATGGTTACTTTATCACCAACTCTTCCGAACTTGAGTCGAAAAGCCTCCTTCATTTGTGCCCAAGTCTGTATAGATTTTGGTTACAAACTAGTATATCACTCAAATGCTACTCCTGTCAAGCTTGTTGAAAATTGGAAAAGTGATAGTGAGGGATTGTTACTTGAATCTCCACACAAAGTGAGCTTTGTACTATTCAGGATTGCCCAAGTCATTAAACTATTTGAAACTAGGTACTATATAGTCTTTGGGACATGGCACTTGGTTGTGATAGTTAGGATATGTTTTATCAATATCATTCACCTTACCCATCTTCCTTCTTTTCTTAATTATACAGCTACCATTCATTGTATCTACTATTATATGTATATTGAAAGTTTCATGTTGTCAAGGATCCCTAAAATCAGGAATTGGGTATCTTTTACTGAAGGAGGTGCTTGTGAAGGGCCCATATTTTCATGGATCTCATCTATGGGAGATGCCCCCTCTACTGCCTCTACTGCTTGAGATGGCTATTAAGATTGTTCCAACTTATCAAGCTTTTAGCTCATTTGTAGTATCATCTCCATTAACTCCATGACCTTCTTTTGAGCTTTATCTTTCTCTTTGATTTGCGGTCTCAATTATTCTTGCAGTGCTTCTATGGTCACTTATTGATTGGAGTTTTTGGTTATAACCAAGGCTTCTATCAAAACATAATGGTCCTTGTCCTGAGAATCAGTTCTAGGCTTTGGGTTGAGGCTAACTTCTCTCATCAGTCGAGTCGTCTCATTCAAGAGTCTACTCATGGAGTGGGTTGCCACACTCTCTCTTTAACATGGTAAAAGGATTGGTTCACAAGGGTCCTCTCCTCTTAAATTTCTTCATCAATAAACCTCACTCGAGTAGCCTTCTTTCAACGTTTGGCCAGCTAGGGTGCGGACTCATGGTCCCCCCTAGAGTCATGGTGAGAAATAACTCTGATAATGTAGGTGATCTCCTTTGCCGAGCCCTTGTGCTGGGTTGTAGTTTTACGATGACTATTATATGTTATTTAGTGATTCACCCTTTTACCATAGTTTTAAGGCAAGACTATGCCCCCCCCCTATGGTTTGCTTTTACCCTTCTCTAGATTGCTTAATGAAGCAAAAAAGTTGGAGGTAGGGATGGCGATGACCGACGTTGTTTAAGAGGTAAGCTTCCCAAGTCAGCTAAAGATTCCAGTAGCTTTTCTTTTATTTATGATAGTTAAGATGAGCTCTTCTTCATTGATGCCTATATCTAGCTTTGCTTTTGATTGCCCCAGTGAAGAGCTAGGTGAATATAGCCAAAAATTGAGCTTAACTATGGTCCTAACCTCTGGGATACTGACATCATTGTTAGTTGAGGCATGACTTTTAGTTCTTCATTCGAAGAACCGTGCTTATTAGAGATACTCACATTGGACCTCCTTCCCCTTGATAGAAGGTGAAAAATAGGCTGATTTTGTGTAATGACAACTTCAGTTAGTGCAGTAGTAGGTACCTTCTTGAATTGGATGACCTCAAAGATGATCTCGAACTTGATTTGAAATTCAACTACTTCTATAACAATCATTGACTGAGGTAACTGCGCAACTAAACCTGCCCATAAGATGATGGTATATCTTGGGGCAGAGATATTCTTCGTTGTTGCCCTTTGACTCTTTCTTCTGTAAAGGAGAACATAATTAATTAGTCTTCAATCGTAATTCTACCTTATTAGTGTCTCTATCATATTAACTAGGTTTTTACACTTGGATAAGAAGTTATATCCCACTAGGCGTGGTAGAATTTGTAGGATCAAAATTGACCACCCAAGATAGTGAAGACCCTGAGGAGCGATCTCAAATTACAAATCAAGAATTGTTTCAATTTAAAGTGTACTATCAGGTGTTGTGAGAATATAACTTCCAAGAGGCATAATCTTCTATTATTAATTACCATGGCGATTGTCAGAAATCTTCTAAAACAAAAAACTTAGCTAATAAAATTAAAAAATAAAAAATAAAAAGAAGAAAGTATTTAATTAATTTTGAGAAGTGATACATGACTTAAGTAAGGGTATGTCCTCACTTTACGGCGAATTTCAATATAGAATTATAGGAAGTATGAAAGAAATAAAGAAAGAAAAAGAGAAAAAGTGGAGAAGAAGCTTTGATGTGTACTGCTACCCCACTCTCCTACGCTAGACCATGTGACATCTGACCCAAATTGACTCAGTCTTTGACAAGTGTTAATGAAATCATCTGATGGGATGTGAAAGGGAATGAGAGAAGTTTGAAGTATTTTCAATAACTTTGAACTTTAGCAATAACTTCGTTGGATGGCATTGTCGGTGGCTTATCAGAACTGGCCTGAAGTATTTTTTATTGTTTTGAGCTTTAGTGATAATTTTTCAATCGATAACTTCCTAAGTTGAAGTATTTTCGTCAACCAATAAGGCATCGGTAATAACTTCATTTGGGTTAGAGATTTTCGTAGCCAATATGACATAGGTAATAACTCTATTAACCTCAAAGTGTTTCCATAGCCAACAAAACATATGCGATAACCTCATTACTTTTGAAGTATTTTCATAGTCAATAAGGTATAGGTAACAGAAGTATTTTCATAGTCAATAAGGTATAGGTAACAGCTTCATTTTTTTTAAAGTGTTTCCATAGCCAACAAGGCGTAGGTGTTTGAGTTGTTTTTTGCCACAATCAAATTTAATTGAGACATGCTTAAAATTAAAAATTATATGTCACTAAATTATGTCTCAACTCTGGATTTCAAACATAAATTACATCCGAATTAGACCGAAAGTTGAGCCTAATTTGAACTTAAATCATTGAAAAATTTGGGCTCAAGCTAGGGCTAACCGAAATGGGTTAATTGGGCTAGATTTTTGGTTCAGAATTAGTCCCAAAATTTATTTAAAATTTATACCAAAATGACAAAGTACAAGAATTTTATAAATAGGCCCTTAGATTGAATAAATTTTCATACATGGGTCCTTCGCCAGATTTTTCTTATAAATAGGTCCTTAAAATAAGAATTTTGTAGAAAAATTTAATAAAATTATAATATTATAAATTAGTCCTATAAAATTAAGGATTTGCAAAAAATTCCTCAAAAGATCAATAATTATGATTTGGTCCTTATCAAATTCAAAATTTATAAATAAATCCCTTCAAAATTCTTTATTTACAAATAAACTTCTAGAATTTCAACTTTTATAAATAAGCCCTGCAAAATTTTTATTTGCAAATAAGTCTAAATTTTTATTCAAAGAGACCCTAGCAGTTTTAAACTTTATAAACAAATTTTTTTTACAAAAAAGCCCCATAAAGATTATAAAATTATAATTTAGTCTAATTTTTTGAAAAAAATTATGAATAACCCCCTATAATTTCAATATCCACGATGAGTACAACTTTTAAATTTTATCATCTACAAATAGATAAACTTATCCACATCTTTTCATAAGTTTATCCAACTTTTGGATAATCCAAATCCATATCTATTCACATCCATATCCATCATTCAAATTTTCAAATAAAGAGAATTCATTCCAAGCCAACTCTATCTCTTCAAGCTCTATGTAAATCTATAAATATTAAAGAAGGAGGGATCATATGGTTGAAAAATGCAAGTCAAAGGAAAAAAAAATAGAAGAATTGAAAGTCAAACATAGCAAAAAAGCGAGGAAAACAGTAGGTGAGCTAGAGTCCTATCTCTTTGCTTCTCCTTTTGTATGGTCCTATGTTCTCTCCTTTTCTCTCCCTTGCAATCACCATCCTCCATCCCCACCTGCAGCCATCAAAACCCCAAGCCAATGGCATCACCCTGTTGCAGCACTAACTCTCTTTCCTTTGCTTGCCTCGTGCACTACACGCACAGAACCACAAAGTCACTCGAGTACCTATGCTTCAGCATTGATCGTGAGCTTATGATGGCCCTTCTTCTCTGTCCCCATGCGCCATCAATGCTCGCTCTACCCTACAACAATTGAGAGTCGGCCAGATCTGGCTGGGAGATGGTCGAATCCAGCCAAAGGAGGAAAGGGTAGGGCACCTCTCGCCTTGCCGTGTTCAAGGCCAGCCAAATATGGCCATCTCTAGCCAGATCTGGCCGGAGAAGAGACTAAGCTACTCCCAACCTGGTTGTGGAAAGACAAGGGAAAAAAGGCAACAAGAGGGGCACAAAAGGAAGAACACATGAAGGAAAACAAAACAACAAAATAAAAAAAATATAAAAGTTGTTATGCACCCAAAAGAAAATTCAGCCAAAAAGAAAAAAGGAGATGGGTTTCAAGTAAAATAGAAGAAGAAGAAGAAAGAAGAAAAAAATAATAAAAAAGTTACTATACAAAAAAAGAAAAAAAATGAAAAATTTAGCAAAAATAATAAAAAAAATTTCAACATCGCAATCACCTATGATCCTTGGCGATGAAAATAGCGAATCCACAACCACACTGCGGCCACCTGCAATCTCTTGAAGATGGTGACAAAGGTTGCAAACTCTCAACAACACCACGGCCACCCGTGGTCCCTCAAAAATAGTGACGAAGATGACAAACTATCGATATTGTCCGCGGTCGCCCGCAGCTTCTCAAAGATGGCGGATCCCTATCATCACAAGCCAGTCTTTGGGTTCACACCTTGTCGGCCTCTGGGCTCACATATCAGTCAATATTTGGGCTCACACTCAACCAACCTTTGAACTTTCACTAGACTAGCCTTCAAGTTGGCACCTAACTAGCCTTCAGGCTTACACTTAGCCAATTTTTGGGCTCACACTCAGCTAACCTTCAGGCTCACACTCAGCCATCCTTCGAGCTTGCATCTCTTTTAGTCTTCAGACTCACACCCAATCAACCCTCAGGCTCGCACTAAGTTAGCTTTAAAGTTTATGAACTAAGCCAACCTTTGGGTTTGCATATTTGAAACTAAGCTATGGATCCATCTAAAATCATTATAAACAGCCAAAGACTGTCAAATCAAATTGATTAATGTGAAGCAACTCAATCATGACAAATGGATAAAGGCTAAATTGACTTAAATGAACTTAAATTGGTCAAACAAATGGACTAAAACCCGAATCAAGCTAGACTCCTAAAATCCAAATGGAGTTAACCTAAACTCAGACTTAGCCCTAATCAGACTTGAGATGGGTTAATTTAAAACCAAGTTGAATTCAAATCAAGTCCAATCTGGATTGAATTAAGCTCAAATCAAATCTTTATTAGGTTAAATCAAGTCTAAACTAAAATAGCAAACTCAAAGTCAAAACAAAACCAAACTAGACTAAACCAAGCTGAAGTAAAACCAAGTTGAATTAAGTTGACTTGAATTTAAACAGAAGTCTATAAGATGTAGACCTGGACTCGATAAAGGTCCAACACAAGGTCAAATTCAACTTAATCTGAATAAAATTAAACTCAAACCCAAATCATATTAGTCCTGATGGAACTAGATTAGCTCAAACCAAGTCCTATTGTGTGTGTTGAACCTTCAGCAATACTCCAAGGCTATGAATAAAGGATGGTATCATCGCCTCGGCTTGAACCAAAATTAATTCAAATAAAACTAAATAAGGTCAGATTAAGTCTCGTTGGGTATGTTACAAAAGCTTTTAGTAATACTTCAAGCTATATCCAACTCTATATGTTGTTAGTGGCACTATCAAACTATAGAAGCTAATTGCCAACATACTCAAAGTTGTTGGTCACACTTCAAACCTAGTCAACCCCAAAAGCTGTTGATGCATTTTCCAAGCTATGCCAACCTAAAAACATTGGCAATGCTTCAATTCAAACTGTGCTTAGGTGGGCTTGAACTCACTTAGTCAGTCAACCACAACACCTTACTCAAAAGAAGTTAATCACCAACATACTCCAAGCTATCGACCACACTTCAAAGCTATACCTAACCCCCATAAGTCATTGGTGATGCTACTAAATTAAAGAAGTTAATCGTCACCATGCTCTAAGCTATTGGCCACACTTCAAAGCTATACTCAACCCTATAAGTTGTTGGTGATGCTGCCAAACAAAAGAAGATAATTGCCAATATGCTCCAAACTATTGGCCACACTTTAAAGCTATACCCAACCCCTTAAGCCATTGGTAATGCTACCAAATCAATGAAGTCAACCAACAACACACTCAAAGTCGTTGGTCCCACTTCAAGCTACTCAACTTTAGAAGTAGTTGATGACATACTCCTCAAGCTAGTCAACCCCAAAAGTAGTTGGTGATATACCTCTTAAAGATAGCTAACCCCAGAAATAGTTGATGATGTATTCTTCAAGCTAGTCAACTCTAAAAGCAGTTGATGATGCACACATTCAAGCAAGTCAACCCCAAAAATAGTTGATGATGCAATTCTTGAAGCTATACCCAACCTTATAAGTTGTTGGTGATGCTACCAAACATCAAAGGAGTTATCGACTATGTTTTGTCAATTATGGAAACACTTCAAAAACCAAAGAAGTTAATGCTTACACTTGATTGGCTATGGAAATATTTCAAGGTCAATGGAGTTATCGCCAATGCCTTATTGACTAATGAAAATATTCCAACCCAAATGAAGTTATCACCTATGTTTTATTGGCTACAGAAACACTTCAAGGTCAATGAACTTATCACCAACGCCTTATTGGCTAATAGAAACACATCAAGTCGTGAAGTTATCATCAATGCTCAAAGCTATTGGAAACACTTCAAATTTCTCCCATTTCCTTTCACGATTTGGGTCAAACACCACGTGGTCCAACGCAGGGGGAGTCGGGTAGTAGCACACATCAAACCTTCTTCTCCATTCTCTCTTTCTTTATTTCTTTTATGTTTTCTATGTTGAAAGTCATTGTAAAGTAAGGGTATATTTTTACTTAAACCATGTACTATTTCTTAAGATCAATCAAATACTTTCTTCTTTTTTTTATGTCTCTATTTTATTAACTAGATTTTTCACTTTAGGAGGCTCCTGATAATCATCAAACTAATTAATAATAGGGGCTTGCGCCTATTGAAAGTCATGTTCCCATAACACTTGATAGCACACTTTAAATTAAAATAAATTTTGATTTGTGATTCAAGGTTGGTCTTCAAGATCTTCACTATTCCAGGTGGTCAATTTTAATTCCACAAATTATGGCATGTCCAGTGAGATTTGACTTCTCCTTCAAGTGTAGAAATCTAGTTAATACTATATAGACACTAATAAGATACAATTACTATTAAAGATTAATCAATTGTGTTCTCCTTCGCAAAAGAAAGAATCAAAATAATGAAGAACATCTCCACCCCGAGATATTCCATCATCCTAAGGGTAGGTTCAGTTATGCAGTTACCTCAGTCAATGGTTGCTATAAAAGTAGCTGAAGTTCAGATCATGTTCGGGACCATCTTGAGGTTATCCAGTTCAAGAAGGCACCTACTATTGCACCAGTTGAGATTATCAGCACACAAAATTAGCCTATTTTTCATCTTCCATCAGGGGGAGGAGGCCTAATGCCATTATTCATAACGAGAAGGGATGGTTGGATGAAGAGCTAGAAGTCATGCCTCAACCAAGAAGGACATCAGTCTTCCATAGGTTAGGCCCGAAGCAAAGCTCAATCTTCTACTGCCTTCACCCAGCCCCTCCTAGGGGGCAATCAAAAGCAAATTCAAACACAGGCATCAATGAAGATCTCATCCTAGCTGTCACAATTAAAGAAAAAGCTATTAGAATCTTCAGCCATCTTAAGAAGCCTACCCCTTGAATGAAGTCGATTATTACCATCTCTACCTCCAACTTTTTTTGCTCCATTAAGCAATTTAGAGAAGGCTGAGAGAAAATCACAAGAGGCATAGTCTTATCTTAAAACCATGGCAAAAGGGTGAATCACTAAATAAAAATATAAGAGTCACCATAAAGTTACAATCCAAAATGAGGATTCATCAAAGGAGATCAGTCATATTGTTAGAATCATTTCTCTCCATGACTTTGGGAGGGACCATAAGCCCGCACCCCAATCGGCCAAACACCAAAAAAAGACTACCCGAATAAGGTTTACTGATGAAGAAATCCAAGAAGAGAGGGTCCTTATGGACCATTCCTTATTTCCATGCCAAATAGAAGGTGTGGCGACCCAGAGCCTAGACCTAATTTTCTGAATAGGAACCATCATGTTCTCATAGAACTCTTGGTCATAATTGAAAGCTCCAATCAAGAAATGACTATGGAAGCATTACAAGAATAGCGAAGATACCAAAACAAAGAGGAAGATGAAGCTTAAAAGAAGATTTTGGAGTTGATAGAGATGATGTTACAAATGAGTCAGAAGATTAATAAGTTAGAATGATCTCAATAACCATCTTAGGTGGCAGAGATGGCAGAAGGTGCATCTCCTATAGATGATGTCCACAAAAATATAGGTTCTTCACAAGCACCTCCTCAAGTAAGGGATACCCAATTTCTGATTTCAGGGATTCCTGACAATATGGAACTCCCAACATATATACAACAATAAGTACAATAAATGGTAGTTGCACAATTGAGACAAGAAAGTGAGACGAGTAGGGTAAATGATGCTGACAAACCATACCCTAACCATCACAACCAAGCACCATATCCCATAGTCTATATAGTGCCTAGTTTCAAATAGTTTAATGGCTTAGGTAATCCTGAATAACACATAGCTCACTTTATGACTTTGTGTACATTTTCAAGTAATAATCCCTCATTATTACTCTGCCAATTTTCAGCAAGCTTAATAGGAGTAGCATTCAAGTGATATGCTAGTTTGCAACCAGAATTCATACAAATTTAGGTACAAATGAAGGAGGTTTTTCAAATCAGATTTGGAGGAGTCAGTGATAAAGTGACAATTGTAAACCTTATCTCAATGCCAAAATATGACAATGAGTTAATTCTAGATTATATCACATAGTGGAGAAATCTCAGCATTAAGTGTGAATAATCTACAAGCTAATTTGAAGCAGTGAATTTGGTTCTTGGCAACAAAAGGGAAGGATGGATAGCACCTTATCTGAGCACCTCTTCTATCCATACCTTCTAAAACTTCATCATGCAAGTCAAGAAACTAGAAAATATTAGTCCACTGACCTTATCTAGTTTATAAACTTTCAAACTAGAAAAAGATAAGGTAAAGCATGAAGATTCTTCCAAAAATATGAGAGCTATATTCACAGCAATTGAGCAAAAGAAACTAGCACTTGGAGAAGAGGGAGAAGTGGAATGGTCCAATGATCTCTAACAAATACTCAAAAAGAAATATTCTTTGAAAATAGAAAGAGTAGGTAAAATCTTTTAGGATGCATTAAAGTCAGGTATTTAATTGCTAGAATCCAAGAGGCCAGGTGAGGCAAACAAAATAGATCACTCAAACTATTATTCTTACCATAGAGTCTTGGGGCATACCATTGAAGACTACTATGTATTCAAGGATTGGGTCGAGAAGCAATACAGAGAAGGCAAGCTCACTCTCTCAAAGGCAATCCTACTCGAAATGGCCATCGAATACATCGATCATATTACTATATTTGAGAACCATGAACTGCTTGCTAAAATCCTCTTTGGGGAAGAAGCATAATATACTCTTGAACAAAGGCACTTATGGAATGTCTACATTTCAAAAAGGCTTAAGAAGTTGATGAAGAAGATAGCTAGAAACCCTGGAGAGTCTAGGCTGGTGATGAAGAAAGCCTCATTAGAATAAACCACCTTAACTACTCGAGGCATCAAGAATAAAAAGAAAGAAGCAAGAACAAGAAGTTGGCTCAACTAGATGAATATGGTGTCAAGAAATTAGCCATCCAAGAATACATCAATGTTCTAGATGAATATGTTTTAAGAGAAAGAAGCCAAGTAACTCTTGAAAAATTCTTCCCTAACAAACTCAAAGCTTTACTAGAAAATCCTGATGTGAAAAATGAAGAAAGTGAAATTTTAGTGGCAACATACTTTGCCATATTTACTATTAGAGGTTTATAACTAAGATGATTCCCACTCTGTCACTTTAATGATGAGAAAGTTCAGGATGCAAGGCAAGAAGAGGCAAATAGATTTATTGGGGATGATACTAATGAAATGAGAGATCCCACAAGTCTCCCTAATAGCTACTCTCAAGATAATTATCTTAAAGAGTGATTCAATCGTGAGCACGATTATGACATGCTCAAACTATAGCTAGATACCATGAAAGAGTTGGCTATAACTAATATGAGGTTTGTCAGGGGCAAATACAAATGCTGAATAGACACATCTAGGCTATGACTGCTTACATTAAAAGTGTGACAAATACAACCACCATGCTTTGTAAGGAAGTCAAAAGGATATAGAAAGTGTTAGCAGAAAAGATGAAGCCATATAAAAGACTTCATAGAAATGGTGAGAAGCCACTCATCGACCCTCCTCAGGGTTAGAATGATTACTCGTGCCATTTGCTCCAAAGACGAGTCAAGAAAGTTAAATACTATCGAAAGAGAGTTAGCTAAGTTTATGACCTCTTGTAACATGGTGGCTCATATATCTGAGGTGAATGCTGGCGACCTACTATCCCAGCCTCCATCAAGCAACCCGTAATAAATGCTCAACCTGTTAGGTTTGGTAAGGTCCTAATGCTAGAACCTATGGAAGGGTGCACTTTATCAGTTTTAGAGGAACTATGCATACAAGGCATAGACAAAAAATATGGCTCTATGTCTTACTCAGAATAACTTTATGACCACCTTAGAAGGTCCTACACTAGTAAATACCAAAGGAAGAAATAATCATTTCGAGAGAGGATCAAATGAGCTAATGCTAAAGCTCATTCTGCCCTAATGTTAAGTCAATCTGAATATCCATAATCAAGCCAATCTAGACATCCACAAAAGAGACATCCTAAATACAAAGTCTTGAAGAAGGTTATACCAACAGATGAAATAGAAGGGTTCATCTAGAGTATTTTCTAAAGACCTTGCTATGAGGAAACCCCACATGCCTAATTTTGATGTTGAATGAGATGATTATCAATTAGTCACATCCTCCAAGGATATTCAAGGAACTATTGACTAGGGCCAAGAGTCCTCTACTTCTTATCATATGATTAGTCTTGAGAGTGATTTTGAAGACAAACCTTATTGGTCTCATGATGCCAGATTTCAACTAAGGAGAGCAAATTAGGTAAAACTCTGAGGTGGAAAGGTGTTACCTCCAAGAAAAGCTCCAATGCCTAGGAATAAGAATATCCCCAAGGATAAGAAAAAGAAAATTTTAAGTGAGGGCATTGAGCCTTCACACGCTAAACCTACACCCAAAAAGGTAATACAATATAACAACCCACCTCAAGAAGATCCTTGCTATGTTAAGTGCTTTGGATTCCTTGATGATGTCACAAGAACTTAGGGATATGCTAGTACACATCTTGTAGAATCCAACTAACTATCAAGCATACTTTGCTAAAGAAAAGATTAAGAAATCCTTGTATGCATGCCAAACTCCTCCATTATCTTCATAAATGATGACTTGCTACCTGAAACAACAAACCATTGTATGTTACAGGGAACGATAATGGATCAAGATCAATCGCATCCCGATTGACCCAGGTTCCTCAATTAATTTGATAACTTTTCAAACTCTAAGAGCTCTAACTTTGGATGTGTGTCACCTATCATCTGAGATTATAACCAAATAAGGGTTTAATCAAAATAGCTAAAGAACTAAGAGAGCTATAACTATTCTCCTAAAAGAAGGTGAGCTGATAATAGACACCAAGTTTTATATGTTGATACCAATGTGTCATACAAAACACTACTAGGGAGGTCGTGGCTACATAAAAACAAAGTAGTGCCATTTACCCTACACTAATGCTTCAAATATTTTGAAGATGGTGAAGAACATCGAAATGATAAAGATGCATACCTTTTTGATGTTCATGAGGTACATTACAATGATGCAAAATACTATCAGATATCTAATATTGATAGGGGGTCTGCTTTCATCAATGAAGTAAAGCAAAATGTTGCTAGCCTGATCTTTGCTCCTCCTCACCTAGGAAGTGATTCTGACCCAGCCTCTTTAGATGAAGAAGCCCCATGAGTTTCTTTGGGTGGTTATACTTCCAACGAAGATGATGATAGAGCTCAAATGGAAAATACTCTTTTTATTACTAAAGTTCCAAAAGGCTTATTTAAACTGTTAGATGAGCTAAGCATCAATGTCATGGAAGAATTAAGGACTTTCTACATTCCTCCAAGGTGCAAAGGAGAAATGGAAATACTATTTTACAAGATAATCCCTTATGCTCGAAGCATACATGAAATCTTGGAGACTAAAGATCTAACAGATGATGGTGACCATCAACTGATAGTCATACCTAAATATTTCTCAGACCAGCTTTGTCAGATAATCAACAAATTTAGCTATGGATATCCACAGACAAAGAGAGAGAGTCATTTCTTCAGAAATCTATAGGATTCACCCTAAGGATGTGCTTACGTTCCTAGAAGAGAAAATAAGAATACCAAAAGACTATGCTATATTAGTCCAAACACCCACATGTGTCTTATAGTCACCATTGGACCTCTCTCTGATATTGAGGATGACCAAATGACATCAATACTCCTTGACACATGCATCGAGGTGGCTGTGACTTTTCAAATATCACAAGAAGGTGATATCCTTGGTGAAATTTGATTATAACCAAAAGAAATGGGGCGTGATGTAGCTAAAATGCTTTGTGATGAACCTTCGCCAAATCTCACTCAACATGATGAATCACTTGGTAAAGAAATAATACTTAAAGCAAAAGAAGCTCCACTAGAACTTGAGGATGGAGGGCAAGCCACAGTCGATGAATTGATAGAGATCAACATAGGCTCAGAGGAGGATCCCAAGCCAACTTTCATCAGCACTCAACTTTTAGCGAAAAGCCAAACCTAGCTCAAAGCAATGCTCCAAGAATGCATTGACCACTTCACATGGAGCTATAAGGAGATACCTGGATTAGATCCTAAAGTTGTAGTCTACAAGCTAGCCATCAATTCAGAGCTTTCGCTTGTCAAACAAGTACTTAGGAAGATAAAACTCAATCTAAAATAGAAGGTCATAGAAGAAACAAAGAAACTAATCAAAATAGGCTTCATCATAGAGGAAAAATACCTAGATTGGGAGGCAAATATCATGCTAGTTAAGAAGAAGAATAGCCCAATCTGCATTTGTATGGATTACAGGGACTTAAAAATAAAGAATGTCTAAAAGATGATTTTTTTTTATTGCTAATAATGAAAATTATTATTGATAATATGGCCAGCTTTGAAATATTCTCTTTCATGGATAATTTTTTAGGATATAACCAAATCAATATGTATACTGATGATGAGAAACATACGGCCTTTAAGAACTAATTAACATTTATTGCTACAAGGTGATTCCTTCTAGGCTCAAGAATGCAGGCACTACTTACCAAAGGGCCATGACTCAAATCTTTGATGGTTTCATACACCAATTAGTGGAATGTTATGTGGATGACTTAATGATCAAAACAAAGTCCAAATACAAGCATGTCCAAGATCTAATAGTGGTGTTCGACCACCTTAGGAAATATAACCTAAAGATGAGTCCTATGAAGTATGCCTTCAGGGTATCATCAAGAAAATTCCTCGGCTTTATTGTCAGACATCAAGGGATTGAAATTGATCCACCTAAGATCAAAGCTATCTTAGATATGCCACCACCCAATAATTTAAAACAATTAAGGTCATTCCAATGCTAACTCATATACAAAAGAAGATTCATTTCAAACCTCTTTAGAAAATACAATCCTTTTTCCAAGTTGATAAAGGACACTTCATTCATTTGGGATCGAGACTACCAATAGGCCTTTGAAGAGATCAAGCAGTATCTTCTAAAGCTACCAGTCCTAGCAATGCCTCTGCCTGATAAACCCCTAATCCTCTACATGACAGTAATGAAAGGATCGTTAGGGCACTTCTTGCATAGAATAATAGAGGATAAAAAAAATATACTCTACTGTCTAAGCAAAATGCTAGTGGGGACAGAAAATAACTACTCTCCCATTGAAAAGCATTATCTTGCACTTATAATCATAGTCAAGAAGCTAAGACATTATTTATTTTCTCATCAAGTTATTTTAATATCCAAGATTGATCTCATAAAGTACCTAATGACTAGGCTCATACTCATTAGGAGGCTAGCAAAATAGGCTTTAATCTTCATGAAATATGATATCAAATTCATTTTCCAAAATGCGATCAAGGGGCAAGCCCTCGCCGATTTCCTCGTAGCTCATCTAATACCCAATGATTCTCCTCTGAGTTGTGAGTTCCCTCACAAAGAAATATTTTCGGTCGAAGAAGGAAAACCTTACTGAAAGCTATACTTTGATGGAGCATCATCCATCAAACTAAAGATTAGACCAAAGCTTTTGCAAATAAAAGCAAGCATTGGACTTATTTATATCACTCCAAAGGGGAGCATTTCATGATACTCCTATTTCCTTTCAAAATCATGCACAAATAATGAAGCTAAATATGAGGCCCTAATTGCAGGACTAGAAATGACCTTCAATATGAAAATATCACGCCTATATATTTTTGGTGATTTACAACTAGTTATTAGCCAAGTCCAAGGTAAATATAAAGTCCACAAATCTGAGCTCCTGAAATACCATAAAAAGGCTCAAGAGCTCATAAGACAAATTTCTCATGTTTAAATAACTAAGGTTTCTTGATCCATTAATGCAGAAGCTAACTCCTTAGCCAAACTAGTCAAGACAGTGGTTGATCCTGATTAAAGAGAAATTCTAATTGCAGTCTATAGTAGACAAGTGATGAGCTCAGTCTTCAACATCAAACACTAGAGGACTAAATCTAAACTAGAAGAAAAGGCAATAGATTAAAGAACACCATTCACCAACTACCTCAAAAGTGGAGAACTCCCAGAAGATAAAACTGCATGGATACAACTTAGAAAAGGGTCGTACACTTTTTGCTTATCAACAACATTCTTTATAGAAGGTCCTTCGATCAACTACTTCTGTGCTATCTCTCAAACAAAGAGGGCAAAGAGGTTATATATGAAGCGCATTCTGGAGTTTATGGGGCTCATCAATTAGGCCTAAAAATAATAATGAAGATTAAATATATAGACGACTATTGGCCCAGGATGGTGAGAATTGCATTGAATATATGAGAAGATATCATCTATGCCAAATTCATGGTGACTTCATCCATCAACAACCAAATCCTTTATATCCAACAATATCCTTATGGCCATTCGAGGTAAGGGGTATGAATGTCATCAATCCAATCAAACCATCTTTTTCTAAAGGCCATCACTTCATATTAGTAGCAATCGATTATTTCTCTAGGTGAGGTAAAAGTAGATGTTGTTATCCACTTCTTTCAAGAAATTATTTTATACGGATTTGGTGCTCCTTGAAGGATCATTTTCGATAATGGATCATCCTTCAGAAGCTTCAAGGTAGGATGATTTACATATTATCATAAGATATATTGGAGATATTCATCCATCTAGATACTAAAGCCAATGGGCTCGCTAAGGCATTTAACAAGACCTCCTACAAGATCTTGAAAAAGGTTGTTGTCAAAAATAAGAAAGACTAACATCAAAAGCTTGCTAAGGCGTTGTAGGTCTATCACACCACATATCAAACTCCTACCCAATCAATGCCATATGCATTGTGTTCAAGATTGAAGCAGTCTTGCCATTAAAAGTGTAAATTTCCTCTCTAAGAATTGCCTTGCAAGAAAAAATCACAAGAGAAGATAATATTCATCTTTTTCTTGATAAGCTAGACTCTTTGAATGAGACTCAACTTGTGGCACAATAAAACCTAGAAATATATCGAGCATAAATAGCTAGGGCCTATAATAAGATAGCTCATCTTAGGTCATTCTAAAAGGAAGAAATGGTCGTAGTTTTGAGAAGACTCATAATCTCAAACCAAAATAAGAAAGACAACTTTGAGTCTAATTGTGAAGGTCCTCATATTGTTGAAAGGATAGTTGCAGGGAGATTCTACCAACTAATCAATGATAAGAGGAAAAGGCCTATACCATAAATCAATGGTTGATTCCTCTAAAGGTACTATACCTAAATCCTGAGGACAGCGACAATAATAACCAAAAGTATCCATGTTTTGCCTATAATAGAATGCCCAGTTTCCTTAAAAAGGAACCCTCAGTTAAACATGCATTCCATGTTTCTTGAGGTAAATCATGGAAACTAAACTCCATCCATCTTGTGTGGCTACTAAGCCGACATTTATATGACACATTAAGTCCATTCTCATGTGGCAAATCAAGTCTATATTATGTGCCAATTAAGCCCATACCTACATGATAAACTAAGTCCACTTTCTACGTGGCAAACTGAGTCCACTTTCACATGATAAACCAAGTCCACTTTCACATGGCAAACTAAGTCCACTTTTACATGATAATTTAATCCAATTTAGTCCACTCTCATGTGGTGAAATAAGTCCATTATCACATGACAAATCTAAGTCCACTCTTGCGTGGCAATTCAAATCTATATAGTCAACTCCTGAAATGTTGATACGTAGGCAAGTACTTAAAAAATTGTTCGCACCCTCTCCTCTTGTCAAAACTCAAGCGGAGGCTACAAATGGCACAATTTGTTTGTGTTGATTTTTGCCACAACCAAATTTAATTGAAATATGATTAAAATTATGACTTGTAAGATATTAAATTATGTTTCAAATTTGGGTCTTGATCAAACTTAAATCACATCCAAATTTGACCAAAATTTGAGCCTAATTTAGAATTGAATTATTGAAAAATTCAAGCTCAAGCTAGGCAAACCCAAATGAACTAAATTGGGTTAGATTTTTGGATCGAAATCGGGCTCAAAATTCATCTAAAATTTGGGCCAAAATGACAAACTATAAAAATTTTGCAAATAGATCCTACATTGAATAAATCTTTATAAATGGGTCATTAGCCGAATTTTTCTAACAAATATGTCCCTGAAATAATATTTCTATAGAAAAGTCCAATAAAATCCTAACATTACAAATTAATCTCACAAAATTTAGAATTTACAAATAAACCTCTCAAAAGATCGATAATTATGATTTGGTCCTTATGAAATTCAAAATTTGCATATAAACTCCTCAAAAATTCTTTATTTATAAATAAGCCCCTACAATTTTTATTTTTTGCAAATAAGTTTCTCAAAATTTTTATTTATGAATAAGTTTAAATTTTTGTTCAAAAAGACCCTAGAAGTTCTAAAACTTTATATACAAGTTCTTTTTATAAAAAAATCATTAAAAGTTATAAAATTATAATTTAGTCTATTTTTTGAAAAAAATTATGAATAACCCATTATTATTTCAGTATGTAGGATGAGTATAATTTTTAAATTTTATCATCTACAAATAGATAAAATTATCCACGTCTCTTCACAAATATATCCAAATTTTGAATAATCCAAATCCATATCTATTCACATCTATATCCATTATTCAAAAATTCAAACAAAGAAGATTCATTTCATTCCATGCCAACTCTATTGCTTCAAGCTCTATATAAACCTGTAAACATCACAAAAGACAGCGATCATATGGTTGAAGAAACATAAGTCGAAGGATAAAAAAATCAAAAGAATTGGGAGTTGAACATAGCAAAAAAAGTGAGGAAAATAGTAAGTGAGCTCGAGTCTAATCTCTTTGCTTCTCCTTTTTTAGGGTACTATGTTCTCCCTTCTGCTCTCCCTTACAGTCACTGTCCTCCATCCCCACCTGCAGCCCTCAAAGCCCCAAGCCAACTACATTGCCCTGCTGTAGCACCAACCCTCTTGCCTTCGCTTGCCTCGTAAGTGACACGCACAGAACCACAAAGTTGCCTGAGCACTTATTCTTTGGCGTCGCTCATGAGCCCATGATGCCCCCTCTTCTCCACCCCCACATGCCACTGCCACTTGATCCGCCCCATACGCCATCACTAGTCGCTCTACCCCATGCACCATCGCTACTTGCTCCACCCCCACATGTCGTCGCCATTTGCTCTACCTTGTCATATCTGAGAGCCAGCCAAATCGGCTAGGAGATGGCTAAATCTGGCCGAGGGAGGAAAGGGTAGGATGCCTTCTACCTCACTAGGGCCAAGGCCAGCCAAATCTGGCCATATCTTGCTAAATCTAGCTGGATAAGAGACCGGGCCACTTCTGCCCCAATCATGGGAAGACAAGAGAAAAAAGGCAAGAAGAGGGGCATGGGAGGAAGAAGAGATGAAGGTAAAAATCCAAGAAAATAAAAGAATATAAAAGTTGTTGTGCTGCCAAAAGAAAATCTTGCCAAAATGAAATAAAAGGAGAAGAGTTTCAAGCTTGAAATAAAAGAAGAAGAAAGAAAAAATAATAAATAAAAAAGTTATTGTGTAAAAAAAAGGAAAATTTGATAAAATAATAAAAAGAAGAGTTTTCAAGATCACAGCCAGCCACGGTCCTTAGCGACGAAGATAAAAAATCTATGACCACACTACAACCACCAATAGCTCCTCAATGACGGTGACGAAGGCAGTGGACTCTTAATATCACTGTGATCGCTCATGGCCCCTTGAAGATGGTGGCAAAGACAACATACTCTCGATACTGCTCACGGCAACCCGCAGTCCTTTGAAGATGGTGAATCCCCATCACCACAAGCTAGCCTTTGGGCTTGCACCCTACCAACCTTCGGGCTCACACTAAACCTATCTTTAGAATCACACTAAGCTAGCCTTCAGGCTTGTAGCAAGCCAGTCTTCGGGCTCATACTAAGCTAGCATTTAGGGTCATATCTAAGCCAACCTTTGGGCTCACACTAAGCTAGCCTTCTGGCTCACACTTAGCCAGCCTTCGGGCTCACATTCAACCTATCTTTAGGCTCGCATCTAAGTCAGCCTTTGAGCTTGCATTTTAGTCAACCTTGAGGCTTGCATCCAAGCTATCCTTTGAGCTCACATTCAACTAGTCTTCGCGCTCACACTTAGCTAGCCTTCAGGCTTACATCCAAGCTAGCCTTTAGGCTCGCACTCGACCAACCTTTAGGTTCATACTCAATTAGTCTTTAGCTCACACCTTAGCTAACCTTCAGACTCAAACTTAGCTAACCTTTAGGCTCACTCTTAGCCGGCCTTTGGGCTCATACCTTAGCTAGACTTCAGGCTCACACTTCAACCAGCCTTTGGACTCGCATGTAGCTAATCTTCAGACTTGCACCCAATCAGCCCTCAAGATAGTACTAAGCCAGCTTTCGAGCTTGTGAACCAAACTAATCTTCATGTTTGCACATTTGAAGCCAAGATATGGGTCTATCTAAAATCATTATAAACAACCAAGAATCCTCAAATCAAATTGATTAATGTGAAGTAACTCAATCATGACAAATGGATAAAGGCCAAAATGACTTAAATGGACCTAAATTGATCAAATAAATGGACTAAAATCCGAATCAAGCTAAACTTCTAAAATCCAAATTGAGTTAACCTAAACTCAGACTCAACTATAATTAGACTTGAGATGGGTTAATTTACAATCAAGTTGAATTTAAATAAAATCTAATCTAGATTGAACTAAGCTCAAATTAAACTCTAATTGGATTAAATCAAGTCCAAATAAAAAGAGAAAACTCAAAGTCAAAATAAAACCAAACCAAGCTGAGCTAGGCTGAAGTAAAATCAAGTTAACCTAAGTTGACTTAAATTTAAAATGAAGTCCATCAAGATGCAGACCCAGACTCGATAAAGGTCCAAAACAAGGTAGAACTCGACTCAAGCCAAATAAAATCATACTCAGACCCAAACCATATTAGTTCTAATAGAACAAAATCGAGTAAAACCAAGTCCTACTGGGTATATTGAACCTTCAACAATACTCCATGGCTATGAACAAAGGGTGATATCACCACTACAACCTAAACCAAAATTAGCTCTAATAGAACTAAATAGGGTCAAACTGAGTCTCACTGGGTATGCTACAAAAGTCTTTAGCAACATTGCACTCAAAGTTATTAGTTAAACTTCCAGCTAATTAACCCCATAAGTACTTGACGATGTGCTTCTCAAGCTAGTCAACCCCAAAAGCAGTTGGCGATGCACATCTTCAAGGTAGCCAACCCCAAAAGTGGTTGGTAACGTATTCTTTAAGTTAGTCAACTCCAAAAGCAGTTGACAAAACACACTTTCAAGTTAGTCAATCCTAAAAGTAGTTGACGATGTGATTTTCAAAGCTATACTCAATCTTATAGGCTATTAGTGAAGCTACCAAAAATCAAAGAAGTTATTGCCTATGTTTTATCGGCTATGAAAATAATTTGAAAAATCAAAGAAGTTATCATCTATGCGTTATTGGCTATAGAAATACTTTAAGATCAATGGAGTTACCCCAATGCCTTATTGGCTAATGAAAATATTCCAACCCAAATGAAATTATCACCTATACCTTATTGGCTATGAAAATACTTCAAGGTCAATAAAATTATCACCAATACTTTATTAGCTAATGAAAATACTTTAAATCACAAGGTTAACACTAATGCTCAACCTATTAAAAATACTTCAAACTTCTCCCATTTTCTTCTACGATTTGGGTTGGACATCACGTGGTCCAGTGCAAGGGGAGCGAAGCAGTAGTACACATCAAATCTTCTTCTCCACTATTTCTCTTTCTTTCTTTATTTTATGTTTTCTAAGTTAAAAATGTAAAGTAATGGTATACCTTTACTTAAATTATGTATTATTTCTTAAAATCAATTAAATATTTTTTCTTTTTATTTTTGTGTCTCTATTTTATTAACTAAGTGTCTTATTTTAGGAGGTTCTTGACACTCATCAAGCTAATTAACAATAGGAGTTTGCGCCTATTAGAAGTCATATTTCCACAACATCTAATAGTAATTTAAATTAAAATAAATTTTGATTTGAGATTCAAGATCGCTCCTCAGGATCTCCACTATACTTGGTGCTTAATTTCAATCCCACAGTAGGCAATAACTTTTTGGTTTTGTTAGCATCATCAATAGCTTATAAGGTTAGGCATAGTTTTGAGAATCACATTGCCAAATACTTTTGGGATTAACTAGCCCGAAAGGACATGTTGCTAACTACTTCTGGGGTTGGCTAGCCTATCTTTGGGCTCTCACTAAGCCAATCTTTAGGCTCACATTCAGTTAATCTTTAGACTTGCATCCAAGTCAGCCTTCGAGCTCATACTCAGCTAGTCTTTAAGCTCACACTAGGCTAAGCTTTGGGTTTACACTCAGCCAGGCTTTAGGCACACTTAACTAGCCTTTGGGCTCACATCCTTAGCCAGCTTTCAAGCTCACATCTAAGCCAACCTTTGGGCTCACACCAACCCAGCCTTCAAGTTCTCACTCAGCCAGCCTTCGGGTTTGTATCATAAGAAGCCCTCAGGCACACATCTAAGCTGACCTTTAGGCTTGCATCTAAGCCAGCTTTTAGGCTCACACTTACCTAGCTTTCAGGCTTGCACTCAGCCAGACTTCAGACTTGCATCATAGCCAGTCTTGGGGCTCGCATCCTTAGCTAGGCTTCATGCTTGTATCTAAGCCAGTTTTCAGACTTGTACCTAGTCAACCCTTGGGTTCAAACTATACCAGCTTTCAAGCTTATGAATTAAGTCGACCTTCGGGTTTGCACATTCAAAATTGGGCTACAGGTCCTTTCAAAATCATCATAAAAGCCAAGGATCATCAAATCACACTACTTAACATGGAATAATTCAATCATCTTAAAATTAAACTCAACCAAAACAAATGGACCAAGGCCAAGTTGGCTCAAATTAATTTAAATTGGTTAAAGAAATGGGCTGAAACTCAAATTGAACTGAACTCCAGAAAATCTAAATTAAATTAATCTAAATCAAATAAACTCATATTCAACCCTAACCAGACTTGAGACACATTGATCTAAAAATTAAATTAAGTTCAAATCTAATCTAATCTGAATTAAACTAATTCAAATTAAACTTTGACCAAGTTAAATCAAGTCTAAACTCAAAAGTCAAATCATAACCAGGCTAGACTGAGCCTAAACTAAAATCAAGTCAATCTGACTTGAACTTGATTCAAAGTCCAGCAAACTCGGACTCTATAGAGGTCCAACACAAGATCAAAACTTAACTCAAGATAAATAAAATTGAACTCAAACCCAAACCATATTAGTCCCAATGAAATTAATTAGAGTCAAACTGAGCCCAACTGGGAGTGTTGAAACTTTAGTAATACTCCAAAACTATGAACAAATGGTGATGTCACCATCTGACTTAAACCTAAATCAGTTCAAATAGAACTAAATAAGGTTAAAATGAATCTTACTAGGTGTGTTGAACCTTCAGGAATACTTCAAGATTATGAACAAAGTGATGTTACGACCCTAATCTGAACCAAAATAAATTTAAATAAAACTAAATAAGGTTAAATTAAATCTTACTCGGTGTGCTACAAAAGCTTTTAACAACACTTCAAAGCTATACCCAGCACCATAAGTCATTGGTGATACTATCAAATCAAAAAATTTAATCACCAATATGCTCCAAACTATTAGCTACACTTCAAAGTTATACCTGATCTCCTAAGTTGTTAGTGACGCTATCAAATCAATGAAGTCAACCAGTAATATGCTCAAAGTCATTGACCATACTTCAAGCGAACAATCCTATAAGTAGTTGATGATATTCTCTTTAAGCTAGTTAACCCCAGAGCAGTTGATAATGTGCACTTCAAGCTAGTTAACCTCAAAAGCTGTTGACGACGTATCTTCAAACTATACCTAACCTCATAAGCCATTGGTGACAATGTCAAATCAAAAAAGTTAATCACCAATATGCTCCAAGCTATTAGCCACATTTCAAAGCTATATCCAACCCTATAAGATATTGGTGACACTATTAGTCCAAAAAAGTTAATCGCTAATACACTTAAAGCTATTGGTCACGCTTCAAAACTATACCCAACTTTATAAGTCATTGTTGATGCTATCAAATCAATGAAGTCAACCAACAATATGCTCAAAGTCGTTGGCCACAATTCAAGCTAATCAACCCCAGAAGCTGTTGATGATACACACTTCGAAGCTAGTCAATCCCAGAAGGTGTTGATAATGCATCTTCTAAGCTATATCTAACCCCATAAGCTATTGGTGATGCTCCAACATACTCTAAGATGTTGGCCACACTTCAAAAGCTATATCCGACTCTATAAGCCATTGGTGATACTATTAATCCAAAAATGTTAATCACCAATATGCTCAAAGCTATTTGTCATACTTCAAAGCTATACCCGACCCCTAAGCCATTGGTGATGCTGCCAAATCAATGAAGTCAGCCAATAATGCACTCAAAGTTATTGGCCACACTTCAAGCTAGTAAACCCTACAAGCAGTTAATGACGCCCCCTTTCAAGCTAGTCAACCCTATAAATAGTTGATGACACGCCCTTCAAGCTAGCCAATCCCAAAAGCAGTTGGCGATGCATCTTCAAGCTATTCCCAATCTCGTAAGATGTTGATGATGCTACCCAAATCACAAAGTTATCACCTATGCCTCATTAGCTATGGAAATACTTCAAAGACCAACGAAGCTATCACCTATGCCCTATCAGTTACGAAAATACTTCAAGGTTAAACCGAGTTATTATTCATACCTTATCGACTAACAAAAAAAAAATACTCCAACCCTAATAGAGTTATTATCTATGCCTTATTAGCAAATAAAAATACCCCAATCCCAACGGAGTAATTGCCAATGCCTTACTAGCTAAAAAAAATATTTCAACCCAAATGAAGTTATCACCTACGTCTTAGTGTCTACAGAAGCACTTCAAATCTTGAACTTATCACCAATGCTCAAAGCACTTGAAAATATTTCAAATTTCTCTCACTTATTTCAATAGTTTGGATCAGATGCCACATGGTCTGGCATAGGAAAATAGGATAGTAGTATACATCAAAGCTTCTTCTCCACCCTCTTTTTTCCTTTCTTTATTTCTTCTACATTTTATTGTGAAGTGAGGGTATGTCCTTGTTTAAGCCATGTATCATTTATTTAAATCAATCAAATAATGCTTTTTTCTTTCTTTTTGTGTGTCTCTATTGCATTAGCTAGGTTTCTCGCTTTTGGAGGTTTCTAATGATTATTGGAGTAATTAACAACAGGAGGTTTCACCTATTGGAAGTCAATGTTTCCACAATACTTGATAGCATAATTTAAATTAAAATAAATTTTGATTTTTGATTCAAGGTTGCTCCTCGGGATCTTTGTTATCTCGAGCAATTGAAATCAACCCCACAAAGTCCAAAACATTTCTCCTTTATTTTGGCCAGATTTTTCTCCTTTTTTGCTGCATAATAACTTTTTTATTTTTTTACTTCTTATCTTCAACCTCAAGCTTACCCATGCCTTCCTCAACCTTATTTCTTCTCTTCTTTAATGGATAAGGGCTTAGCCCTTCTCCTTTCATCATGAGGCATCACCAAGCTCGAGCAACCTGGTTCCCTTTCTAGCTCGATCTAGCTATTTTTGGCCAAATCCAGCCTCTCTCTCCCCAGCAATTAGTTGGAGGGGCATGTCTGCCCCTCATCTCATGGCCAAATTTGGCCATATCTAGCTGGATCTGGTCTTGATTGGCACTAATTTGTGGTAGTCTTCAAGCAAGTGGCTGCAAGCTCACTAACTATGGAGCTCGACACGGGGAGGAAGGTGATGAAGGAGATGCAGGCACAAGCAATGGTGAGAATGAGATTGTAGAGGAGGTAGTGGCGAGCTCGCCAACATGGCATAGGTGCAGTAGATGATAGCGATGAGGCGGTCGCATGGTGGAGGTAAGGTTTTTGGCAAGGGGGAAGGTCCGATGACTAGGCAAACATGGCAGCTAAGGTAGTTCATTTATTTCCTTCTTTCTTCCCTGAATTCTTGTTATCCCAAGGGCTGAGTTTGGCTGGACATGGCCATGCCCGGCCAACTTCTCCCATAATCCACCACCTGAGCCACCACCTGAGTTCGCAAAAGGAGCTAGCCTCTACCCTGCCTTTCTTGAGCACACCCACCAACCTTGTCTCCATGAACTCCACTCGAGTTCACCTCTGCGAGCCATTTGCTAATCAAGCTGCCACCTCTCAAAAGCTAAGTGACGAGGAACTTACCCTTTTCTTCAATTCTCCCCGTTGATCTACTTCTTTTGATAATGATGATATTTCTCTAATCTTCTTCCTCTTGTTCTCTAACTTTTCTTATCTCTTGTCTCTGATAGCTTCTTTTTTTAGGTCAACAGGTTTATATAAGACTCGAAAAGATGAAGCTGGGCTGGAAAAATCTCTTTTGTTTGAAAATTTGAATGATGGATATGAATGTAAATAGATGTGGATATGCTTATCCAAAATTTGGATGAACTTGTGAAAAGATATGGATAAGTTTATCTATTATAGATGATAAAATTTAAAAATTATACTCATCCTGACACTAAAATTATAGAGGGGTTATTTGTACTTTTTTCAAAAAATTACACTAAAATATAATTTTATGATTTTTAGAGGACTTTTTTTTATAAAAAAATGCTTGTTTATAAAGTTTTGAAACTCCCAAGACTCTTTTTGAACAAACTTTAGGCTTATTTGTAAATAACAATTTTTGAGAGACTTATTTGCAAAAGGTTGAAATTTTAGAGGCTTATTTATAAATATAAAATTTTGGAGGGGTTTATTTGCAAACATTGGATTTTATAAGAATCAAATTATAATTATTGATCTTTTGAGGAGTTTATTTGTAAACCTTAAATTTCATAGGATTGATTTATAATTTTAGAATTTTATTAGACTTTTTTATAAAATTTTTATTTCAAGGACCTATTTGTAAGAAAAATTTGGCCAAGGACCTATTTATGAAGATTTAATCAGTCCAGGGGCCTCTTTATAAAATTTTTATATTTTGTTATTTTGGCCCAAGTTTTAGATAAATTTTTAAGCCCATTCTGGTTTAAAAATTCAGCCCAATTAGCCCATTTGGATTTCGTTTAGTTTAAGCCCCAATTTCTCAATGATTCAAGTCCAAATTGAGCTCAACTTTTGATCAAACTTAGATGCAATTTAAATCTGATTGAGACCTACATTTGAGTCATAATTTAATGATATACAAGTCTCTATTTTAATCATATTTTAATTAAATTTAATTATGATAAAAATTACCTCAAACACTGCTCTGATCTCCCTTTTATATTGTAGGATGGACTAAATCATTCCAACCTCTCATTTTTCTATTTATTTATTTCCTTTTTTAGTAGATCCTAAGTTAATAGTCCTGGAAGGTTGTTGTATGTAAGGAGATTTGGTTTGGATCCTCATATTCAACTTTGAAATTAATGTAGATATGGATGAGGGCTTGATTTGTTTACTTATGAATGAAAATTATACTCATTTGCAATATCCAATTTTCAAGAGGGTTATTTGTAAATTTTTGAAAAATTCATACCAAAATATAATTTTATGAATTTTAGGATTTTTTGCAAAAGGACCTATTTATAGATTTTTAAAACTTTCAAAATCCTTTTCGTAAGGAAATTTCAGGCAAGAGCCTATTTTAAAATGTATTTGATTAAGGGACTCATCTGTAATACTTGTTGAATCGGGGTTTCTTTTGTAAAAAAAACAATTAGGATTATTTTGTAAAATCTAGAACCCTAGGGGCTAAAGTACAATTTTTTATATTTTAGGTTTTATGTATAAAATCTCAAAATTCAAGGTCCCATATGTAAATTTACAAATCCTAATTTAGCCCGAATCTTATTTTGTCTCTGATTGAAATTTAGGTCCAATCTAATTTAAGGCTCTGTGTTTAAATTTGGCTTACCATCAATCTAACACAAAGTTAGAATAAGGGTACAAAGTCTACTTAAACACTAATAGCTTTGGATGTGTTGGCGATAATTTCTTTTCAATTGAAGTGTTTCCATTAGCATAGTGGCATTGGCGATAACTCCTCTTGATCAAAGTGTTTCCATTAACCTAATGACATTAGTGATAACTTCCTTTGGTATGTTACTGACGCTCATTGGGTTTAACTTGAAGTGTTTTCAACTAGCTTTGAGTGTTGACAATTAACTTATTTTAATAATATTATTCACAACTTATTGGGTTTATCTTGAAATGTTATCGATAGCCTAGGATGTTGGTGATTAACTTTTTTTTATAACGTTACCAATAGCTTGTCAAATTTACGCCAAAGTGTTGTCAATAGATTTGAGCATTGGCAATTAACTTCTTGTAATAGCATTACTGACAGTTTATTGGGTTTAACTTGAAGTGTTGCCTATAGCTTTGAGTATCAGCGGTTAACTTTTTTTAAATAAGGTGCTTAGCTAACTCATTAAGCAAATTCAAGTCAGCCTTTAGTTCATTTCAATTTGATAATTGATGGCTTTTTAGGCATATTATCGATTAAATTTGAAACATTGTTAATGCTTTTGGGTTGGCTTAGCTCAAAAGATATGTCACCAATGGCTTTTAGAGTTGACTAGCTTGAAATGTGTGCTATCAATAGCTTCTAAGATTGACTAGCTTCGAAGTGTGACCAATGACTATGAACTTGTTATTGGTTGACTTTGTTTGAATAAGGTGTTGTAGCTAACTAACTAAATGAGTTTAAACCTACCTTAGTTTGGTTCAATTTGATAATTGATGACCTCTTAGCATGTTATCAATTAAATTTGGAGCATTATCAATGCTTTTGGGTTGGCTTAGCTTGAAAGATTCATTGTCAAAAAATTTTAGGATTGACTAACTTTGAAGTATGGCCAATGGATTTACGCGTATTATTGGTTAACTTCATTTAAACAAGGTATTTGGCTGACTAACTAAGCAAGTTTAAGTCTACCTTTAGTTTAGTTTGGTTTGATTTGATAATCGACAACCGCTAAAACATATTATCAATTAAATTTGGAGTGTTGCCAATGCTTTTAGATTGGCTTAGCTTTGAAGTGCGATTGATAGTTTTAAGCATATTATCAGTTAACTTCATTTAAATAAGGTACCTTGTTGACTGACTAAGCAACTTCAAGCCTACTTAGCTTGATTTGATAATAATTGACAACTTCTAAGGCATATTATCAATCGAATTTGAAACATTGATAATACTTTTGGGTTAGCATAGCTTTGAAGTATGGTTGATGGCTTCAAGCATGTTGTTGGCTGAATTTATTTGAACATAGTATCTAGCTAATTGACTATGCAAGTTTAAATCTACATTTAGTTCGATTTGATTGAAGTTCAAACTTAGTTTGGTTCAAGTTTGACATGATTCATTTAATGTTCAAAACTTGGTTTTGATTTGAATTTGATTTAATTTAGTTCAATGTTCAGAACTTGATTTTGATTCAGGCTGGTTTGATTTGATTTGAGTGAGGCTCGACCTTGCATTAGACCCTTTATTGATTTCTTCGATCTTGGATCTAAACCCTTGATAGGTTTTTATTGGATCTTTAATGGATCTTGGATTTGATCCTGATTGGATTTTTGATGGACTCTCAAAGGATCTCGAATTCGACTCTTGATGGATTTTTTTTAGATCTAGGCTCAACCCATTAATGGATTTGAGTTCGACCCATGTTGGGCCCTTATTGGGTTTGGATTCGAACTTTAATGAACTTGGATTCAAGTTTAAGTCAATTTGAGTTTAACTTGATTTTGGTTCAAGCTCGACCTAGTTCTGGGTCAATTCGACCTAGTTTTGGCTTAAATTTGAGTCTAATTTGAGTCAATTAGGGTTCGATTGTGAGTAGTGCTAGATGGTGGCTAGCAACATCATAGGGTATGGCCTGGCAAGTAGAGGCAAAGGTTGGCGGGAATGGGCCAAGTTGATGAGCAAGGACAAAGCTAATGGGCAGGTGGAGCTTGTAGATGGGTGAAGCGTGCTAGCTAGGGAGGTCATGGGTGCAGGCAAATCTAGGTTTTCGACATGAGTCACCAAGGAGCAATGATGCGGGGTTCCAAAAAGTGACAGGATGGCAGTGCTCTTGGAGCTCGATTAGAGGATGTAGGATGACTGTAGAGCGATAGTAGTGAAGCATTAGGGTGGGTGGCGGGCTTCTCCGGCATGATGGTGGCAGTCGTGGATGGTCCAAGTGGGCAAGTTGTGGTGACTGGCGCACAGGGCAGTGCTCTGTGTGAGGAGGGTAGAGGCAGACATCCATAGTGATATCTAAGGTGGCTAGGGCAACAACATCGGCTGTGATGGTGGTGGTGGAGTAAGTGGAGGCAGCCATAGCTAGGTAGGGATGATTGGCTATAGAGCCGCTAGGGTGGTGGTGCATAATGGGGCAGCCACAACTAGGTTATAGCTTGCCAGGGTTTGGCTAGAAGTGGAATGCAATCATATGGCTAATCGGCAAGGTGTGCACAGGAGAGGAGCTAGCATGATATTGAATAATAGGAGTCTCATTGCAAGTAGAGGGGGAGAGAACAATGAATGAAAAGGCAAAGAGAAAGAAACAGAGTTTGGGTTCTTACCTCTTGTTGATTAATTCTTCTTATATCCTTTCGATCCTTGAATTTCCTCACGTTCTTACTCTCGAAATTACTTCCTCCTTTTTGATCTCTCTCCCTTTCTACTAGATGTTAATAGGTTTATATAGAGCTTGAAGAGATAGAGTTGAATTGGATTTTAGTCTCTTATGTTTAAAATTTTGAATTTTAGGATATAGTTGTGGATGAATGCAGATGAGATTCACTTGATATTGGATAACTCTCTAGATGAGTTTATTTGTTATAGATAATAAAAAATTAAAATTTGTATTCACTATGAATATTAAATTTATAAGGGAGCTATTTGTATATTTTTTGAAAAATTTCGATCATATTATGATTCTATAATTTTGCGATTTTTATAAAAAAACTTATTTATACAATTCTAAAATTTTCAGGGTCCTTTTGAATAAAATTTTGACTTATTCACAAATAAAAATTTTTAAATAACTTATTTGTGAAGAACTGGGATTTTAGGTGTTTATTTGCGAATATGAAATTTTTGAGGGTTTTATTTATAAACTCTAGATTTTGCAGGACCAATTTATTATTTTAGGATTTTATTGAATTTATTCACAAGATTTTATCTAGGGGCTTATTTGCAAGAAAAATATAACCAAGGACCTATTTCTAAGAGTTTACTCAGTCCAGAGATCAATTTGTAAAATTCTTGTATTTTTTTTGTTTTAGCCCAAGTTTTGGATGAATTTTGGACCCAATTTTGGTCCAAATATCCAACCCACTCAGCCCACTTTAGTTTGAACTTAAATTTCCTAAGGATTAAGGTCCGAATTGAGCTCAATTTTTTATCAAATTTGACCAAGATTTGTATTCATGTGAGACCTATACTTGAGTCATAATTTAGTAGTAAAGTTTTAATTTTAATTATATTTTGATCAAATTTAATTGTGGCAAAAATCATCTCAAACAAATTGTCCTCTTCACATCCTCTTCTCGAGTTCTAATAAGAGGAGATGGTGTAAATAATTTTTAAGTATTTAATCTTGCACCAACATCACAGGAGTTGATTATATTAGTTTGAATTATCATACAAAAGTGGCATTGACTTTGTTATGTGATATTAGACTTAATTTATCACATGAGAGTAGACTTGAGTTGTTATATAAATACGAGCTTTATCTCTATGCGAAATGGACTTAGTTTGTCATATAAATATGGGCTTGATCACCTCACAAAATTGATGTAGCTTGCCACATAAAATAAACTTGAGTTGCCATATGAAAGTGAACTTGAGTTACTATATAAATGTAGGCTTGATTACCATATAGAATGGGCTTAGTTTGTCACTTGAAAGTGGACTTGATTGCCATGAAGATGTAGGTTTGATCACCACGTAAAATAGACTTTAATTTGTCATATGAAAGTGGACTTAGTTTGTCCCGTGGAAATAAACTTTGTTTGTCACGTGAGAGTGAACTTTGTTCGCTACATGAGAGTGGACTTAATTTACCATGTGAAAGTGGATTTAATTTGTTACAATGAATGAATTTGAGTTACTATAATGAGTGTATTTGATTTGCCACAATGAGTAAATTTGAGTTGTTATGCTGAGTGGACTTGATTTGTTATAAGAAGTAGACTTAACTCACTACAAGAAATGGACTAAATTGACCATCAAAAGTGGACTTAATTTACTAAATAAAATTGGATTTGATTTACTATATGAAAGTGGATTTGTTTCACCATGTAGATCAGGCTTAATCTACATAACATGGACTTGATTTATTACATAAAAGTAGACTTGATTTACCACATGAAAAAGAATTTGATTTGCCGCATAAAAGTAGGCTTGATCACCATGCAAAAGTAAAGTGAATTTGTAATATAAAAGTAGGCTTGGATTTCATGTAAATGTGAGCTAATCGTCTCGCAAAAATGGACTTAGTTTATCATATGAAAGTAAACTTAATTGTTATATAAATGCAAGCTTGATTGCTATGCAGAATGGACTTAGTTTGCTATATAAGTATGGACTTTAATTTGCCATATAAAAATAGACTTTGTTTGTCATGTGAAAATGGGTTTAATTTGTCCCGTGAAAGTGGACTCAATTTGCCATGCAAATACGAGCTTGATCACCATATAAGATGGACTTCAATTCACCATGTAAAAATGAATTTGATTTACCACGTAAAAGCAAGCTTTTCTTTTCTGCATGGAAGTGATCTTGATTGTCATATAAATATGAGCTTAATCGTTATGCAAAATAAACTTAATTTGCTATGTAAATACGAGCTTGGTTGTCATATAAAATGAACTTTATTTGGCTAATTTCCAAAGTTGTTATTTTGATTTTTCCCATATTAGAGCTAATATGTTTGACTTGCAATTCTCATAGAGGAAGGATTTAATTTTACCATTTTGGAGGTGATAAGCTAGATTTCACGATATTGAAGATAATAAACTTTAGTTCACCATATTGAAGAGGATAAGCTTGATTTTTCCATATTAAAGGTGATAAACTAAATTTCATTATATTGAAGGTGATAAACTTGATTTCACTACATTGAAGCTGATAAGCTTGAGTTCATTATATTGGAGATGGTAGCTTGATTTCACAATATTGAAGCTATAAAGCTTGAGTTCACCATATTGAAGGTGATGAGCTTGAGTTCACCATATTGGAGATGGTGGCTTGATTTCACCATATTAGAAGTGACAAACTTGAGTTCTCCATATTAAAGATGGTGTACTTCTTTTACCATTTTAGAATAGTATATTTAATTTTACTACTGTATAAGTAGTCTACTTGAAGTCCTTGTCAAGACTCTCGACTTGATCTATTGATTATAAAAGCAACAGAAAATATCATATATGTTAGTTTTCTTTGAATGTCATGATGATAGACGTCTCTTAAATATTAAGGGAGAGAACTTTACTTGCCCCTAGTATTTTGAGGTGAGGGACGAACTCTTTTTTATTTTATTATATTTTTAAAGTCTCAACTATATGTTCTCTTTGTGAGTATTTAATGAGAGAGTCTTAATTTTCTTGTTTGCAATCTCTTGATGGTGGGAAATAAAGATCTCACTTGGTATTAATATGATGGATTGGTTGTCCACTTCAAATACTTTAGCAACATGCTTTCCTTAAGCATTTGAATATAAAAGGACTTGGTTTTACCTTTAACTTCTTATTTTATGCAAGGATGGATTTAATTTTCAATTGAGCATTCACAATGGATGCTTAGGCATTATGCCCCCTGATATCATCATGTATTTTTGGAAGAGAACTGTTGCATATGCCCGTATGCTTTAGATGTAAGTAAATCCCATTTTTTATCCTTGCATAGACTAGTAAAAGAGTGTGGTACTTATTTTTGAGAAAAACATCTCATTTGATCAAAAGGAGTTTCACTTTTTTTTTACAGATAAGTTAAAGTCTTGCATCGACAACGGAAAGACTACTACTTGACAACAATTGGGGAAAGTGATCCCAACATATATTGGAGTGGCCCCAAAATTGGGGTCTAAAGGAGAAGATTGCCCCCAATCTTGATCAACTAGGACATGCTATAGCAATCAACTAGATCAACAAGCAATTATTTTGATCGGTACTTGTCAAACAGTAGTACCTCATACTAACAGTTCATCTTTTAGAATGTCTTATTGGTGTATGAGCTTCAAGAAAAGTAACCTTATGAAATGACATTTTCTCTTATTTTTTTACTTTGATTGTGATGCTAGAAGAAGTAAATGCTATGAAACATATTTGTTTGTACTTTTTTTTTTGAAAGAAAAATTTTCTAGAGATTTATTATTTTAAAAATATTTTAGTAGATAGGTAATATATCCTTTCATTTTTTATTAAGACTTTTTATTTAGTAAGGTCTGTTGAATTTTAAGGATAATTTTGGCCTCAAAAGATGGTAGGTTATCAATTGACCTCCCCTTATACTTTTTTCCTAGTATAATATTTTCTTTAGGAACCTATTTTTCTGATAACTTCATTACTTTTACCATGTTCATATTTGTTAGTTATTTTTTTTTACTTTGGTTTTGATATGGATGCCTTTTAACCTTAATTTGTAAGGTTTACACACCCACAGATGCTATCCAGCTCTTATACTTTGGGTGGTATTTCTTGGATAATAACACACTGAAATGAGGCTAGGTTTTGGTCACTGTATTTCTAGACTTGCATTCTTGAGATTAACTTAGGGCATAGGTGGGTGGGAAAGGTGTAGGATTTTAACTCTACCATATTTCATCATCAATCATCCTTATCTTTGAACATTTTCTTTCCTCTTTTAGAGACTTTATCTCTAATATAGAAGATAATTCAACTAAATACTAAGAAAGTTTTTTTTTTATATTTCTTAATATTTTTTTTGTTTTATGTTTTGCCTCAAGAAGTATGGAGTATATATTTGACTAGTCAATTTTGATGTGATTAGACATTCCATCATAGGATGAATAAAAATTTTTTATTTTGTACTTTTAAAACTCATGCAATAATTTTATTCTTCTATGTTGCAGATTTGGTGCGTATCCTTCTTCTCGAGTTTATTACTTGTTATTAATCACTTTAGTATAAGAAGATGACGTTGCTCCTTTCTCAGCTAAAGAAGATTAAACGTGTGCTCTTCTATTGCTCTCCTTGAGCGCTTGTAGCATTGGAGGCAGGAATTACAAAATCTGATTTTTAGTTCGATCTGACATTTTGAAGTTGACCGACTTGATAAGTTGTAGGTGATCAAAAATTGATTTTTACCTATTACTCAATCTTTGACAGATTGATGCCCTAGTTTGTGCCACTGAGCCCTCTATTTTATCATTAAAACTTAACACAATAAAATTTGACTTTTATCGCTAGGGTGTACTCAACTTTTGCTCCCTTGGTGGACTTGATTTTTTACCTCCTGGGTGGACTTAATCTTTGCCACAAAGTAGGAGGCGAAAGGCTAATCCATGCTAAATAAATGGAGTAATGACTGGATCAATGGTAGCATTATCAATGCTAGGAGTAGTGATGTTGTTGGTGAAAGCAAAAATATCAAGTATGAATTGGATAGAGTTGGGCATAACCTAATGGTTGAAATGGACTCCAATTGCCCCCACGATAATTGTTATCTTGTCATCTAGGGGGGCAACATGTAAACAAATTTAAGGGCAACAAGGATGGCTTTGAACAACATGGTGAGGGTAGAGACAGGCCGGACAGTGGCGATGGTAAGGGGCTCCAGGGCTAGGTGCAAAGCTGGTAGGAAGAGAGGAAGTTCAGAGGAAGGCTAAGATAGAGACGACAATGGTGGTTGGTTCACGATTGGATCTGACTGGTTTTGACTGGATCCAGCTCCCACTTACAATGGGCAACAATGGCAAAATTGTAGCTTGAGGTGGCGCAGGTAGGTTGGCTATATCGACATACGATAGTAGCGTAGTGATGGGTGCAGTGGCAAGATAGAGTTCTAGCAAGAGGTACGAGCGAACGCCCGTAGGTGTCCTGCAGTTGCTACGAGGAGGGTGGAAACGAAGAGGATGACTTGGTGGAGGCACAGGAGCTTCGGTGAGGCTAGGGTTTTAGTGAGGATAGAGAGAGCATAGGCCAGCCCTATACTAGGAGCATCTTCATCTATGATGGTTTTTAGCATGGAGGTTCGACTAGAGCTGATGCAGAGGTGAAGCAAGCGAGTAGGAGGGCAAAGGCAGCAAGGAGCGAAGGAGGACCCCACAGGGGGACAAGCAAAAGAAGAGGTATAGAGTTAGAAAGGAAAGAGGAAGATAAGAAAAAAAAAACCTTTTTTATCTTTTGTTCTTGTTTTTGTGCTCCTGATCTCTTCTTGATGATCCTCTCTTATCTCTCTTTGTTGTTGGCTTCCTGATCCTCTCTCTTTATCTTTTTTTGATTCTGTAGGTTTTTTTTAAGAACTGAGAAGATTTGAAATCAAATTATTAATTGGTTTGATTTTTGAATCTTGTTGATTATGATTGGCAATCAGATTGAATCTTCATATCTTTGATTGAAATCATAATCCTGTTGATTATAATTTGTTTATTTATAAAGAGATTCAAAATTATACCATCCATAGATGTTGATTTTTTAGAGGGATATTTGTAAATTTTTTTCAGAAAATTTGGACAAAAATGTAATTTATAAATTTTTGAATTTTTTGTAAGAAAATTTCGGTTAGGACCTATTTATAAAAATTATTTAATTCAAGAACTTATTTGTAAAGTTTTTTATTTTTTGTTTTGGTATAGATATTTGATGAATTTAAGACTCAATTTTGGTTGAAATATTTAGCACATTTAGCTTAGTTGAGCTGAATTTAGTTTGAACCCGAATTTTTTAATAATTCAAATCTAAATCAAACTCAATTTTTGATCGAATTTAACTACAATTTAGATCTAACTGAGACTCATATTTGAGTCATAATTTAATGCTATTTAAATTTCAATTATGATAATATTTCTATCAAATTTGATCTTGGCAAAAATCACCTCAAATAGAGAGTGCAATAACTTAGGGGCTATTTGGACTCTTCTAGGTTATGGAAGCTTAGTTTACAACTCTAAACTTAGACCTAACAATTTGGGTTCACGGATTAGGTTTGGATCGAATCAAACTTATGGTATTATACTAAAGGAGTCAACCCGAACTAAACTCATTTATTAAATGGATTACTTATTTGAAATCGAACGACCTAATTTTTAAATGGGTAATCCGATCTGACTTGAATTGACCCATTTATTAAATAGGTCGGATTTGGATCATGACCCGATTTAATCCAAATTGACTTATTTAATTAAATGAGTTATAATTTGGTTCAACTTGAATTGATCTAATTAGCTCAAATAAACTCGAATTGACCCAAACTACTTCAAGTTGATCTGATATGTTTAAGTAACATTAATAATTTTAAATAATCAAAATAATAATCTTATTAAAAATTAATTATATAATAAAATACTTAATTTATAAATAATAATTTTAAAAATTATTAAAAATATATCGTAAAATAAAATATTAAATAATTTTAATTAGTTTAATTAATAAATGGGCTGATCCGACCCAACTCATTTATAACCCAACAAATAAACATGTCAGTCAGATCATAAATATATTATATAGATTAACTTGATTACAACATAAATTTTTTTGAATTATAATCACACCAACTTAGTTACGATTTGAATATGATTATAATAAATTTAAATTCGTCTAATTTGAGTTGAGTCATATATTATCAGGTTTATCTAAACCAACCTTTCATATAGCTTGAAACTAGCTTGGTGGTTCAAAAAATTCGAATTCAGTGTAGACTATCATGCGTCCTATTTTGACATATAACTAATGATCTTATTTTTCACTTCTAATCTAAATGAGTCCTGTAAGGGCTCTGACTCTCAGCAGGTATGCCTATGGGGGGATGAGCCCTCCCTTCATGGGAGAGATTCGTTTTCAGCCCACATGGGGTGGAAGGAACGAGTGAGATAGGTAACCATGCTTCGAAGCTGGACAATTCTGGGCAACAATTGCTTCAATCCACCCAATCAAATCAAGTCTGGGATTTTTTTAGATTTCTAGGCCCCATTTGATTTGAAATCAAAATTATAATTAGCATTTTTCAAATTTTTTTTATAAAATTAATATGATTGATTTTACATTATTATTAAATTAAATTAGTATAAAAAAAAATAAATTTTCAAATTTAAAATTATTATAAAATTAATTTTAATAAAAAATATTAAATTATAAAAAATAATTTATTAATTTTAATTTTAATTTTGATATTAATTTCGAAACAAATGAATGGCGTACTAAATTGTCACCGCCAAACCTCTTTTACTACCACGGTAGCACCCAGTGCGAGCCTCCTTTGCTTTTGTAGCATCAGGGCTTGTTTGGTTTGGGGTCAGGGACCGGATCAGCATTTTTTAGAATTTTTTTTTTTATCTTGTGAAATTAATATTTATTATTTTATATTATTATTAAATTAAATTATTATAAAAAATTAAATAGTTTTTTGAACTTTAAATTATTGAAGCCTTAATTTTGATAAAAAGATATTAATTTATAAAAATGATTCACTAGTTTTGATCTTGACTTTGACAATGACCCGTTCCAAACATATTCTAAGGGTTTTCTGCCCCTTTCTCCTTTTAATCCACGCTTTTCTTTTCAAGACGCTTGCGTTCGTGCACCGTTCGGGTAAACAAGGTCTGACCCAAATTGCGCCAAGGCGGCCACTTCGCGGTAACCGTGCCAATTCCAGTTTTGAACTACCGCAGACCTCTTTCCTCTTGGTCTCTATTCGCGCTAGTAGTTGTGAAGAAACAGGTCCTTTGCCCGTGCTTCTGAAACCCCAAATTTGCCGACTTCCCTCGGCTTTAAACCCTCCGTCCTCGGGCCGCCCGCACAGACGCTAGCCGTGCCTCCAACCTTCCTTCTACGGCGAGCTCTTTCTGGATTACGATTTCAGAACCGGATCTGAAAATCCAATGGGAGACACCCGGTCTCACGCCGTCAAATGCCTCAACACCTCCTCCGGCCGCCGCCGCTTCGTGGTAAGCTCTCCAGCAAACCCGAGTTCCTCAATTTTCTTTGTTAATTTTTTATTTATCATCCAAAGATCCAATTTTTTGCTTTCTCTTTGTTTTCAGTTCAAGACTTTCTCCCAGCCAGTGGAGGAGATCGACATCAACGTCTTCCGCAGCCTCGACCCGGTGAAATCTTAGCCTTTCGAGGGCTCCTCCTTGTTCCGCGGGCGCTTATGTATTGGAGAGTATGTTTGGACTTTTCTATTTAAATTGATGGATGGTTTCAAATTGTGGAACTTCTGATTTGATGTTCTTTTGTTCGTGTCGTGGTTCACGAGCTGAATACTGCGGAACATTTCATCTCCTTTTTTCTTGAGATGCTGCCTTCTGTCCAGACGTTGCTGCAGATTTTGCTGCATAAGGAGAAGATTTTCTCTGAGGTTCTGAGTAGGTTGCACATGAAGGCTAAATTATCGCTTGAGCTGATACTAATGTGTGTGAGCCGATATTTCACTTTGCATGGATGGCGTTTTTCTTTGTATTCTTTGTTAGCTTTGGTTAGTGGGATAAGTGCACTATCTAATGCTTTACACTATCCTTGTACCCAGGTTGGTCGTTTCCCTCTCCAGAGATATTCTTGACGAGTTTTTACTGTAAGTTACCAGTTTTGCACTCCTTTGATTGTTGAGTACATGTTCTTTTTTATGTCATTTGTCTTTGAGGCTATAACTAATATGCATTACAATACATTAATGATGAGGTCCTCTATTTAACCTCAAAACCGGATAAGGTCCTACTATGGATTCGTCTTTTCATGTGGAAAAAGAGTTTCTTTTGCTTTTATGTGTCCACACCATTTCTTCTTCATGCATAGGTAGCACACAGACCACTTCAGATTTATTTGCTTGACATTATATATGTATAAATATATTTGTAACAGCTTTCTGCCAAGGCTTGCGATTCTCTAGTTGATCTTCTTAAAAATGGAGGTGACCGTGATCCTGAAGTCCTTGAGCAGGTGCTTTCTAAGATTCTTATAAACTTTCTAAGGAACTGATAATAGGAGTCACTAGTGAACTTGCCAGCTAAAATACTTGATGCTCCCAGGTTTTCAAATCATGGTCATATATCATGATGCATTTGCAAAAATATCTTGTAAAGGATGTGGTTCATGTTCTCAGGTGAGTATAAGCTTTATTCAAATGTTGGAGTTATGTCTTTGATAAATTCTTGGTGAAAGAACTAAGTTTGATTCAGTTATCCTTAAAATTTGTAGGGTAACAACCAAACTGAGATTTTATCAGAAGGATTATGTCCAGGAGTTTATGGCTGAGGCAGTTTCCTTTCTGCTTAGGAATTCTTCAATCCACCAGCTTAAAAAAAGTTGGTTTGCACAGCAATCTCATTCCCTTATAGGTCATCATTGGTTGTCACAATAATTTCTTGACTATCTTTTGCATTAATTTTTCTACAGCATTTTGTTCCCAGTTTCTGTATTAGTTGATAGTCTGTAGTGTGTTCTGCAGGATGACAATATCCTACATGGATTTGCTCTATCATGCACATATTGAGATCATTTGTTTTAGTTGGCATTGTCAAATATTAGAGGATGTGTATTTCTTTTTGACAATCTGTCATACTTTTGAACATTTAGGGTTGTTTGGAAACCAGTGTAGATACCACCACTTACTTGCCTAACATCTCCTGATTGGTCTAAATTGATTTACATCATGTTCTTGGTGTAAACTGATTTTCACCTGGTGTAATTTAGTATGCCTCCCTCTGTATTAAATTGCACCACCCTCCAGGTGCAAAATTGCCACTCGTAAATGAAAAATAATGCCATGTGGTAGATTTACATCTTTATAAAACACCATCAAGATTCTCAGGGCAACCTAATACCCAATTTTGGAAAAGACATTGTTGTGAGCATCTATGAACTGACTGAGATTTGTTTTCCCAAATAATGTGAATTACTCAACTGATTGGCTTGCCCACACATAGGGCGCTTTCTTGATGCTTATCAGAGCCCATATAGTGAGTCATCAACTATAGATAGTTGTGTTAGTCACAAGGGGAAAAGGCTATAATTAGTTCTGAAATTGATAGAAAAGCTTGCTTAGGCTCCGTTTTCAACTCATTTGGACAAAAGTTCATACTATCATCTTTTACATTTCTAGAACATAGGAAATTTTGTGGATTGCATACACAAACGTTAAGTCTCGTCAATTTCTTCTTCCCTCCTTGCTCTTTGGGAGTAATTCCTATGGAAGCTTAGCCAATTGGGCAAAAGCCTGCTAAGTGCTCTAAACTGAAATGCCCATGATTCCAATTTCACTGGAACAAAGTCGAAGATGGCTGGTGATCTCGCCTGCAACCTGAAATAGTGTGATAGTTTGGCAGTTAGTAACATGTTTTACTCTTAGCATGATCTGAACTTATGCCATATCTTTCTTTTTCTCTTTATCAGGTATGTATAGAAACATATCATTGCTAGAAGTTTTGTTCTAATTTGTATATTAGGCAGATTAGGCTAGTTAGTTTTATTTGTGTTCCTAAGCTTCCAACTAGTGGGTACTTGCTCACCCTTCAACAAATCTGTGTTGAATGTGTTCTTGGGGTGGCTTGTCAAACACTTGTACTAGATTTGTGAATTGAAAGGAAATGTAAGTAAAGAATGTGTGAAGACATATGGATAAGGATGATAGAGATTTTGGACTATAATATTCCTGATGGTGAAAGTTATTTAAAAGTTCATGATAATGGACCCAACACCCCATACCTCATTTCTCTTGCCATGTTGGTTGGTTGACATTCATCCAAATCAAATTCTCGCATTCATGTGTAATTAATACTGCTTCTGTACTTGATAATGATTGCGTCATTTCTGTTGTTCATATTCATCCCAACCTCACACTTCTACCAAAAAGACCTCACACTTGATGGCAAACCCATTCATCGTAAGAGGGTGCCAGCGTGAAATCACTAAGTCTAGGAATCAAAAGTCTTATTACTGGTGTGAATTTCATAGGTTTTAAGGTTTTGGTAGAGGCAGAAATTAGGGCTTCATTGATAAGGAATAAGGAGTACAAGGACTTGGCTACCTTTATATAGGAAAATATAAGGGCTTCACTAATGATCCTTTTGCAGTCTACCCAATTCCTAGATTGACTAGGAATTGAACTCAGATTGGAATCTGAGCATCCAAAACCATATTTAGACAGGCCATAACCGGACGGACTTCTTTGCATCTTCTTTAGGTTATTCTGAATTCCTTTTATACTTTTCCTGCGTTATACTTCTACAATAGGGATCAAAGCAATATATCTCAGGCATTTAGAAGATCACCTTGAATCTAATGACAAAGCTTCTAGATTGTCGTTAAGGTCATAAAACTGATAGTTTAGGTCATAAAACTGATAAGGTCTGAGATGTTCTATATGGTTTTTTGTTTAGCAATTAATGATTTATTTTAGTAAATCTATAACTCTAATTGCACAGAAGCACCTGTTTGTCATTCAAACATTACTGTTGTCATTTCCAATATTTGTTATGGAGCTTTAGCTTTGAACCATGAAGTGTCTCAAAGGACTATGAAGTAATGGGTTTATCTGATGTCATTCCTGCACTTTCTAGTTGAAACATAAAGAAGCAGTTTGATGTACTGCAATTCTTGTTTTCAAGAGTCAAGACTTATTTTTTAAACAAAAACTTGAAATCAGTTTTTCACTGTAGATACAGTTAGAAGTTGCTTTAGTCCATTCTTAATAGCATCCACAGTAAGAGATATGCTTGTGTTATTACTTGCAAAATGTTCATAAGTTTATAGTCATTAGCGTACTGCTCTTTATTTGCATTATTTATGTGGATTCTTCCACCTAAACTAGTAAACCTTATGAAATTTAATGGCCACAACTTCTGTGAATCGTTGGGATCCTTTCATTTATCCCAAATTCTGACTTCTTACAGTAGTGAAAACTCTTCATAAAAAAATTCCAATAAGCTCTGGAGATGTTTGTTCTTTTTTTTTTTCCCTTCGTTTAATTTTCTTGCTTTCATTTATTTAATTTATAATGCTTATTCCTTCTGTCATTCTTGTGTCAACAATTTTGGACGTATTTGTTAAACATTCAGTTTTTGAAGTTTTCCATGCTACTGTTTTGGAGAAATACTTGTCTAACTAATAAGGATGGAACTACTTGTTATTTTTCTGGTCTATTTGGGAAATTACTTTTTGTGTGGTGTTATTTTAGGTATCAAAATGATTATCTGTGAGGTTGTAAAAAATCCATCCCCAGATAGGAAAAATGGGGCAACAGCCTTGATGTTGAATGTTATGAGATGAACATCTTTGAAGATTCACTCAAGAGTTGAGATGGTGATGCAGTTGCTGGTGAATTGATCAATACTTGATGCTGACAAATCTGTTCTTCAGGCAAAAACTTTTCTGTTCTTCTGTCACTAAGCTTGCTCTTCTAGTTATTGATCCGAAATTTGCATTTTCAAGTTGGTGGTGATATTTTTATATTTAACATGTTATACAATTTGACTTGCATTTTCCATCAGTCCTTCGTAGTATAAAAAACTCTGATGATTAATATATTGGCAGTTTTTTTTTAATGCTAATTGCAGGTTCGGAAGCTGTTTTTGAAGTTGTAACCGGATCCATCCTCAGACTCCTTGAGAATATTGATCAGGAAGACTTGAATTTGGTTTATGATTGCCTATTTCAAGAAATATATGGCTGCCTTGATGTCGGTTGTCCAACACACTTAATTTGTATGTTGGCTCTTCTTGGTTCTGTTGTTCACCAAACTGACGGGAAAAAGTTCCTAGGTTAGTGATGTCATTCTTTTGCTCCATTCCTCGTTATTTTTGGGTTTTATTGACTCTATATCCACATTCTCTCCATTCCTTCGATTCATAGCTTAATGACCAAGTCTGCTGATGTTCTCTTGATATGCTTTATGTTGTTTTGTGTTATAGATAGAGGGAGGATGCTTGAATTACTCAGATTGCTTATGCAGGCTTGCATTGTGCCGTTGGCGAGTTCAAACACAGAAGATCATCAATTAGAAGTTGTTAATAAAATAGTGCAACTGATGCTTTGCTTTCTTGATGTTCCTTCTATTTCTAGTGATTTATCTAGTATTTTGCCAGTATATGCTCCGGCATTCCAGTTGAAGAACTCAGGGTAATTTCTTCTGTAGCTCAGTAAATATAGTGGAATTTAATTTTCATGCATGCATTACAATTACATGTTTTAAGATTGATTATTCCTCACCTGTTGGATTCTTCCAGTTTGATGACCTTTGTAAAAGGACTTGTTCAAAAGGGTCCTCCCATCATAAACATCTTTGGAAATCATATAATAAGGTATTTCTTGGTCATTCTACTGAATCCATTCCCTTCTTCAGGCAGTAACATTTTATGTATGTAATAAATATGTTCATCTATTTATAATGACAGTTCCTTGGATGATCTGATTGAAGCATCACCTGATGAAGTTCTTTTAATATTGACCTTTCGCAAGAAACAAGGCAAAGGACATTCTTGTGATATCTTGGCTAATGTCTCGGGAGATATGGTAGAGAAGATATGTCAATTCTTTGGGGAGACACTTTCTTCTTGGGTTACATTAATTAAAGATCTGACAAGTGATGCTGATCAAATGGAAAATAAATTTAATGAGTCTAAATTGGCCGTGCTATGGGGTGTCATTCTCTGTTATTCTTATTTTCAACATCAAGAAAATGACAAGTCATCAATGCAGAATTTTATGAGCAATCTTGATCAACTTTTGGAAACCAAGGCTGGTAATGCATCTTAATTTCTTTAGGTGTTCTCTCACACAAATTCAGTCCAAAATTTTATATATATTGGTGTTAACTGAATTTTTTCTTAGATATTATTGCTGGTCTTTCAAAATCTGTTTGGAAGGGTCTTCTTGGTGCTGCTTTAGAATCCTATCATAATTTGCTATTAGCTGGAAACGGCAGACTTGCAGAAGCCAGCAGCTTCTTGAATTTTGCAAAGAAACACAAGGATTCACCACAGGTATTGTTTGCTGTAGCCAAATATTTGGACTTCTATGACACCTCAACAAGCTTATAATACTTAGGTTTTAAGTTTCTGATTTTGAGACATAGCCTTGTGAATCATTTTCATCTTTGTTGTATTATAACAACAGGTGCATGGGCGAAGATGATGGGACTAAGAGTGCATTGAAAGAAATTGATGGTTCAGAAGCTGTGGATGTGTTAAACACGTTTGCAGGCAATCTAAGCATTGCAAACAAGTCTGTTCGTGTATCAACTTTAAGGATCTTATCCCATTATGCCTCTCTCAAGCAACAGCAGTCTTCAACAGATGAACCCCTACATAAAAAACTGAAAACAGATGAAGCTGGTTCATATGACAAGGATCTTCAACATAGAGTATGTTGTCTTTCTTTTGCCTAGCTCGAGTTTTTAAAAACATGACTGTATTTTGGGTTGATTAAATTTGTTTTTATTTTCCAGGTCATTGAGCTTCTCCTTTCAATTGAGACTGTTCCGCTTTCCATTTCTACAAGTAGAAAAGTCATCATTCTGATATCCTGATTACAAATGGGTCTAACATTGGCTAAGTTCCATAATGAATACCTACCTCTCCTATTGCATGGCATCATTGGAATCTTACACAATCGATTTGGCTATTTATGGGATCCTTGCTGTTGATTGTCTCTCAGTTCTACTTAGCAAATATAAAGAGCTTGTGTGGGATGGATTTGTCCAGATCTTGAGGAACTATCAGTCAGAATTTCTATCTACTGGTGATCAGTTAGTTAAACTAAATCCTGAAAGTCCTAAATCAAACAGTATGGATCAACTTTCTTTGTATTTTACATGAATTACCTTTCTACATGCTTTTTAGTTGAGACTGTGGATTGGTGGTAATTCATTTTGGTTGGCGATAATTCACTTAGCTTTTTTGTGGAAACCTTTTAAATCATCAGATTTCTATAAAACTATGTACAACATAACAAATGGTTTGCTGTAAACTTACTAAGCATAGTACTTAGGTATTTTTATTCCCTATTTATAATTGCTTGCTTCCAGTTCTGTTATTGCTAATTAACATTTTCTGTGTACATGTCTTTTCTGTTGTTCTGTAATAACATAATGATTACCATTAAACATTGTCTAGAACATGTTCTAAAAAGCTGCCGCCTTAGACTGCTCAGGCAGAGGTGGTCCCTTGGCCACACAGAATAGCTCTAGGGGGTACTGGTTATGCAATTTGAATTAAGTTTGTGTACTGACTAAGCAGACAGACTCTTGCATAGGCAGCTCAGCCACCTATTCTGACTGCTTAGAGGTTGAGTAAAAGATCATCCTTGTTGCATTATTTGTTCAGGTCAAAGCTAAACCTCATCATGTACAATATTTGAAGATCATATACTTCACAGGCATAGTGTTCCAATAAGGTTAAATTGTGTTGAGCGTATATTTTGAAGTTATAGTGAAGAATATGTTATGGTATAGGATGTGTCTTATGATTGTATATGTATTATGTGTAATAAATAATGTGTGCATGATTAATATTTCAATATTTTTACTCGACTACCTAGCTGCCCCTCTATGTGCCCACATACCACCTAGGCTCTATGAGGTCCTCTAACCATCAGCATATGCATACTGTTTTCTAAAACATTGGTTGAGAATGATTTTTTTATTTGTTCATATTTTCTCACTTCATTTCCTGTTTGGGCCTATTTTGCGATGTATGAACAGCATCTGTTGTGGAAGTTATACTGGTTGAAATCTTGATAGAAAGAGAACCTCATGCTTTTGTGATCAGAAGCTTGTCATGAAAGATTTTGTTAGTTTAACCATTGATATTCATTTTGACTTTTACTATTATTGCTCAAAATCTTGTGGGACTTGGCTCAGATAGTTACCTTTTAATTGGGTCAATTTTAACAAGGTTACATAATGGCATCATTAAATTATTTGTTACAGTAGACCAAGTAAAGAAATCAATTGGTTCACAGTGCTTTATTGCTGATACTTCACTGAATATCACCAACCATGGTTCGGATCATTTTGCAGGAATCCTTGATTAAACATTGAAAGCAAATTGATGGTTTTGGATTTCCTGTTTGATGTCATAAGCAATTTTTTTTGTCCTTGGGGAAGCCTTGGTATAGCATAGTCATGACATTCTTTTGATGATTTAAAAAATATTTCAATATCAGAATAAATGGATTATTCTCCAAGTAGTTGGCTAATGTGAGTTTTTTATGAACTAATACAACAAACATAGGTCTTCATGAATTTCAATTTTATATTTCTGAATTTTTTTTGAATGCTTTAGAGGCAGAATATTAAGAAAGTCAACAAGTTATTATTTTCTGATATTTAATTCTATTAAGATATTAATGTTTTGCTTGCTTTTATTTGAGAGTACCCAAACAATTTCTGAAGTTACCATTCTTCTTTTTTTTTAATGCCAAAAGTTTTCACCTTGTTGAAATCTCAATGGTATGTCTGGCTGTTGTAACATATGTAAATGTATTATAATGACTTTTGTGCACTTCCTTGTGGATTAATCATTTAATGGGCTGCAATCCTGTTGATTCTTAATGTTTTCTCATGCCAATTTCTTACCTTTTGGTTTTCTAATTGTTAATATTTTTTCAGATCTGGATGACTGTTTCAAGTTGTTTCTGGAGCCTGATTCTGATAGCATGCTATGCATGACAGTGGTGTCTTTGTTGCTTAAATCACTTCAGAAGGTTCCTCAGCTTGCAGAATCTCGGTCTAGACATCTGATACCCTTGTTTCTGAAATTCTTGGGTTATGATGATAACAATGTTGTGAGGTATAGTTGTACTGAATAGCTATTATGAATGTTTTCTTTTGTATCTGGTTTTTAATGATTTTGTCCTGCAACCTTGTCTTGGTAAATTTTATAGTTAATGATTGCTTGATTATGTTGGATCCCAGGGTAGAATCATTTGCGCCCATGATTGCAAAGGGAAGGAGTGGAGAACAATTCTGAAAGAATGGTTGAATATGTTGAAATTGATGCATAATGCTCGTTCTTTATACCAGAACCAAGTTCTCAAGGAGGTTTTAGTGAACAGGTTATGCTTAACAGAGGCTTTATTTATTTATTTATTTTTGAGCTACTTTTGTTCAAGGATATTACGTATTGGATTCTAACACTTATTATTATCGTTGTTGTTGCTGTTATTATTGTTTTTTTTTTGTTAGATTGCAATAAATTAAAGTACACAACAATGACTTCATGGGCACATTTGTTAACTATTGATTTTCTTTGTCCAGGATTCTCGATGAATTGGATCCAGATATTCAATTGAAAGTCCTGGATTGCTTATTTTACTGGAGGGAAGATTTCTTGATCCCATATGAGCAGCATCTTAAGAATTTAGTGATCTCAAAGGACCTACGTGAGGAGCTCATACTATGGTCTGTCTCGAAAGAATCGCAGTCCCATTGAAGAAAGGCACAGAGGCTATTTAATTCCTGTAGTTATCGTCTTCTTACACCAAAAGTCAGGAAGCTCAAGACACTTACAACACACAAGGTGAATAGGGAATGCATCACTTTTCATCTGAAGTGTTTTTATGTTTTCATAACATTTACTAACTTTTCTTTGACTCTTCCATGCTATATATTTTCCAGCATGCAGGTGTAAAGCATCGAAGGGCTGCGCTTTGTTTCCTGGCACAGCTTGATGTTGATGAGCTTCATCTTTTCTTTTCGTTACTTTTGAAACCCCTGTTTGCCAGTGATCATGCTATTAGTGGCCAACCTGAAGAATATCGAGATGAATTACATCCTCATTTTTCATCCTTACTGTCTGTAGGTGATTTATCCTTTAAAAAGAGATATGGATTCTTGCATGTGGTTGAAGATATTCTGAAAACTTTTGATGAGTTTCACATCAGACCATTTATTAACATGTTAACTGGAATTGTTGTTTGGTTACTCAAAGACTGCATGTTAAATCTCAGCCGTGCAAATAATCAAGGATTTCAGATGGTTGGAGATGTTTCATTGATTGATCTACAGACAAGGGAGGAACAAGCCATTGGGCCAAACTTCACAAGGGTATGGACTTATCTTTGCTGCAATTGTTTATGTTTTGGCAATTCAACCTTTAAATGGACTTATAGTTGAGCTGGTTTGTTTATAGTGTTGGATGGGGTCTTGAAAGTAGTAGTCACTGTAAGGAGTACTGTTCTGAAAGGTAGAAATATCGGTTGAGGGATCAAGGCATTTTATAAAAAAATCATTTCTGTTGGTTATATTACCATGTTCTCAAGTTTCTTTGTTGCTGGGATGAATTGTTTAAGATCTGATTTTGATTTTGTGATATTGTTTTGTTAATTTGCTTAAGTGATGAGTTTCCCATTGCTATTACTAAGAATCTTGATGATTTTGATAGTTTACTTCTTTAGCCAGTTCCTGAGTATCTTTCTATTTGTAGCTTAGTGCTTCTTTTATTGTTTACCTAAATATAAATCAGTCTCTAATATGGCCTCCTGAACTAATTTGGTTTATTGTCGATTATGTTAATTTTCTATAACAATGCTGAAGTTCTTCAAGGTTTACTGAGCTATTCTGACACCAAAAATGCTATGTTGCAGATGGACACCACAGCAAAACGGTACAAAGATTTAAGATCCCTTTGCTTAAAGATTATCTCTATTGGGCTTAATAAATATGATTCCCATGATTTTGGTGCTGGCATTTGGGACACTTTTTTTAGATCCATGAGGCCCCTAATAGACGGTTTCAAGCATGAAGGCTCAAGCAGTGAAAAACCAAGCTCACTTCTTTCATGCTTTGTTGCAATGAGTCGAAGCCCCACACTAGTTCTGTTATTACATAAGGAAGCAAATCTTATCCCAACAATCTTCTCAATTCTAACTGTGAGGACTGCATCTGATGCAATTATATCTTCAGTTCTTCATTTTGTTGAGAATTTACTGAGTTTGGATAGTGGTCTGGATCCTCAAGATGATGATTCTCTTAGAGGGGTTCTGCTACTTCATATTGATGTGCTTATCCATAGCTTATACATGCTCTTACAAACCCGCAGAAAGGGAAATAGGTATGCTATTTGGGTAAAATATTTGTCATCAAATTTTCCAGTTTCACATAACAATCATTTCGTTCATAGTTCCTTTGTTCTTCTGGTATACTTTTTGGCTTTTAATTATTTGTGTAGCTTCTTTCTATAGGTTTTAGCTCCCTAAAATAGGATCAACAAGACATTTGACATTCTTCTGATATTCTATTGTTTATTTGCATTGTGTGAGTCTGCCGCTGCTCTTTATGGGTATTTAAGTAGACACTGGCTTCTGCACATGGCCTATTAAGATATATGTTTTTTTATTACACTGCAATGCTCACACCAGGAATGTCAATGTTGGGGATCATTGCAAATGTGTGAAATGGAAATTTGGGACCCTGCCACCAAAATTTGTTTTCTTCTGGAGTAAATCTTTGAAGTAGCTAGATAGAGAACTATGATAGAGTGCAGTATTAGAGATTATGTTGAAGTGTTCGATTTTTTCATTTTGATGGATTATTTGGTGTATCTGATGGCAATGATTTATTAGGCCATGTAATTAGATACTTAGATTAGGTTAAATAATTTTTGCTGCTTTTGAACTTAAACATGCTTCTAGATGACACCAGCGTTTCCTGAAAATAAATAGTAATGAAATGTAACTGAAGTTTCGATACTTTATTCCTTATTTTTCTTGTATTCAGACCCTACGTTCTCATCCTTTAATGCCTAAACAACATGATTTTAGAAGCTAAAATAAAAGCATACCCGTCTTAACTGAATTTTGATGATTTATCATTATGCTTGAGAGATTGATTGCAAGCTAAAATAAATCTTATGCATTTTAACTTGTATCTTGAGTAAAAAACAAAAATCAAGGAAGAAAGTGATTATTGCACAGTTTATAGATGACTATAGGATGATTAAAGATGCACCAACCGTTTCTAGAAGAAGCCTAATTGTTTTTGTTACTTGAGCACACTTGTAGATAAAGGCATGTGGCTTTGAATCCAAAAGTGGACGATAGGGAATGCAAATGTCACAGGAGTATAGAGAGTGAAGATGTTTCAACTAGTTTTCTACTTAATAGTGTTCACAGGAGCATAGAGAGTGAAGATGTTTTTGCTAGTTTTCTACTTAATTGTCCTAGGTGCATCTGAAAACAAGAATAGTTTACATACTAAAATATGCTCAAGATGATATCTTTTTGCAAGGTGTTCAATGATGGGGTTGTATAATTAGTACACTTATAATTGAACTCTGGCAGTGTTAGAAAATGCAATTTCTCATTTCAGTTACTTAGGTGACCACAAAGTAGCATGCAGTATATTGTTTCGTAAGTGGCTACAATATGGTTTTTTGGTAAAAAAAAACTTCAATAGTCTTGTAAAAAGTGCATAGGTGTAAAAATTTAATTAAAGGTACATAATAAATTTAAAAACTACAAAATGAATAGTAAAATTTAGTGAACACTAAATTGCTTAATTTGAAGGGTTAGTGCTTCTTGCTAATATATTTATAAGGAGTAATGATAATCTCTGGTACACGTTAATTCTAATAAATCATCAAAATTAGTGGTCATGACGATATGTGATGCGACCACCAATCCAACTCTATTACATATTTAACTGTTAGTGAACATACAAAATTTATATAAAGTGTCTATACTTTACAGTGGGTAAGCATAAGGTGGTCATACTGTTATCTTGAGCATTGATTATCTTTTACTAAATATGGGTTTAGCAAAACCTGTCTTGGCAAATTTTCGTTTCTGTTCATCTCGAAGGAACATAAATTTGTATACACTAAAAAGAAAATGATCACGGACCTGATTATAGGAATTTATGAAAGATCTTTTCATATATTTCGTGTTAGGCATGGGGGAGATAAATCTGGATTTTGATGGTCATAATATTGTTTCCTTAATGTAAAATATCAAAGCATTTTGTTATGCTTTTTCATGAGAATGTAAATAACAAGTGAACTTGTTTTATTTTTTTAGCTGATGTTCAAAACTGGTATAATATATGCAACAAATCTTTCTTGGAGGGCTTACTTCTAACATTTGTCCTTGAAACTCTATATTGATTCTATCTGATTTTCAAATTCTTCTCTCAAGGGGCTATTTGTTTGTTCAGAAGTGGACAAAGAGTGTACATAAGTCAATTCTCTTTACTTCCAATTTATTTGTAAAAGTAGTTGGAAATAATCCATTTCTAATATTTGGTTGGATGGAAGTTTATTTTTGAAATGTAATTATTAATACATAAAATATTATATCTTTAATGTTTTAAAGAAAATTATATTATTATTATATGTGAGGTTATTAATATTATTATAATTGAAAATATCATTATATTTGGTTTCAAAAGACATTTCATACCAAAAAATATGGAAGCAAAATTTAGTTAATTTTTCACTTCTATATCAAAGTGGTCGAAAGTTGATTGACTTTCAAAAAGTTATCTCTTAACAACTAAGCACCAAAAGTGAACAGAAGTGATCTTACTTTCAACCACTGCTCTCCATTTTTTGTTAAACGAACAGCTCTTAAGCTACTGCAAGTTTCATTTGGAAAATGCTTTTCCTTGGAATTTGGTGGGAGAAAGGGGTTCACTGAACCTAAGCCTTATGTTGATGTGGGATTTGAATTTCATTTTTCGTGATCTTTTTTCTGTAGCCTTTGACGCTAGTTGTGATTAAAAATCTTAGATATGTGTTTCTTGGAGCTGTAGCAATTTGAACAATCTGATTAAAAACTTTCATGGTTTATGATGTGGAATATGATTTCATTTTGTACATAATTAAATATTTATTCATAGTTCATATTTATTTTATTTTGTTAAAACTGCCTTGGTGTAATTCGGTCCAATGACTGCTAACTGCCAGCCATTTTTTGAAATATTGTCCATCTTTTCATGATAAAAACTCGATTTGAGCCAGAAGTACAGGAAAAACTCTGGTTGTTTTAATGCAGCAGAGCTTACAAGGCCAATTATGTTAATCTCCATTAGAGCTTCAGATAGGAATTAATTTTCCCTTTAAATTCTCGCTTGTATGGCTTTCTCTTCATTGTTATTTGATTCTTGTCTCAGATAATAACTTCTTTTAGTGGTTTTCCTTATAGGAAATCTACACTATGTCCTGGAAAGACAGAAATTAGGATATTTAAGCTATTTGTAAAATATGTAAAAGACCCTTTGACAGCTGGACTGTTCATTGAGATACTACTTCCTTTATTCAAGCAGAAGGCTTTAGATCATGGTGAGTGATGTTCTACTTTGCCCAATCTGGTTCATGTAGTTGTTTCTTTCAAGATAGTGTTGGGTTTTTTGTTGTCAAGATATTGTCATATTGGGCCTCAATTTGGTTCTTCAGAAAATTGTTTGTCTAGTTTCACTGAGCAGTAGAAGCTGATCATATGCTCTACTGTGATTCGATGTAATTTTGGTTTTCCTTTCTGTTTGTTCATTGCAGATGACTGTCTGGAAGTTATGCATGTGCTCAAAGGGATCCTTCCAGTTTTAAATGAAAGGGCAACCATTGAAATTCTAAATGGACTTCACCCTCTTCTTACACATGTTGGCTTGGATTTGCTGTTGTACATTTGTGATATTCTTGATGGGCTTGTCTTGAAGGATCCTTCTGTGGTTCCTTTGGTAATAATATCACCAAATTCTGACTTCAAACTTTTCACAAATCTTCTAGGCACTGATGCTAGGAAATTTTTCTATTTTTTCTTTTCTAGTTTCTTTAATTACTTTCTGTTTGGGCTGTGTACAGGCCAAACTTTTGCTTCAGTTGAATGCAGTATCCTCCTCAGAAATTGGTGACCTTGATTATGACACAAGAGTGATGGCTTTTGAATCAATAACTCCAGGGTTATTTCGATTCCTTAGAGAAGATCATAGTTTGTTGATTGTCTCACTGTATATATGATATGTCGTCAAAAGAATTGATTTTGCGGCAGAGTGCATCAAAGTCCTTACTGTCATTTATCCAATTTGCTGCACCAATTTTAGATACAGAAATAGTCGATTCCAGTGAAATATTGTCAAATAATGGAGAAGAAGAAGAGAAAATGAGCATAGTTGTTGAATCAAAGGAGACCAGGATTGCTTGGACAAAAGCCTGCATTCAGCGAATCATAAAGAAGATATTTCTGCAAAACATGGCTGAAGCCATGATCAAGGATATTTCTGTTCAGAGAGTACTGCACATTATTTCCTTGCTTCCTTAGTACTATTTGTGTCTGCTTTAACTATAAACATTATTCTTGTTGAAGGAATGGGTTGCTTTGCTCCGAGAAATGCTTTGCCATTTGAAGGGAGAACCAGTGCTCAGTTCGTTTAGGCCATTATGTAGCGAGGATGCAGAAGTTGATTTTTTCAACAATGTGCTTCATTTGCAGGTAAATCCATTTTATATTCTAATTACTGTCTAGTTTGAGATTTTAACTGAAGTTTTATATTTCTATGCAGATACATAGAAGAACAAGGGCATTAGTGCGTTTCAGAAATGTTGCAAGTGCTGGTAATCTAGCAGAGGTATGTTACCATTGCTTGGTTATGCTATAAACTGTCTTTAACCTCATCCCACCCTCCATCTTGTTTAAATCAGGAGGGTGATGTTAGGCTGATATCCTCCTAAGATTGGATTTGGTCTTTATCTAGTAAACAATGCCATATTTGGAGATTTTCTTGTTGGCAGTTATTTTATTCCACTGATCAGTGCTGCAGTGGCCAGATAGGAAATAAAATACAGTTAGATATCATTCTCCAAGTATTTAAGGTTTTGGTTTATGTTTATACAGATTCTGTTGAGACTAAATTTCCTTGCATTTATTTACATCAAAGACAGGAAAAACTATAATAATGGCCAAATTTTAGGATTTCTTTCTTAACATAATGATCTCCAATTACTCTTTTGAACTGCATTTTCCAATTCATTATGTATTCTACTTCAGCAATATACATGTGTCAACAAATTTAGCCACAATATTGTTATTGCCAACACAACAATCTCCATATGATAATGGCTATAGTTGATAGTTGTGGTTGTGATTCTGATTCACCAATTCTCTTTCAACTCATAAAATGCAGAATGTCACTATGAAAATGTTTGTTCCACTGTTTTTTAATATGATATTTGAGGTGAGAGTTGGTAAGGAGGAGCATCTAAGAAATGCATTTGTTGAGACACTTGCCTCAATATCTCGTCAGATGCAATGGGAGTCTTACTGTACATTTTTAATGGGATGCTTCCGGGAAATGGCACTCAAACCAGACAAGCAAAAAATCATAGTACAACTGATATGCGCTGTTTTGGACAAATTCCATTTTTTAGAATCAAAACTTGGCCATGAGGTGAAGGATGGCAGTGAAATTTCAGTGTCTTCTGCTGGAGGGATGTCTATGGTTGAATCAACTAATATTTCAGAGTTGAATATTCCACCTCATATACAGAGTTATCTGCAGAGTTCCATCCTCCCACAGATACTGATTTTACTGACATCCAACCCTGAGAAAGTCAATGTTAATGTTAGTCTTGCTGCTCTTAAACTGCTTAAGTTGCTACCGGGTGACATTATGGATTCACAGCTTCCTAATGCCATTCATCACATCAGCAACTTCCTGAAAAATTGTTTGGAGAGTGTACGGGATGAAGCCAGGCATGCTCTGGCTGCATGTGCAAAGGAGGTGGGTGTGGAATACTTGCAATTTATAGTTAAAGTTCTGCAGGCAACACTGAAGAGGGGTTATGAATTGCATGTTCTGGGGTATACTCTTAATTTCATACTGTCTCATATGCTAACGGATACTACTGTTGGGAGGATTGATTATTGTTTGGAAGAGCTTCTCTCTATTGCTGAGAATGATATTCTTGGAGATGTTGGTGAGAAGGAAGTCGATAAAATTGCTTCAAAAATTAAGGAAGCTAGAAAAAACAGGTCATATGATACCCTCAAGTTGATTGCTGAGAGGATCACGTTTCAGACCCATGCTATGAAAGTACTTTCTTTTGTCTCTAAACATGTAGAGAAGCATCTTACGCCCAAAAGAAAAGGTAAAATTGAAATGATGCTTCATCATATAGCATCAGGAATTGAAAGCAATCCTTCTGCTCATCTAGAGGAGCTGCTTATCTTTGTTTATGGTCTCATTGAAGATGGCATTCATGGAGAGGATCCACAAGGTGAACCAACATATGTGACAAGGATCACTGACAATTCTTCTCATGAACTGGCAAGCAAAAGGAATGCCTTAAGCCCCACAAATCATAAGTTGGGAAGTTCTCATTTTTTCACTGTTTTTGCCCTTGGGGTATTGCGCAACCGATTGAAGAATATGAAGTTGGACAAAACAGAATTGTTGCCATTGTTAGATCCCTTCATCAAACTACTTGGAGATTGCCTGAATTCCAAATATGAAGATGTTCTGTCAGCCAGTTTTAAATGCCTTGCTCTGTTGGTAAGGATTCCCTTACCATCACTTGAACCCCAGGCTGAGAAAATAAAGCTTTTACTTCTGGACATTGCCCAGAAATCTGGAAATCCTAACAGTACTTTGGTACACTCTTGCCTAAAGTTACTGACAGTGTTACTACAAAGTGCTGTGATATCACTGTCTAATGATGAACTCCACCTGCTTATTCAGTTCCCCCTTTTTATTGATCTTGAGACCAGTCCTCCGATTGCTCTTTCTCTGTTAAAATCAATAATTGGCCGAAAGCTAGTTGTCCCTGAAATCTATGACATTGCTAGGAGAGTTGCAGAAATCATGATTACGAGTCAGTCGGAACCGATTTGCAAAAAGTGCAGCCATATTCTGTTGCAATTTTTCTTGGACTATCGTCTTTCTGACAAGCGCTTGCAACAACACATGGATTTCTTGCTTACAAGTCTTAAGGCAAGTGTTTCCGACAGTTACAAATCACAGTTCTGTTAGTAGTCACTTCTTGTATTAACATCCTTCTTGTTCTCTTGTTTTTTTTTTAGATATGAACATTGTTCTGGAAGAGAAGCTGGTCTTGAGATGCTCTACACTCTGTTAATTAAATTTCCTAAAAGTGTTTTAGATGCACAAGCTCCTACCTTTTTCTTCCATCCAGTTGTTGCTTTAGCTAACGAGTCCGATGATAATGTTCATTTTATGATTTGTACAGTTTTGAAGGAATTGTTTAATCGGACTAGTGAGCATGTTCAACAGTCCATTCTTGAGTAGTCTTTCCTGGTATACAGGTGGAGAACAACATCTATGGAGTGCTGCAGCACAGGTACTTATCTATGGTGTTTTTCGTTCTTTTTGGTTTGCCATATTTGTTTAGTTTGTAGAGTTTTGATTCTGGCAGAACCATAGCTAGGGGATTTGTTGAACCATTTATAGTTTGAACAGCAAAATACCGTTTGATTAGGCAATCATGTCTTGATGATGTTTGCAACATGAATCCATTTAATCTCCCGCAATAACTTTTTTCTGTAATATTTTTATCACATTATGAATACATTTCTAATCTAGAATAAATGCATGTTTATCTTTTGGGATGTGAGAGTGCTCTTTGTCCCATTTTGTAGAAGTCCTGGGATGAATATGGTATTCTAATATTTGATTACTCTCTATATTAAATTGATAGCGCTACTAGTTAACATTATGAGATGGAGGCAAGTTTCTGCTAATATCTATGTCGCAGAAAAGTAGTAGATCTATACTTATATGCAGGCCAAAGATTTATTGACATGCAGACATTTCAGTTGCGTAATTAGTGCATGTGCGCATGTGCGCACCAAAAATCTATAAGTTTAATGGAGTAATTCTAACAACGCTTGTGATGGTTTTGTCCCAGAAACCAAGATGACAACCTGGGTAATTAGTGTACCGTATATGCTTTTCATCTTTGATTTTTTCTTGTTCATCATGCAATGATTTCCACACTGATGCATGTGGTTTCTGCAGGTTCTTGGTTTGTTAGCTGTGCAAGTGAAGAGACTATTCCCGTGACACATTAATAGAATTTTAGATGTTACTAGGACTATATTTAAATTTTCTACTGTTGATTGTAATGAAGAGTATGATGCTTCGAATGGACCAGTAATGCCATTTTGGAAAGAGGCTTACCATTCCCTTGTTATGTTGGAGAAGATGCTTGTCAACTTCCCTGAGTTGTATTTGGACAAGCAACTTGTGGCATGCAAATTTTTCTATTATAAATTAACTTGAGCTCCAAAAATTATTTATCTGAAAATTTGCATTGCATATTCTGTCAGAGGCCATTCAACCTTCAGCTTAGATGGATGTCCAAAATGTTCTCCTTTTCGATTTGCTTTGATCACCATCTTTTGAAATTCAACCTACTACAGTTTCAACTGAATCTATAATAGAACTTGATGAACTAATTTGGACATGCTAGCTTATGTTTATTTAAAAACATTTGCTGAGGTTCCTAAATGGCAACCTTGTGAAACTATAGACCTTTGAACCATCTTTCCCATCATGTCCTACTGATTCTTTTGCAATTGTTCATTGTTCATTGTAGATCTTTCATTCATGATTATCTTAGTGCTTGTCTGATATTCTCTAGTACTCAGATATTATTATCTAGGGAAAATTACATATACCCCTTGGACTATGGGGTTTTGGATTTTTAATCAATACAATTTTCAGATTCCTTTATAATTCCTAGGTTTTGCCCAGCCATAGCCTCTGTACCTAAATGTGGATCCATGTTCCCTATCTTTATGGTATCGGTTTGGCTTGGTAGAGGTGTATTTTTAATATTTTTTCAGATGCCCCCATCAGAGCAATGTTAGGGAAGGACCTAACTAGAAAACCATATTTTCCTACCCCTCCAATATGGAGACCCAAACCCCAGAGCTCTCCTTTGGAGACTAATATCTCGTACTATGCTGACAGTTGTTCAACGGTAGAGGTGTTTTTTGTGAATATTATATATAAGCCAACAAAAAAATTGCTCGTGCATGACACCTAGACAGCTGCATGTCATTGCTGCTCTGACCTTTGTGAAAGAGGAAACATTATTCATACATCCATGGGCATTTTGGAATCTAAAATTGAATTATTGCTGATGTGTTCCTTAGCAACTTCACCATAGGCAAAGGCAGAGTTGAAGGTTCAATAACTTAGTCTCATGAAAATATCTTCGCATTTTTAGATTTAGAACAAAGTCTTGACTCTTGAGGAGCCAAGCTTAACTCAGAATACATAATTGAGAAACTTGTGTGATCCAATGCAGACACAACAGCTTGGTAGAATTTGTCTATAAATGAAAGCTGCATCCGGTAAAAGACAGTAATTTGCAGTAGATGTTCATATGATTTTGTGTAAGATATTATCAGATTTGTTCTTCTTGATCTATTGTATCTTGATTAATATAGCATGGGTAGAGTGCAACTTGGTTTTTCGACCTGGCTCGACCTTAGTGCCTTGGCATCATTATGCCATGAATATCCTGTATAGCCTAATAATCAATAAGCAAGACTAGCAAGTGTCCTACTCCTTCACAATTCATAGTTGCTATTGTGGTGATTTAGTATATGATATTTATTTGCTCTAATGAGCTATACTATAAACATTTTATCCTGATTCATGTAACTAAGTACAGTTCTTGCTGAGGACAATGTATTCCTTGTCATTTTTTTTCCATGTTATTACATGCTTACAATGGAAGATATTGTTTTTGTCTTGTTCATGGATCAATTGTTTGTTATTCTATCAGGAAATTTGGGAAATGGTTTGCCAGCTATTACTGCATCCTCATGTATGTTTGTATAATATAACAAGCTGACTTGTGGCCTTTATTTTGCTGCTGTATCAAATTCAAGTAGAGGTCATGGTGATCCAACTATAGGAATGCCATATCTACTCAACCCAAGCAGACTTTTTGTGATAGCAGCTTCTATGTTGAACCAGCTAAAGAGTGAAGTAGTGGATGATGCTATGAACAATATCATCATGCAGAATCTTGTGTTTTCAGCTTGTGGGTTGCATTCATTTGCCAAACAGAAGGACATTCCACCGCATGAATTTTGGTGTACTCTTGCTTCTCTTGAGCAAGAATCTTACCTTAAGGGCTTTGATCTTCTTGGTTCAAGAAAAGCGAGGCGCAGTTTTCTACTCATCACCAGTTCTGCGGAGAATAAGGATCAGAGCCAACAGAATAATATTAACCTTCAGATCTTGTTAGTGGTACCTATATTGAAGACGATGGGAAAGGTTGCTCTGCAAATGGAGGATAGCCAGGTAGTTTGCCAATAATGTTTGTCCCTATTATCCACATATTATTGTTGTTTTCCTGCTTTATCATTCAGCACCATACACATGCCTATGCTTAAAACTCAATTCTATCATTCTAATGATATATGCTTAAATGCTTGCAGACAAAGATAATCTTAAACTCCTTGGAGAAGATTGTATCACAAATTGGCTTTGAAGGTTGTTATGAGTATGCTTCCTACATCCTCTTGCTGCTTTACAAAGTGTGCGAAGGATTTGCAGGGAAGGTTATGAGTAGTAAGTTTCAACCCCTTAATTCACTTGAATTAGTTTGCTCTGGAACTTTGATGTGCACTGTTGACCATTTGGGTTGGATTTTGGTTATCCAAACCAGATGCCTTTCTTCTCACTGTGCTGCATGTTGGCTTTTAGGTTTCGAACATAGTTATCCTGTTTCATGTATTCCAGTTACATCGTTTTCCATTATTCATCTTTCATGTCTTAGCTTTTTGTTTATGTCAATTTTTTTGTAATTAACAGGTATCAGGTGAAAGCTATCTTTGATGCATGTTATATGATATCATGATCAAACTTCCATTATAAATTTACATATAAATTATGTTGTAGCACTCTGGCAACTGCTTGGTTCTGTTTAGCATGATGTTTTTTTTTGTCTGATGACTCATTTGGCATGAATTTTATTGGTGCTCTGTTAATTGATTTGAGTATTACCATTGCTACAGCATGATTTGGGCGTGGTTTGATGCAAAAACTGTTTGAGGAAGTTACCTTCAGTCGAAAGTTGGCAAGATCAGCAAAATTGTTGACACCTACAGTGGTGTGCATATCATCACAAGGGTTGATACCCACAAGCGATCACCAGTTTGGGTGTGCAATTAAGTTATAGGTTTTTAATATGTAATGGATGGCATTATCATTTTATAGTGAAATATATATAATTGTATGCTGTTAGAAGTACAGTAAGGTTTCCCATTAATCATCATCAATTTTGTTTGTTGGATGGCTGGTAACTTGTGCAAGTATGAAAGATATATGCAATTCATTCTTGTGGTAATAATGCTAGCTTCCTTCATTTGTTGACAAAGTTAAATTAATTAGTCTTAATTCAAATTAAAATTAAATTAAAAATATTATTTCAAAATAAAATTATTTTTATTTTCATACCTAAACCAATAATCTCTAGAGAGCATTTTAAATTGAGATGATGTAAGATAGTTTAAATTTTAATCCGATAAGTTAAAAAATAATTAATTTATTTTTTTTGACCTTAAATTGTTAGTTCAACTAGTGAAAAATTAGTATTTTTTATCAGTACAATAATTTGATGTTAAAAATTAATTAATTATTTTAATAATTAATTTAATAGCAAATTAAAATAAATAAATTAAAATTTTTTTTAAAAATAATGAAATTTGTAATCAAATTAATTTTAATATATTTGATAGCTAGTCAAATTAGAAATGAAATATTCTTTTTTTTTTTAGCCTCTAACTAAAGGCTCCCTGTAAGTCTTAAAGGGCAGGGTTAGGTGTAATCCGCCAGCTCGCAGGGTGCAAGCATGTGCACTACAAATAGAATTCTGAGATGTTTTTACCAAGGTTTATAGTTTTGTCCGAAATCGAACCGTTTCGACCGGAATCGAAACGAAACCTAAATATAGCATCGGTTAGATTTTACTGTTCATATACTGTTTATCTTCTTCGTTTGGTTGGAGACGAGAGCAAGCCATCCTCGTTCAGGTGGATGAGGTCCTTGCGGACGTTGCTAGATGACCCGTGGGAGGTGGCCGAGTGGACATAGAAGCGGTTGGAGTGGGTGGACGTTGGCATGGACGCGAACCAGCGATCGAAGACGGCGAACTCGTTGACAAGAGCGATATCGACGGGAAGGGAGTCGGGGGAGAATCCGCTCATAACGTTGCGGAGTTCTTTTCTCAAGGTTGCCCAGAGGAGGCAAGAGACCAGGAAGAGCGGGACCAAGCCGGCGGGGAGGCAGTCACCATCTGGGCATTCAATACTGACCGCGGAATCCTGTTTTGGTCATCGGACGTCAGGCTTCTTCGTGACCTCCTTCTCACCGCTTTTCAGGCATGCCCTCTCCCATGGAGTGGGCCTGCTGGACGAAGCCGTTCATGGGGGCGGGCTCGGCGGAGGCGTTGGCGGAGCCGAAGACCTCGGGGAAGGAGTGGCCGGGGTCTGAGTCGATGAAGACGGCGTCTTGGGAGACGAAGACCTCGGGGGAGGAGGGGGAGGAGGCGGAGAGGCGGTTGGACTCGCGACCGGTGAGGCCGTCGATGTCAGGGTGCGAGGACTTGAGCCAGCCGAGCATGTGGTCGAAGGAGCGGTTCTCCATGACGAGGATGACCACCGTCTTGATCGGGCCCTCGATCTGGTGCTTCTTCTTGTGCTTGCCCCAGCCCAAGCCCTACCGCCTCTGCTGTTGCTCCTCCTCCAGGCATTGTGCCGACAGCAGCAAGTAGGCCAGGGACAGAGAAGCCAGAAGGACACGCCGGCGACGAGACTCCATTAGGATCACGCCATCGCAAATGTCAGCCCACAGCGGCGAAGATGATCAGATCAGCAAGGTTTGGCAGGTGGAATACTTTTCCTCAGGTGTAAGTCCTACCAACCAAAATTTATGATTCATAATACAGCACCACACAACCTGGAATATGCTGAGGATAAATTACGAACAAAATTGAGTATTGACAGGCCTTCTCAATATAAAATAAAATATATAATAAAAAATAAATGAATTATTTTATAGGATAAATAAATAAATATTTTCAGGATATTTACCTACATTTTTTTAGTTTTTTTTTTATTTATTAAAAATTTTCTGAAATTTTGATAATTACTTACATCTCTTTTTTAAAATTTATAATCTACCACCATTGTTATTTAATTAAATTTTTTTAAAAAAATTTCACGTTTACCCTTCGCGCCAGTAATCATGTTTTTCACATAGTCAGCGTGCCTGAGGCAATCGACATGGGCGTAATGGCAGGATTCCGTCTCGTACTCTACGGTGGTGGTATTGATGGCGATGCCGTGAGCTCGCTCCTCTTGCGCGACATCGATCTCACCGTATATCTTGGTGGTGTTGTTTCCTATGAAGGTAAAGGCCATGGTGAGCATGATGATAAGAGTCGTCTTGCCGTGGTCGACGTGCCTGATGGTGTCGATCTTGACGTGGGATTTTTTCCACTTCAGAACCGCTGTCACGAGATCGCGCAGAGCTAGTTGTTTTGGCTCGTATATTTACAAATGCTCGTTCGGATCGTCCAGATACTGAATTTGTAATTCCATACCCAGATATTTCAAACTCAACTGATGATGATTATGATGATTAATTGTATTATCTTAGAATTTATAAATTATGTATGTGTGAAGTACATTTTAATGAAAAGTTAAATGTGCTTATGTTAATTTTTAACTTTTAATCATATTTATATTACTTTTTGTATATTTTTTTAATACACTAATATATATTAAAAGTAGACTATATCATTGACTAACTATAAAATTTAATTTTAATTAACTAAAATAATATTTAATATTATGATAAAATTAAGTATAAATTTATTTCTAATTTTTCAAATTTTTTCAAATTTTTTTAATATTTTATCATAATTTTAATTTGGAGTCAAAGTACAGTTAAAATATAGTTAAACTCTGGTCAATATCTAATTAATAATTAAAAAAATCTTTCAATCGAAATCGAAATTACCGAAACGGCCGAAACGTATCAATTTCGCTGGGTCCCGAAATCGAAATCGAAACAACAACAAAAAACCTTGATTTTTACGCGAATATTCCAGTTGGCGGCCCTCCATTCTTTTGCATTTGGTACGCACAGCTAAAATTGGTGTCGACCTCGGTGTGGCTGGCCTTCGCGAGTCTGTCTCGATGTCATCGAGTTAAATGTCGATTTGACACTTGTATTATGGTACGTAAATAAGAAATGTATCAGGGGGTCGTAAGTAAAACTTCCCCCAAAACCAACAGGTTTGGCTGATGAGGCAAAACCCAATCCACAGGAGCCGATTAGACCATACGACACTTGCTTTCCAAACCAATTGTGCCTTGTTCCTCAAGTAGGGGAAACTGCCCTAATCCCTGTTTTCCCCTTCGCAACGAGAAGGAGAAGAATGGAGTGCGTCTTCGGCCTCGTCGGTGACGGCTTCGCGGTGATCGCCGCCGACTCCTCCGCCGTCCACAGCATCCTTGTCCACAAGTCCAACGAGGACAAGGTCATGATCCTTGACTCCCACAAGCTCCTCGGCGCCTCCGGCGAGGCTGGGGACCGGTTCGTCTTCTTCCTCTTTCATTCGGTTCCTTAGGTTTCGATCTTTGCTGTTGATTTTGTTTCGGCCGATCCTCGATCGCAGGGCGCAGTTCACGGAGTACATCCAGAAGAATGTGCACCTCTACCAGTTCCGCAACGGCATCCCTCTCACCACCGCCGCCACTGCCAACTTCACCCGCGGCGAACTAGCCACCGCCCTGCGGAAGGTCAGCCCTTTTGTGTCTCTTTCGGTCATGATTTTTCCTAGGGTTAGGGTTTTGGATACCAGTTTGGTCGCGATTACCGTTTGGGGCTTCTCGTGTGATCTTGGGGTTTTGGTGCTAAGTCGTGAAAGTTTATGATTTGGGTTTCGATACTGTGGGTTCATCCTGAATCTGTGATCGTAATTGCTTGTATTTTGTCTCTTTTTTGATGTTGGGTTTTCTTATTTGTGATTGGTGTTTGATGGATGCGATGTGTGCGCTTCTTTTGGTTCTAGCATGGCATTGATCACCGCAGCAGAACTAGGTTTAAGTTTCTATTAGCAATTGCTCTTTATGCATGATTCGCTACTATGATTTAAATTACTGTCTGTGCGGAACCTGAATCGATTATATTAAAAAAATTGTCTTTGGATGATTGCTGAGAAACATCTGTCAATGAGAGATTTATTAAATCATCTTACTTATGTGAAGCAAATGTTAAAACTTTTGTGGTAGTGAGAATAGCCACATCTAGTGATCCAATGTTGCAAAGTGCAGCAAGGAACTTTTGTTGTGAATTTCATCACCAATTGATAACCATTTGTAAACATGTTTAATAATCAAATGCAGCATATGGGCTTGGAAAATGAATATTTGAATACAATTTTGGAGTAAATTTAGGGTGTTTTGCAATATAAATGTGTGTTACTCTAAAAAATGTGGGCATACATCTTTTGTTGTGCTTAGGACGATGCTTTTTCCTATCTCCTATTCTGAATGCTTTGGAGGTCGTTTTATACCAAGTCAAGGGTATTGTTTTAATTGGTTATACTCTTTTAGGAGCAATATCCCTGTTAAGCATCTCTTCCATCTTTGACTTTTAGTTTGGCTAGTGTTCATCAGTTTTTTTTGGTTTTTTTATAGCTTGATCCTGTACGCTCTTTCTTTATGTAGTTTTTAGTTGCTTTTTTGTAAACTTGATTTTGGATTCAATTTGATTACAAATAAATCAGGAAAAATGCGACAATCATGATGATCATCAATTTTACATGTGTTCACACAGTTCAATGTAATTATTCCTCTAGCTACCATATCGATTTTGTGCTAAGATATGTTGTACAGAACCAGTCAGATTTATAGTTGGTTGATATATGGTTTCCTTCATTTTGAAAGTATATTGAACTATTATTTTCTACATTAGTTGTAGTCTTTAGCTTGTTTATTTGGCTACCTAGAAATAGTTATAGCTAATCAATGTGTGCCTGTTGCTTAATATGGTCTTTTTAGCTTTTGATCATCCATAATATCTGCAGCCCAGTTTGTTTACCCAGAAAAGGCGGTTCAGTTTTTTAAGCATGTAAATTACTTGCATCATGTGCTCAATGATAGTGGTTGAGGATTTCCTTTGGTTTGCTTAGTTCCTCATGCAACTCTACATATGGCCAGAATCAGTTAGGCTGTGTCTGCTAATGGATTTCAGGAAATAGAATTAGCAGAATTGGCAGGATAAGGCTTGCTTATCTTGTCTCCATACAATTAGCCTACATTAAGGTGCTGTTTGGGTTGTTTGGATGTTCCGAAATACTGTAGTGACTTGTAGGAATTAATCTTGCTAATCCTGTTAACCGCATTTCCTTATCCTCTACCAGGAGCACTCTTAGATTCCTGTATGGCGCCTTCTAATTATATTAGAAAGTTTTTGCCTGTGTTTCCTAGCAAAAACATGTATTCACTTCACAACAAATTTAATTCTCTGCTTGGGATCATATGCTTGACTATCTTTTTCCGTCCTTTGATTGGCTTTGTGCTTTCATCTTCGGTCTTCTGCTACACTGCTAGCATTATTGAAATTATTTTGTTATTGCATAATGAATTTGTGTTTGATATGTTTCTTGCAACCTGATTTACAGCCACATAACCATGTATGACCTTGCCACCTATTCCAGTTATGTAATTTAGTTTTGCAGCAACATTACTTGGTGGTGAATAATCTAATCATCTACTGTTATCCTGTATAGTTTTTGCAAAATTCTTTCCAAAAAATGTATCTTTTAATGTGGTTGTGGTTATAAAATCACATGAACTGGAAAAAAAAGAAAAATTGTGCTGTTAGTACTTCTTCTTTATCTGCACAGGAAGAAAAAGGTAAAGAAGAAGTTAGAAGAGGCGTGGAACTATAGGATGTTGATAAAGTAGTGGGAACCAACTAAGATATATGATGAATGAGTATTTGACTATGGTTAGTGAGGCATTGTGTCACAGTGAAGATTACGAGAATGACTTCTGTAAGAAAACGAACACTTGTAATGGCCAGTATTGTTTGATATGCTCAAGGATTCTGGAAATTGATTTGGAATAAGCAAGATGATATTGGTGTTTCAGGTTTACACTTAGATTTAAGTAGGTGTAGCCTTGGGTTCCTCCATTCATTCTTTCCAAAAAAGAAACCCATAACATGCATGATAACTAATTGCCACTGTCTTATGTTAAATTATTATTTTTATCTATATGACCTTCACATAACTTACTGGTATCTGTTTCCCAGAATCCTTACTTTGTGAACATCCTACTTGCTGGTTATGACAAAGATGTTGGCCCTTCTCTCTACTACATTGACTACATTGCAACTCTCCACAAAATTGAGAAGGGTGCATTTGGTTATGGATCTTATTTCTGCCTGTCAATGATGGACAGACATTATCACAAGGGAATGAAACTTGAAGAAGCAATTGATTTGGTGGACAAATGCCTTATCGAAATTCGATCCAGGTTGGTTGTTGCTCCCCCAAACTTTGTGATCAAGGTTGTGGACAAGGATGGAGCAAAGGAGTATGCTTGGCGTGAATCAATAAAAGATGCTGAATCTACTGCTGCAGCGTGAGACTGTATCCTGTGGATCACTCGGATCTGTAATTGATGATCTGGAGATGATTTATCATTATGGTTTTCACTCTATTAACTGCCACTCGTAGAATCTGGAGACTGTTTTTGGTTCAATCAACTTGTCTTGTTGCATTTTGTGAGTTGAAAGAAAAGGACAATAAGAAAAAAAGAAATCATCTTGCCTCGTGGGTTTCTGAAGATGAATTAATGCTCTCTGATGAAGATAAAGCCTCTGAAGTTGGCTTTAGCTTGTACCAAATTTAGTTTGTTTTGAGATAATGTCTGCTATTGTTAGTTTTAAGTAAGTTTTTCTAATATGTTTCTAAATATTTACGGCAATAGTTGTTGGGTTTACGGCAATCATTATATTTAGTTCAGTCTCAATTTCAATACTTTGTCGATGTGGGACTAAAGACAACTGTTGCCAGTTACAAGCCCACTGCTTGCCTACTGGCTCACTGGCCTCACCAAAGCTTACAATCTCCCCCCTTCAAGGGCTCAGCGTCCTCACTGAACTAGCCCACATCAATCAAGAGGTGCGGAGTAGCTCTGATATTACTATGTGACACCCCCGATCCAGCACGATATTGTCCCTGGGCGTCTACAGTCCGCGGCCCACCCGGCCCCAAGATTTTGTTTTTCCCAGTTTTCCGAGAAAAGACCTCGTTGTTGGGTTTACGACAATCATCATATTTAGTCCAGTCTCAACTTCAACACTTTGTCGTTATGAGAGTAAAGACAACTGCTGTCAGTTATAGGTTCACTGCCTGCTTATTGGTCCACTGGTCTCACCAGGCCTTACATAATGCCTGCTATTGTTAGTTTCAAGTAAGTTTTTCTAATATGTTTCTAAATATACTATCTTATTCTGAATCTCAAGTAGCATGTGATAAATGCCTGATATGCTTGGCTCCACAATTTTTGTTCCTAAATTGTTGCTCTATGGTGGCCTGCTATATTTCAGTTGCTGTTCTGGTTCTCTTCTCAATATATAATCTGGTTATTCTCAGGTGTAATGTGTCGTCTGCATGTTTACATGTTACCTGCTAACCTTTCCGTTAGTGCTCTAGTATGATCGTTTGGATCTGATCCGGCAATCAACAACCATTTCCTGATATTGTGTTTGTCTGATTCAGCATGCAGAGTGCTGATGCCAATCAGACGGCAAGGTGTTAGTTAATCAGATTGATTGATTCAAAGAACTGCTAGGGTTAGCTGTCTGAGATGTTTCTGGATTAGTTCATGTGCAGGAGTTTCTTTTAGTTGATTGTTCTTTGCTTCTAACAACAAAGAAAAGGGAAAAACAAAATCCAATAACATCAGTTTCATCAATCGTGCTTACCACGAGGTCTAATCGCATTGCCTGTTGAAAAGTGTACAGTTTGAATGACATTCGTTGTGGATTACATCATTGTTTGGTTTTCTAACATCTTGTGTTTGTGCAACTTGGAGCTTATCTCATTTTTCTCCTTGGCTTTATTTTCTTTCGTTTGAAAATTACGGACTATGTTGTACGCCAAACGCCACCTTGTTTTCTTTTACAGCTGCTTTCAATGAACGGCGATAAAAAATTCCACCGTAAGAGAGGCTAGGTCACCTTCGCTGGTTTAGTTTATGAATTTTTATTAAGAAATGATTTACGTTGATGTGAATTTACAAAAAATTATTTTACTTTATTATTATCAACCAAAAAATCACTGCTTTATAATGAAAATTTACACAAAACCACTTCATCATCAATTTTGTATTTTTATTTATTTTTTAACAATCTAATTTAATATTAAAATTTATTATACCCTCAATTTTTGAACATAAAATTTAAAATTTTATTATCCTTGATTTCTCTTTTTTTTTCTTGGAAAGAAAATTCCTAACATTTAAACATTGTCTTATGTGTCACCGGTTAGCGAAATAAAAGCCAAATTTAAAAAAAAAAAAGATTATTCGGATGTTCATATTTTTTGTGGCTCAAAGAGTGAAGGAGAAAATTATGGAAAGTTAGTTTTTAGGTTTAAATTTAAAAAGATAGGAACAGAATAGTCTTTTCATTTTAAATCAAAATTTTAAATTTTTTTTTAAAAATAATGTTTTATATTTTTTTATCATAATGCTAATAATTATTTACTAATATTGATAATAAAAATATTTTTTTGTAGATTTGCGATAAAAAATCTTACTTTTTTCTTTGGACCATATGCCTCTATGTTCACAGAAAAAAAATTTGGGGTTATATTGTTTGAAGTGAAATGAAATTTATTTCGTAGAATTTAAAAGTTATGAGAGCTTTAATATTCTAAAATTTTAAAATTTTGTATCTAAAAGTTTTGATAAGATGTTTATCTTGTAAGACATGTAAATTCAGAATTTTAAAATTTGTATTTATTTTGTTGGATTTATAAATTTTAAAATAATAAGTTTTATATTTTATTTAATTATAAAGTTCAGCTGATGATCTTATATATTGAATTTTGAAGTTTAAGATTTTGAAACTCCACCAATTTTACAAAACTAGTAAATTCTATAATTACTGAAAATTTTTTGATAGGATGTTTATTTTGTATTGTATTTATTTTGTTAGATTTGTAAATTTTAAAATAATAAGTTTTATATTTTATTTGATTATAAAGTTCAGGATGTGACCTTACATGTTGAATTTTAAAATTTAAGATTTTGAAGTCCAACTAATTTTAGAAAATTAGTAAATTTTACAATTACTAAAATTTAAAAATTCTAAAATTTTAAAGTTTTGAATAACAAACGCTGAATTTTATAATTTTTAAAATTAATAATTTCAAAATTTCACAAAACAAATAGGCCATAAAAGTACTTCATTTGTTTGGGCTGAGTTGGAATTCAGGTTGAAAATTTTTTTCTCTAGTATCTGACCCATTTTTAGCGATTTCGTCATAGTAAAAAATATTTACAAAAAGCCTCCTACAAAAATTTATAGTATTTGTTTATTAGAATATATTTTTTGTAAAAAACTCCTCATTAAATTTATAATATTTATGTTTAGTACATAGTTTTGCCAAAAGCCCTCCACAAATTATATAGTATTATTTTAGTATGTATTTTTATGATATTAAATTTACCCCCCAAAACAAACACACACACACACATGAAAATCCTGAGTTTTGAAATTTAAAATTTCAAGTTCATGCTTTAAAAATTCCGATTTTATTTTCACCAAAAAAAAAATAAACCCTTAGATCGAACAAGCGATTGGAAATATTCCCTGCTCTTTTATATGAAGTACAGCCATAACAAAGCTCAGAATAAGTTTGCATATTTATCTTGATAGCAAATCAAAATGGTCTAAAAGCCATCGCGAGGCTTCCAACTAAAAGTTGTGATAAGGAGTGACAAAACTAGAGGGACAGGAAATCGGACTGCAGCAGCAGCACTTGAAGAACCATTCTGTCCAGAACCTGCATCAACATGTACAAGTTAGCTTCAACACCATAATCAAATAGACAGCATTTGTACTTTTCTAGATCAGATGTTATATATACCTGGGCTGTTTGTGCCCGGGGGAGCAGCGGGTCCTCCGGTACCATTGCACTCCCTGACAGGCGGAGTTTGGACGTTGCAAGCACCGGGGAGGGCGAGAGCCTGCGTCCGGTTGATGTTGACCCCCATCGATGCCGCTCCACCATTGAGAACCTGACACAAGCACTGTGGATCAGACTGCACAACAGTCGCAAGCTGCGAGCAGCATTGAGCCGAAGGGGTGGTCTCTTGGCCTGTGACAAAATTTAGGCACGGTGACAGGCTAACGACGACTGATGTGCAATCGTTCGATTGAGCAATCACAACGGCATCATACAGTAGAGCCACGATGGCTGCTGCTAGAACAACGTCGAACACCTTGAGAGCCATGGGTTTTGTTGGTATGAAGAATGGAGATCAAGGGGGGAGGAAGGTGTTTATATATAGGTTAATTTGGTGATGTGGTATGCATGGTTCATAGGTGAACAAACTCTTCTACAGTGGGTTGTCGTTCGGTTTCTGATATCCTAATGCCGGTCATGGCCCCAGTGTCATATATACACGTATCAAAATACGGCACCACTTCTGACGTACTTCCAGGAACACAACCACGGAGGTAATCCTTTTGTATTCGTAATCCTTCTGGTTGCAGCTGGGCATAGCTTTCATTGTTTATACAAATGGACGGCTGGAAGATGCTTTCCGATTGTCTCCATCTACAGCCTCCGAACAAATGGAATTGATTCCAAAAGGTGCCGGCAGAATAATGCAGAACAAAACGTCCCTATTCTCCTCTCTTTTCATTAGTTTTTATTATTTTTCATCAATATTAGTTAAATTGTGTCTCGAATTTGGATTTTCCGGAGAGTTTTAATTATATTAGAAAGTAATTTTGTAGACCTAATTCTTATATGAATTTATCTTCTATTAAAAAACTTAAATTAGTAGAAGTCTTATTTGACTCAGTCTTCTACTTTGATTTAAAAACAGTTAGGTTACATTTATAAATACTCTATTAATATAAGGGTTTTAATATAGAGTGAGAGAGAGAGACATAAATCAATACTCTCAAAAGATCTTGTAACAGTTAGGCTAATTAGTTTTTTGTGAGAATTGGTGATATTAGAGTTTCGTCTCCATCATTATAATCTTCTCTTTCTCTTCTCATCAATATAATATCTTTTGGATCGTCTTCGCCACATAAATCTCGTGTGCTATCTTTTCTTATTTTCTGTTCTTATTCTATATCATGAATTGTGGTGGATATTGATATTTAGCGCTATAAGTGATATCAGAGATTGGTTCAATATATCTACTACAAAGTTTGATATAGAAAAATTCAATGGAAAACAAGAATTTCCTCTTTGGCAAGTAATAGTTCGTGCAATTTTTACTCAATAAGAGTTGAGAAATACATTAGAGGACGTCAAGCCTGAAGATGTCACCGAAAGTGTCTGAGAAAATCAGAAGGCTAGTGCACATAGTACAATCATTCTCGATCTCACTGATGAGGTACTCTATCCGTTTCTTAATGAAACATCACCTTCAGAGTTATGGAAAAAATTGGAGAAATAATATATGAGTAAATTTATCTCAAATCGAGTTTACTTAAATCAGAAGCTTTTCAATTTTCGAATGAAAGAAGGTACGAATATAGTCGATCATCTTAATGCTTTCGATAAACTAGTCTCTCAATTGTTAAGCATTGATGTTAAAATTGAAGATGAAGACAAGACAATTATTTTATTATCATCTTTACCTCCTTCTCTTGAGAATCTGAAGACTACTCTTATATATGGTAAGGACTTGAAATTTGACGATATTTCTGCTGTCCTTTTATTTAATGAATATTTAAAAAAGATTGAAGAGGACGTGTCACACTCAGAAGCATTAATTGTCAGAGGTCGTAGTAAAAAAAGATCAAAGACAAGTCGTTCTAGATCCAAATCCAAAGAAATAAACTACATGTATTGTAAGAAGATGGGATATATAATTAAAGAGTGTTGGAATCTCAAAGCAAAGAAAAAAAGATAATCTCAATCTAAAGAGCAAGCCAAAGGACAAGTGTCAGTTGTTAAAGGGAGTTCTGATGATGATTTTGGTAATATTCTCTCTATTAGTTCTAATCTTGATTGTTACCATGATACTTGGATTCTTAATTCTGGTTGTTCTTACCACATATGTCCTAATAAGGATTGATTTGAAGACTACAAGTCCTATGATGGTGGTTTGGTTTTGATGGGTAATAACAATCCATGCAAAACTGTTGCAATTGGAGCAATCAAAATTAAGATGTTTGATAATATTATTAGAACTCTTACTAACGTTAGACATGTTCCTGATTTGAAAAAGAATTTGATTTCTTTGGGTGCTTTGGATTATTCTGGTTATAAGTATTTTGCTGAAGGTGGAGTTCTTAAAGTTGCTAAAGGCTCATTGATAGTGATGAAGGGCCTAAAGCATGAAAATTTGTATGAGTTAGTAGGAAAAACTGTTGAAAGTGGTGCAACAGTTTCTCAGGCTTCTTCTTCTAATATGACTCACTTATGGCATATGCGTCTTGGTCATATGAGTAAGTAAAGTTTAAGTGAGCTCAACAAAAGAAAATTACTGAAGGCTTCAACTCATGCAAATTGGATTTCTGCGAGTATTGTCTCTATGGTAAACAGTCCAAAGTAAAGTTTAACACCAGTACTCATTGCACTAAAGACTTAATTGATTATATTCATTCTGATGTGTGGTGTTCTTCTATTTTATTAAAATCTGGTGTTCATTATTTTGTCAGCTTTATTGATGATTTTTTCAGAAAAGTGTGGATTATTTTTTGTATTACAAAACCAAAGTGTTTTCTATTTTCAAATGGTAGAAAACTTCAGTTGAAAAAAGGACTGACAAAAAAATCAAATACCTCAGAAGTGATAATGGAAGAGAGTACAAATCAATAGAGTTTCTCAAATTCTGTAAAGATGAAGGCATCAAACGCCACTTTACCATCCCAAAAAAATCTCAACAAAATAGTGTGGCTGAAAGGATGAATAGAATCTTGTTGGAGAAAACACGTAGTATGCTCGGCACAGCTAATCTTGATAAAGATTTTTGGGTAGAAGCACTCAATACAACATGTTTCGTTGTGAATCGCTCTCCTCAAATAGCCATTAATTACAAGACTCCTAAAGAAGTATGAACTGGTCAACCTACAAATTATTTTTCTTTAAAGGTTTTTGGTTGTCCTGCTTATGTGCATGTTGTCAAGGATAAGTTTGATGCACGTTCCAAAAAGTGTATTTTTCTGGTTTATACCAAAGATATTAAGGGCTATTGTTTATGAGATCCTACTATTTCAAATATACTTATTGAGAGAGATGTAGTATTTGATGAAAGTATTATGTTAAAATCTCTCAAAAAAGGTTCCAGTGATATAATGTAAGTGGAGGTGGAGTATGTAGTTCCTTCAAAAGAAGATATTCAAGATATGCCCAACTCTCAAGAAAATTCTAATAATCAAATTTATGAGAAGACTCCACTTCGAAGATCTCAAAGAAATATAAAGCTACCTGAAAGGTATGGTTTTGAAGATATGATATCTTTTGCTTTAGTTACTGATAATGGTGATCCTTCTTCTTATAAAGAAGTAGTGCAGGATAAAAATTCTTCTCAGTGGCAAGCTGCTATGAATGAAGAGATAGATTCTTTTCAAAAGAACCATACTTGGGATCTGGTAAAATTACCAGAAGGTAAAAGAGCAATTGGTTGCAAGTGCATATTTCGAAAGAAAGAGGATTTTTCTTAGATAAATGGTGTTAAATTCAAGACCCGTTTAGTTACAAAAGGGTATTCACAAAAGGAAGGTGTTGACTTTAATGAAATTTTCTCTCCTGTGGTTAAATACACATCTATTCATTTTCTACTTGTTTTAGTTGCTTTTCATAATCTTGAGTTAGAACAACTTGATGTCAAAATTGTCTTTCTGCATAGAAAATTAAAAGAACAAATTTTTATGCAATAACCTAAAGGGTTCATCCAAGAAGGCAAGAAAAATTTTGTTTGCAAGTTGAATAAATCACTTTATGGTTTGAAATAATCTCCAAGGCAATAGTATAAAAGGTTTGACAGTTTTATGTTGGGACAAGATTTCATCTACTGCAAATATGATTGCTGTGTCTATTTTAAGATGCATGATAATAACTCATTTATTATATTACTTCTTTATGTTAATGATATGTTTATCGCTACTCAAGACATATCTCTACTTAATGCTCTAAAGTTTAAAATGAAAAAGGAATTTGATATGAAAGATTTATGTGCTATAAGGAAGATTCTCGGTATGGAGATTGATTGAAATCAAAAGCATGGCAAGTTATGGCTCAAACAGAGCAAGTATCTCGAGAAGATTATTTTTTATTTTCACATGCAGAATTCAAAACCCGTCAATACTCCTTTGACATCTCACTTCAAGCTTTCAGCTCAACTATGTCCTTCTACAGATGAGGAGTATGCATACATGGAGAACATCCCATTTTCAAGTGTTGTTGGAAGTCTAATATATACTATGGTATGCATAAGACCTGATATTACACAAACAGTCAGCGTTATTAGTCATTACATGACAAATCTAGAAAAAGAGCATTGGTAAGCTGTGAAATAGCTATTAAGATATATCAAACGTACTCTTAATATTAGCTTATGTTTCGACTGGAATACAGTTCAAGAGGCCAAAATTATTGGATACGTCGATTTAGACTATGCTGGAGACCTTGATCGACGACGATCCTTCGTTGGTTACCTTTTCACTCTTTGTGGAAGACCTATTAGTTGGAGGTGTACCTTACAGCCAACTATGACATTATCTATAACAGAGTCTTAGTATATGATAGGTACAGAAGCCGTCAAAGAAACTCTATGGTTAAAAGAATTAGTAAGTGAAGTTGGTTTTTCTCAAAATATGCTTCCTATTTTTCGCGACAATCAGAGCGTCATACACCTTGCGAAGAACCAAATGTACCATACCAGATCAAAGCATATAGATGTCCGATTTCATTTATTCGGGACATTATTGAAGACGGCGAGATTTTTTTACAAAAGATTCATACTTTAAGAAATCCTACAGATATGTTGACGAAGGTGATTTTGATTGACAAGTTCAAGCTCAGTTTGGACATGATCAATGTTCAAGGTCATTGATCCTGCCCCATGAGGTAATGGCAAAGACATTTATTGAAGATTCAAATTCAAAGAATAAGAGGATTTGAGATAAAGTGGAGTATTGACTTAATTGTGTCTCGAATTCATATTTTTCGAAGAGTCTTAATTATATTAGAAAGTAATTTTGTGGGCCTAATCCTTATCTGAATTTATCTTCTACTAAAAAACTTAAATTAGTAAAAGTCTTATTTGAGTCAGTCTTCTACTTTGACTCAAATACAGTTAGGCCACATCCATAAATACTCTATTAATGTAAGGATTTCAATATAAAGTGAGAGAGAGAGACATAGATTAATACTTTCGAAACATCTTGTGATAACTAGGCTACTTAGCCTTTTGTGAGAGTTGGTGATATTGGAGTTTCGCCTCCATCGCTGTAATCTTCTCTTCCTCTTCTCATCAATACAATATCTTTTGGATTGTCTTTACCACATAAATCTCTTGTGTGCTATCTTTTCTTTTTTTCTGTTCTTTTTCTACATCGTGAATTGCGGTGGACATTGATATAGCGCTACACATTAAGGCCGCCAAAGCTTTACAAATACGTCCAAAGCATTTTTTCTCTTCTCTCCAGCCTCTTTGCAGCCGTTTTCTTCGCTACTATAGATCTCCCTTTGTGACTTCTCCTTTGAGTCAAAGGACGATAAGAGGAGGAGAGAGTGACACTTGGTTTCACAGAGCAGCCGAAGAACCCTGCCTTGCTCCTCCGGCATCTCTTCCTCAGCAAGGCTGGGGGCATCCCAGTATTCCCGCTAGTTCCTAATCACCATTAAAAATCTTTTCTTTCCTCACTTTTGAGCTAAATTCCATTATTTTTTAAAATTTTTTGCAACTTGAAAGCTTGGTTGGACTCGATGAATTTGCCTATGGCAAGCTCCGGTGACCGTGGGTTTTGCGTTAATCCTCTTCAGTTCCTTCTACAGGTTGATTGAAGTGGTTTTTATTTTCTTTTTTCTTTGCTTTTTGTTAATAGTAGTCATTCGAGTGGAATTGTAGTGCGGGTTTTCATAGGTTTATACTCCAATTTGAGAGAAAGATGCCACTTGTCATTGGACGTTATTTGTATTTATGTGGCCATCGAGGCGTGTCTTCTCCACGACCAACATGAGTAATAGATGTTAGTCCTATGGCCTTATACACTGTTTATTGATTTATTTTTACGATAAGTTTGTGCAATTCGGGTCAGACAATTTAAGAATGTAGTGAGTGGCTCAAATCTGACTGTTTGATAGATATTTGTATGACAATGGATAACAGCATAGACAGAGCCAAATATTATATGTGTGTGCTTATTTGGGTGTTCTGTGATGGGTCGAAATGTTTTACAGTATACCCAGTATGTGTTCTGACCCTGGGGTTGCCTGGTTGGAGGAGGACAAATTATTTTATTTAAACTATTTGGCTTGGACCTTTTTATAAATATTTGGCTTTAGTTGTAATTACAAAACTTTGATTTGTAATTACAATAAACTTCGAAGGCTTATTTGCAAAAAGCCAATATATATCTCGGTCCACGAATCGTGAATTCGAGTTTTTTTGATTCAGAATGAATCGTGAGAGTCACGAGCTAAAAACAGAGGGATTCTGATCGTTCTCAGCTTTGGAAAATTTTTCCTACTCTTCGACTCTTCCCCATCAGAGAGCAGCAAGAACTGCGGGTGGATTTGCTAGAATTTGCAGATTAAAGTTTTAGAATTTCGATTTAGGCCCTGAGGTATGTAAATCAATTTTATTCCATTTTGAACTCGATTTTCTCACGGATCTTGCGTCAAAATAAAAAATTGGAGCCCGCAATTGGTATGAGAGCAACCTTTTGATGGTTAGTTGGCAAAAAATCAAGTTATAATTATTTTCAATTCAATTTTCCGGAATCCAATTTGGAAAAATTGAGTTTTGTCTTGAGCTTGAACTAAAAATGATATGGAATAGCCTATTGATCTCCACAATTTTATTGGTTTTTTCAACAGTCTGTTAGATTTTCAAAATTAATTGTGAATTGAAATTTTGAAAGGGCTTTTATGTAAAAATTGCAATTCAATTCATTTCCAATGGTTTGGGCCGTGAATTGCAAATTGATTGGTGATTCAATTTGAGTTGCAATTGGGTTAAATTGATTCGGCCAGTGAAATGCAATTTGATTTCAAATTGAATTGTGATTTTGGATTCCAATCTCGATTCAATTCACGGCTTATGTTAACCAAATTAATTTTGATTAACATTGAGTTTTTGATTATTTGAATTATTGGAAAATAAATTTTTATTATTATTTAGTGGTGATTATATTTATGAGTTAAAATAACCAAATATTTTTCTAAAGAGTTTTGAGGTTATTTTAATTTATAAATATTATTATTTTGTATTTATTTTCAACTCGAGTCAATTTGACCCAAAGGTTGAGTTGGTGTAGAGAAGAAATAAATATAGAATATTTTAAAATTTATTTGTGGCTATTATAGTTTTATTGTTCATTGGCGGGATCTCGTGGTTTGTATTATTCTCCCTAAAGAGGTAGTACAAGATCATAATTTATCCCGATTTTGGTTTTATTCATGGTTTGCGGGATCTTGTGGTTTGTATTATTCTCCCAAAGGAGGTAGTACAATATTACAATTTATCCCGATTCTAGTTTTATTTGTGGTTTGTGGGATCTTATGGTTTGTATTATTCTCTCAAAGGATGTAGTAAAATATCACAATTTAATCCCAATTCTGTTTTGGCTTGTGATTTCTGGGATGTCGTGGTTTGTGTTATTTTCCCAAAGGAGCTAATACAAGATCATTAATGATAATCCCTATTTGGATCAATGGAATCATGGATTATTTGTTATTGAAATGCATTTATTGTGTTTTGAGCTATCCATTGCAAAATTTACAGTATGGAATCTAGTATGTCACCTATAGTTAAAGGTGATAAGCTTAATCTTCAGCAATGTTCTCAGAATGACATTGAGAGACAGGAGATGTAGAAAATTTCCTATGCTTCAACTGTTGGCAGTTTGATGTATTTGATGATTTGTACCCGTTCATATATTACTTTTGCTGTAGGACTTCTTGGCAGATATTAAAGTAATCCAGGAATGACTCATTGGAGAGCAGTTAAGAAGGTTTTCCGTTATTTGAAGAAAATCCAAAATTATGTACTCTTATTTAATGGTTATAAATCATTAAATGTTCTTGGATATATAGACTCTGATTGGAAAGGATGTGAGGACAATCTGAAGTCTACATCTGGATATGTGTTTACTTTGGCAAAAGGAGTTATTTCATGGCGTAATATGAAACATACTACTACAGCTTTGTTAACTATGGAGGCAGAGTATATAGCTTGTTGTGAGGCTAATAAACATGCTATATGGTTGAAATATTTTCTCTCTGATCTCCAGGTAATTAATTATATTGATAGGCCAATGCAGATAGTCTGTAATAATGATGTAGTTATATCCCTTACTAAGAATGCTAGATGTCATTCTAAAGCAAACCATATTGAACTGCAATTTCATTATGTCCGTAAAAAAGTTGACAAGAAGGATATTATTGTTTCACGGATCTCCTTTGCAAATAATCTGGCTAACCCAATGATTAAAGGCCTGGCAGTGAAAATATTTAAAGAGCATGTCAGTCATACGGGAATAGTTTGCAAACATGATGTCATGTTTTGATTGTTATATGTTTTTATTTAGTTATAATTTATTTGTCAGTAAACTATTGTTTTCCTCATATGAAAGGATTCCATTAATGTGTTTTGTTCTTAATTTTCCAGTATGGAAGATAGAGCCCTTGGAAATACTATGGATTACTAGCTAGGTTGGTGATGACCACCTATATGAGGACCTAGTGATCATGTGTAGGTAATTCCTGAAATGCTTAAGGTGAAAGTATGACTGGGCATCATATCCGTTTTATACCTCTGACTTAGATGAAGTGCATTGGCACTTGTGGGATATCCTCAATACAGTTTGTTCATTTAAAATGACATGTTTATGAGAGAAGCACAAAGTGATTAGATCATCAGTGGAAAAAGCATGAGAATTCTCACTACTATTATGTTTTATTATATGCTTTGTTCCATGAGCAAATTTTCTATGCTTATGTTTGATGTTATTCAACTCAACTAATGTAGTACCTTACTTACTTTGACATGAAAACGGTTGGTATACCATTAGTATACATCCATCCGTGATTGGGCAGGTATGGGGACTACTGAGGAAGAGTGGTATGGTCCATTGTCTCTGAATTGCACATTTGAGATCCCATTATTCAAAATTATTTTCAGTATACATGAATCTATTTATGTATAAATAAATAGATTTATAGGCCAAGTGGGGGATTGTTAGTCCTATGACCTTATAAACTGTTTATTGATTTGTTTTTGCAATAAGTTTATTTGTGCAATTCAGATTAAACAGTTTAAGAATATAGTGAGTGGCTCAAATCTGACTGGCTGTTTGATATTTGTATGATAATGGATAACAGTATAGACAGAGCCAAATATTATATGTATGTGCTCATTTGGGTGTTCCGTGATGGATCGGAACGTTTTACAGTATACCCAGCATCTGGTCTCACCCTGGGATTGTCTGATTGGAGGAGGATAAATTATTTTATTTAAATTATTTGATTTAGACCTTTTTATAAATATTTGGCCTTAGTTATAGTTATAAAATTTTGATTTGTAATTATAATAAATTTCGGGGGCTTATTTACACAAAATCAATATATATGTCGGTCCACAGATCGTGAATTTGAGATTTTCAATTTAGAATGAATCGTGAGAGTCACAAGCTGAAAACAGAGGGATTCTGATTGTTCTCAGTTCTGGGAAATTTTTCCTCCTCTTCGACTTTTCCCCATCAGAGAGCAGTAAGAACTCGGAGTGAATTTGCTGGGATTTGCAGATTAAAGTTTCAAAATTTTGATTTAGGCTTGAGGCATGTAAATCAGTTTTATTTCATTTTAAATTCGATTTTCTTACGGATCTTGTGTCCAAAGAAAAAATTGGAGCCCGCAATAGAAACATGGATCTAAGCAGCCTCGCAGAAGGTATCACTTAAGAGTTTTGGACTTCGATTTCTTTTGCTGAGGTTCTGAAGTGAATGGAGATTTGCTCAAATGGCTTTCTAAGTGTGAAAGTATTCCGGTGTCAGTTGCCCCGATCTAAACCATTTTACTTGAGTGAACCACCGAGAAATGATGGAACAGATAAACCATCTAGCACTGGAGGTAATTTTCCAGGTTCTTGTATGCACCTTATTTAGACTTCAATATGATTGATTGGGATTTCTCAGGAAAGCCCAACGTCAGAATATTATCTGCTACTAATCGTTTTATTTATTCAACATTGTTATTTCCATTAACGTAATTTTTTGACTAGTCTGTCTAACTGAGGCAGTTGACTGATATCTATCTTTACCAATATGAAATGTTATATGTATATGGATGCATTTTGGTCTGACGCAATCTCCCAGTGGATGCATTACTGAATGAAGGGAACACACTCAAGCAACTGTGGTATTAAAATTTGAAAATAATAAGAAAAAAGTCCAAGAAGGAGAACAAAAGAGTTTTTAAAATGAATAAAAAAGAAAGACCAGAATGGTTGTGATCCATCAATCTGTTTTTGTACGTCTGTATGAAAAACTACAAACCACAAACATAAAATTTTATAAATGAGATATGTGAATTAGTTGCCCTTGTTCGATTCTGGAGCTACAGACTGACGGATATCATCTCTATATCAGGTTACATAATGTGAAAATCAAATTTTTTTTTTGTTTTGTATAGGTCATGAAATCTTTTTGTACTTGAAACACCAGGGCTTTTCTAGTTTTGCTGAAGTTTGTGTGATGATCTTGTCATTTTTTGTCATCAAGGCCTAATTCATGAACCTGCATATAATGCAAAAACCTATGAAAACTTTAGTGGTTTTCAATTGCCTCTTTATGTTAAGGGACTATTGATAAATATTGAAATCTTTTCGTACTTGTAACTTGTCCTTGTGTTAAATATTCGAAGAGTAATAATTACTTTCGTATTCTCTAACAGTTGAGACTGTTTAAAACAGTGAGCTTTGTTCGTTGTAGCTGCCTAGGCTTCCATGTTGGATTGAAGATGCTGTGACACTGGTCAACATGTTTTCCTTCGAGTACGTGTGGGCAACAGTAGAAGGCTAAATTAAACTGCGGGCTTTGCGTACTATTGACTCTTTGTTTTGTAATACTCGGCTATGGCTTGCTTTTCCTGCCAAGTTTCATCATAATTACACATTTAAAACCTAATAAAATTGCTTTAGTTTACTTAAACCTAATGCAGTTTCCTTATCTGCACAAGTGAAATCCAACTATGAGACCTGCTTGTCTGCCAACTTCCATTATATTTGCACATATGATATCCAGTAGGAATGATTCATCTTCTTTAAGCATGATGATGTTGTATTCTTATGCCGGATGATTTCGTACTCCCAATCTGCATAGAACTCCTAGAGAAGTTCTCAACATGAATTCAAGACCCTCAAATTCTTAAACTTTTTAAGAGAGCTATATATTTTCAGGAAGGTGAGTGGATTTCAATGATACAGTCAATTTTGAGACGGACCATGCATTCCTAGCAGTTGTTATCTATTCCTCAAGAGTTTGCCATAGCTCTCATGGCTAGTACAGAATTTGCTGAAATAATTAAATTCAAACTTCTGACTAGCTACCCTATCAACCTATGCTCATCCATCTATGTCGAGGTGCATTTCTGATGGGCTTTGTTTCATCTTTCTTTCATGTATGAGACCTCCCAACTTGGTAGATGATTGGGCTGCTGGATGATTTGAATATCAAGAAAAAATAAAAGAAATGAACCAAAAGGAGGCCCAATGGATGTGTTTTCCTATTTTTGTTGTTGATATTCTTCTATTAGATGGTTGTTCCTTAATAGCCTTTTGCTTCGTTGTTTAGCTGCCCTCTGCAGTTGGTGTGGCATGTGGAAGGGGGATAAAGCCTGTAGTAGTTGCAAGAAAGCACGCTACTGCTCTGAAAAATACCAGGTATTGTTTCTCAAATGCTTGTAAAATTTCTGTCATTTTGTTGCTTCGTTAGTGCTGATCAACTATGAATTCTTTCAGGCTATGCATTGGAGGTCAGGTCATAAAAATGACTGCCGCCAGATGATTATTTTTTCTCAAACTTCAGGTTTGGGCCATGATATTGGTAGAGAAAACCTGCCACTTCCAGGTGATCAGTATTCTTTTCGACTATTTTGCTTATCTTTCTTGTTTTTTCTCCGCCTTTTTTTGTCTAGTGTAGCTTACAATGGCAATCATTTCAGTTGCCTGCAGCACTCTGTGGCCTCAATATCAAATTGCAATTGAGGAGGAATGCGATCTTGATTCACCAAAATCAAAAGATCATGATTTTACTTTAGCCCCTGCAAATAATGAAGCAGATACAACGTTTCAATCAAGAATGAAGCAATTTGAGGTAGGGCTTCATCTTTGATGCTAGATTTCTGCTTTGGTCTTTTACTATTGACCTCGTTTCTTTGGCAGGCTGATGATGATAAGGAGATTTGGGGACTTTTTCAAGAGCATATTTCTACCGCACCTAGACAAGTCTTAAGATACGTAATATTTTATTTTAAATTTTATAGAATTATATATATTTTTTTTCTTGGTCTCTGTTTTAAATAGGGTTTTCAGTTAGCTGGGCTATGTTGGGCTCAAGAAACATAGCTCAGATCCAGCATTCAGTTTTTTCTTATTCAGTTTATTTTTCCAGCCACCATTGTTGTTCATATTGAAATGACTATTGCTAACCATGTCCCTGAATTTAAGTTTAAAGCAAGTTTTGAAATCTTGGCCCAAACTCAATGTACAATTTTTGGTTTTTACATTTTTTTTTGCATATTTTAAGTAATATTTTACAAAAAAAATTTATTTAATAATTTTAATAAATATATATGTATATAAACTTTATCTCATTTTTAAATTTTTTAAAAATATTTTAAAATTTAAAATCAAATTTTAAATAAAAAAAATTAAAAAATGATTTGACTGAATCTACAACGAATTGATTTTAACCAAAATGAATTGAAACATATTAATTTTAGTAGGTGCTAAAACTGATTGCGAAACCGAAATTTAAAATTTATTGATCACCTTTTGTTACATGTCACCATAATTTGTTTAGTCCTTTACCAGATGTCTTTTCGCATTATACCATTTCAATTTTTATGTGAAATAATAGCATGTGAGCACCATGAAAATAGAGATAATTCCACATTGTCCCCAGAAGATATTATTCCGTATTGGCTGCTTTTTGAATTTTCGGACATACAACCTCTTATGGATATTCCATTGCTAATCCATCTCTTGTAAATAATTTTGGATCATTTTGCCCTTAAAGCACAGCCATGCATAGGCCAGCCATGTTTTAGTTTTAGGGCATGCAAACAAAACCAATAAATTGATTAAGTTGCATAACTATAAGAATACAAAAATATCATTACATGTTAGTTAGCCTGAAATGAACATTCATTATTTTTTTAATGTCTTATTTCATTCAATCTCAATTCTCTTATTTTGTCGATATAAAACTAAACTGCTATTTACTTTGGATCCCACGGTTCACTGGTCTACCGTCAATCACGGATCTCATAATTACTCAATTAATTTGGTGTGAACAATAAACCAGATTTTCTTGATTGAACAACTATTATCATATATTCTTGTTTAGACTCTTACCGAACCAATCTTGCTTACAAAGAGGAATTTGCATGAGTTCAACTCTATCCTTTAGAAGCATAACTTTAGAAGAGCTTTTTGGTTTGTGACAGTTGCATGTGATTCAAAGGTTTCATGTTTAGTAGTTTACTTAATTCTATATTGGTAATCATAGATTACTTGCTATTTGATCATATTAGCCTATTTGATCATAGATTACGTAGAGTGCTTCCTTCCATTTTGTTATTCATATGAGTATAAAATCCATGAGAAATTCAGAATTTGGATGCTTTTTTTATTTTTGGCAATTTAGGACTTGCATCATGTAATTCGAACTCAAAATTAAGACTTTGGCTTTAATTATTTGTTCCTTGAGTTGCATCATCCAATTTTTAATCAAACCAACTTTTTTTTTGTTTTCTAACATTAAAATTAAACTGAACCGAGGCACTGATAGTCTATACAATACAACTTGTAAATTAAATATATTAAAAAATCATGAGAGATCAAAATCTGAAGGGGTCAATTATATAGAATTCCTTAAATTTTTTTAAATTATATTTTTTAAATTTAAAAAATTGTATATAATTTTTTGAAATATTGTGAAATTGAATATTTTTCTTCAAATTTAAATAATTATATATAACTTATTAAAGTTTTATCAAATTATATATTTTTTTAAACTTAAAAAATTATATATATTTCTTATATTACTAGATATACCATAAAAAGTTTCATTAATTATAAATTTATCATTAAAAAAAGAAATATTAAAAAATGTGTTGTTTGACATTGAAGTGAAAATGGAAATATCTCTGATTTGGTTAGAGGTGACATAATAGAAAATATGAGCAAAATAAGTCCTAAATTTATTTCATATTCAACCTTAGATTTGATCTAGTTTGAACATTTATTTTGGTTCAAATCGGACCGAAAATGACTTTGAATTTAACTAGAGATAAAATCATTATTTTACATTTCGAGTTAAAATTTAATCTGATATAAAGTTCTTAATTGGATGAGAGTAAGGATTTTATAACAATAAACAAACAACTAAAATCTCCTCTAATAAACTTAAAGGCATTTCTATTTTTCCTATTCCAATCTAAATAATATTAAATGATGTATTGTTTAAATATTTTTAATTTTAATGACAATATTAGACTTGAGTAAATCTTTGCAACATACCTAATAATCCAAATATACATATATATAATTTTTAAATGTGGAAGAAAAAAATATGTAATTTAATAAGTTTTCAAAAGGTTATATATAATTTGTTAAATTTAAAAAATATGTAATTTAATAAGTTTTAAAGAAAAATATGTGTAATTTTTTAAATTTGAAGGAAAGATATAATTTAAAAAAATTTAAAAAAATTATATATAATTGACACAATATGAAAGGATACTTGTATGTATCAGTTCAATTATTCGGATGGTTTGATTTTGGAATTGAGAAACTAAGCACAAATTGAAAACAGAAAATTTAAAATTTTAATTTTAATTCAATTCGAGGCTCTGCACAGAGTTCGAGTCGAATTGGACAGGAGCCTAAATTGAAAATCGAAAATTTACATTTCAAATTTTAATTCAATTCGAAGCTTCGAACGGAGTTCGAGTTGAAATGGATAGGAACCCCGATTCCTAGTTGGAAACCTTGTACCAAATTGTGCTATATTATAACATCGCAACATTGCGCTATCCTTCGTGCTCTGTCCATGGCTGCTACTTTTCAGTTCTCGGAAGACTGCCGGTTCCAGCTTCTTCCATGGCTCCCAGCGAACCAGCTCTCCGAGTTCATGTCTTATCACCGAAAGCTTCCTTGTCTTCCCCTCCGACGGCCTCTTCCTCAAGGATCGGTCAACCACAATGCACGATTTCTCTGGCGTCATGGTTCAAAGAAGATGCTCCGACCCCTTTGAGGTGGTCTTCCTCGAACGGTTCTCGGGCATCCCCACAGACCCTCTCGAGTTCTTGGACAGAAACAGTAGACCTATCCTCGCCTCGACGGACGAGTTGTTCTGCTTTCTGCAACGGTCTGGTGACCTGTGTATCTTCAACCTGGTGCGCGGTGACTTTGCGCCTGTCTTCCTTCCTCGAGGGGTTAAATTGCGCAAAACATCGATGATCAGTGTGAGCATGAGCTTCAATGATGACATGGATTACGAGCTAATATGCGCGACTCAGAGTGCAGAAGATTCATGGGATGTACAATTGGATTGCAGTCGATACTCGTCAGAGGACAAGTCATGGGAGTATCTGACCGCAATCAACACTGGCTCTAGGAATATTCACATTGAGAATCCTGTTGCTGTCGCCGGATCGATCTTCTGGGCTTCGGATACAGGGTCCTATGTGAGTGATATGGATCCCTACGTTCTCGGTTTTGACATCGAAAAGAAGAGCTCTGAGATAATAAGCTTGCCACCGGAGGTTAGCCGACACGATTACGATGAATATGAAATGAGAATCGCTTCTTGGGGAGAAGATGCTTTGTGCTTGATTCAGTGTGCTTGATTCAGTACATCGAGTCAGAGGATAAGTTCTTCCTGTGGACAATGAATGCTTTGCAGCGAGGCTGGTAGACAAGAATTGATGAGGTGAACTTGGTGTCTCTCGGGATAGAAAAAACAGAAGGAAGAGTGGAGGGCTTCACAGTAGTCAACAGCGATTTGCTTTTGTTCTCTACTGGTTTTCAGAAACATATTTACAGTTTGAGAGACAAGAAGCTGGACATGTTGAGAAAGGATTTTTAATATATCGAACTGTTCGATCTCAAAAACTTGGCTACAAATTTTAAGTCACTATTTTTTTTTTTTTTGTTGTATGTGTAATTCTAGTTTAACAGAGAATAAATAATTGGTAATTGTTGATTCAGACATTGGCATCTCTTGAAACAAAGTGTTTATATAATAATCAATTTAAAAAAATCCATTAGAGATAAACATGATAATTCAAATAAATCAAATATATTCAAATATAAGTTATTAGTATGAATCCAAATAGTATGGAGATGTTAACATATAATGAATTTACAATCATATATATATATATATAAACGAAATTCTAATTTATAAGTATGCAGTTAACCATATTCAAATAACTCTTTCAAAACCAATCAAACAATTCAACAAATAGACAGAGATCCTCAACAAATAGAAGAACTACTACAAACAACTCCTAACGTCACTAACAACTTAGAACTTGTTTAACATAGTACTTCCCAACACAAGCAGTGTTATGGCAATATACATTGTGTGGAAAGCATTGAGCTTCGCTGCAGAGCTAGGGAGCAGAAGGGGCTGATCGCTCGTTGGAGTTTGAGGCACCGCCGGAGGGGTTAGAACCGGCGCGGGCGGAGATGGAGATGAGAATGGAGGAAGGGCCTGCGATGTCGATGAGTCTGAACCTGCCGGCACAGTAGCTCCGGCTGGAGCTGCAGAAAGGCAAGCACGTGAGTCCAATTCGAGTTGCACAGAACATTGGCGACTGGAAATGATATCAAGCAATGCACTTACGCAGAGGAGGAAGAGCAGGTGCAAATGCCACTGGGCCTGGGCCCGGCAAAGGAATTGCTGAGGCTACAACAATAGAAAAGCTCACCATTAGTTAATGAGGGAGATGAAATGGAAAAGCTTACAAGGTAATAAGAGAAAGGATGATCAAACCTCTGCACTGGAGTGGCACGGATTTTGACTTGCAGGCTTTTGGAAGGGAGATGGCCAGAGAGCGGTTGATCGGGATGGGGACGCTGCCTGTGACGATGAGGCAAGCGCAGTCAGTGCTGCTGCTGATTAGCGCGCCCAGAGCATCGCAGCAGTCGGAGGTCGGAGATCCTCCGCCATTGGTGCTTCCGGTGAGGTAGTTCAAGCACGGGGTGAAGCTGCTCATCAGCGCGTTTGTACACGCGGTCGATATCTGGGCGGAAGCAGGAGATATTGAAACCGTTGAGAATGTGACAAGGAGAATGATCACGGAGCTGAAACAGTTGATCATCTTCATGGCTCTGTGCTTCTTTTGCTTTGTCTTTTGGAGATGTGAAGTGAAATGTAAGATGTGGTGCTTGAAGGGCTGGATGGAAGGAAGGTGGGGTATTTATGACAGGAAAGCGGGGAAATGAGAGTAGATTTGAAGTTGGTTATCGAAGCTACCAACTTCATCTAATCATGTTACTTCATCGCAATGTTTTATGATCTCCAATCTGTTAGACATCCAAATAATCTGCCTAAATGCTTAGTAAATTGAAGCCGGAATAGTTAGGTGCTTGATCATTGACAATACTGCTTCTTAGATGACAGTCCAGCGTTTGGGTATCTCTCAGATTGTTGCTTTTCTTCTTGGAGAGGAGCTTGTTCCAATTGATGTTGATGGCTAATAATTTAATACATATGTTCAAGCATAGCTTTTGTAATTAAAAAAAGGTAAAATCTCCTACGTTTTTGTTTAGACGCATGAGCTGTCCTCCAAGGAGTTTTGACCGCCTTGGCTACATCAATTTGATTCAATGTGGTTTGGTTGGTCATCCGATCAAGAGATGAAGCCAGATGGCCCGGAACCATGAGTCAAGCTCGTTGCTTAGAGCAAACCAACATGAGTCAGATTTGCATTAAACTTCCACCTTCCGATAAAAACTCTGTTAACAGTCCAAACTTGGCTGCTGCATGCAATGGAGAGGTATTTGGCAGCACAATCAGGGAGAAGATGAAGTTGGCCAACCACAAAGACCTAAATCTTATTTGTAAGATCACTTGCTTCCATCATCGTGATTTTAACTAACCTAAAAATTATTAATCCCAAAATCTCTATCATCTGGCCCCACAAGTAGCCGTTAGTTGGGAAGAGTTTGGCCACCCAAACTGACCCATCTTCCACTTATAAAAACCCTAAACACATTTTCCCCTTCACAACAAACCAGCTTAAGCCAAAAACAATACTACTTCCTCAAGCTCCAATGGCTTCACGAGCTCTTGCTCTTGCCTTGCCAATTATGGTCATGCTCTGCGCTCATGTCTCAGCTCAGTCCTCCTGCACCAGCGCCTTAATTGGGCTTATGCCATGTCTCAGCTACATCAGTGGCAACACGAGCACCCTGTCTTCCTCCTGCTGCTCACAGCTCGCAAACGTCGCACAAACACAGGCTCGGTGCCTCTGTGCTGTGCTCAATGGCGGCGTTGCCTCGCAGGTAGGGGTTGCTATTAACCAAACCCAGGCCCTTACGCTCCCCGGAGCTTGCAAGGTCAATACTCCGCCGGTTAGCCAGTGCAATGGTAAGCCTTGCTTTCTATATCAGTTTTCACTGAAGTTTAGAAGCGATGTACTGAAGCGTTTTTGTTTGTGGCACAGCTGTAGCTGGTAGTCCGGCGACTTCTCCGGTAGGAACACCGGCACCCGTTACCGCTGCATCCGCACCATCGATTCCGAGCAATGATTCCCCGGTGGTGACTCCTTCGACGCCGTCAGGCAACAGTTCTCCAGCGGCACCATTGGTTCCAAGCGTTCCATCAGCAAGCAGTGGATCAAAGACTACTCCGTCGTCGACCGGAGAATCCTCGGAAGGAAATGCTATCAAATTGAACCAATGTCTCTTGTTGTCAGTCATGTTCCTTGCGGCTTTTGCATCTTCCTTCAGTCTCTGAGTCCAAGGCATTCTGTGTTCATTCGTCTTTTTTGATGTCTTGCCCTGTGGGAGCATTTATCTTGGGACTTCGATATTGTATTCTTTTATTATTGATTGATTAGTTGTATAGCATTTAATCAAGAGTATATTTTTTATTTTAAAATTGGTATTTCTATTAGACTTTTGATATCATTCTATTAGATATATACGTCTACCAAAAAATTCTGCTTTTCTGTATTCCTTTGTGTTGTGAAATCAAGCAAGATAAAGAGTGAGCTGACTAATAAGAATACCAAATTCACAAAGAAATACAAGTTTTTTTTTAAATAATAAAGATTTATTATTATTAATAGTCTTCCCCTATTTAGATTTGAAGTTATAATCTCTTATATTTAAAATATGAGTGTAGCTCCAAGTCAATACTCAATATATGACATAATTAACTTTAATCATACTTTTACTACTAATAATAAAATTAGTTAGAAATACGTGGGTTTTACTTGCTGAATCAACAATTTTTCGTTTAACATAATTTCTGTAAACTAAGTTCTATCTAACACATAAAGGATTCAAAATGATTCAATCATAGCTAAAACCGACCAAGTCAATCAACATTTGCTCAGAAAAATATTCACCACAATTAAAATGTTTAACCCTCTTAGATGGTTGTTTCTCATAGCACAAATGGTAAATTATAAAGATAACACAAATTCAAGTTGGAACAGTATGTGAACCATTATCTTCTTCTGAATTAGATAGCAGCTTTCATCCACAAGTTCTAAGAGCTTGTGTAAGTTCATTGTCAAAAAGTTTAGGATGTTATGGTTGTCTTATTTGCAAACTTTGATCACTCGTTTACCATTAATAATAAATCTTTAAAATTTTTAGACAGAAACTGCTGCGTAAATTTATGTAAAACTATTTATGTTATTACTATTGGTAAAAAATTATTCTTGTGACTATGCAGTTTCTTTTTTGGGGTTAAAAAATAAAAGGATTTCATTTGCCAAGTGCACAGATACATCCATTAGGATTCGGAACAAAAGAAAATAGAAGGCGACAAATATCTCCTGCGACTACTGGAAAACATCTGATCATATTATAACAAGGTCCTCTGAGGGAGATCTAACCTCTCCAGTGATCCTCTACACAAACCAAGTTGTAAGGCAAGTGAAGAGTCCGGCAACTGTAGTTGAAAAATCACTGAAAAACGACAGGTTAGGACGGCATATCAAGGTGTATAGCTAGCTGCTCAGAATTAGATGATTTCCACTTGCCGATGGAGTCAATCTATAAGCAACAAATAAAGTAGTAGGTGCCCAACTCAAACACCAAAATTTGCAAGAAGAGCTTAGCTTCCCACTTGTGATTTTAATCAACGCCAATATATTCCCCAATCTGTTTGGTCCAATAAATTGGTAGAGCCCCTGCTGTACCCTCGTCTTCCTCTTGCCGTCTTCCTGAAACCAGATGGAAAATCCATCGGTCCACGGTAGCTATAAGTAGGAAGAGTTTGGCCACCAAGATGACCCATCTGTACCCTCAAGCACCACCATATAGATACCCCACCACTTCGTTTCCTCCACAACACAACCTTGAACAAAGACCATTGGGCAATCCTTGAACTCACTCCAGTCAATGGCTTCAATCTCTCTTGCTCTTGCGCTGGCAATGTTAGCTCTTCTCTGTGCTCATGTCTCAGCTCAGTCCTGCACCAGCGCCCTGATCGGCCTCATGCCATGTCTCAGCTACATCACCGGTAACACCACTGCTCCGTCTTCCTCCTGCTGCTCGCAGCTCGCAAACGTGGTGCAGTCGGAGCCCCGGTGTCTATGCATCGTGCTCAATGGCGGTGCCTCGCAGTTGGGAATTACTATTAATAAAACGCAGGCGCTGATGCTCCCCAGGGCTTGCAAGATCCAGACCCCGTCGGTCAGCAAGTGCAACGGTAGGCCTTGTCTCATGTAATGGATTACATGTGTAGATGACGTTAAATGTACTGAAAATTTTCTGTCTCAGATGTGGCAGGTGGCTCGTCGGGTTCTCCGCCGGAGTCTCCGGTGGGATCATCGGCTACTACTCCGTCCACCCCGTCAGGCACAAGCAACGATTATCCGGCTACACCGGCATTCCCCAGCGTCCCCTCTGAAGGAAGTGGATCAAAAACTACGCCATCATCGACAGGCGAATCCTCCGATGCAAGCGGTACCAAATTGAGCCGAAGCCTCCTGCTACCAATCGTGCTTTTCGGGGCATTTATTTCTTCCTTCACGACTCTCCACTGTATTTGGTAGACGTTTTTTCTTCATCGCCATACATAATGTATTGCATTTATCTCTTTTTTTGTCGGATCTTTGTGGAACATTTGTGGGAGATAATCAACATATATTTTATGTTCGAATGTTATACGTATGATAATTTCGTATAACATGAGGCACTGATCTTCTGAACCGGGTTCGAGTAGACTTTGCACCGAATCGGCTAACACAAATTGGCTCAATGCGGACCCTCGTGCGGGAACTGCGACCTTATGAAGTGGGTGGACGTCATGGGACACTTTTATGGGGTAACTCACTAAGAATCCTTCGAAACTGGTATCCAAAAGCTTGGGCCTCCCACAGGCCAAGTAATTTTCTAGCAGTGCGACTCTTTGAGTTTCCAAAATGTCCAATTCTCCTTCGAGCCTTTGAGAAAAGTTCGACCAATGGCTAAAACTAGAAACCGGGCTTCAACAGCTCGGTCGGTCATTGGAACTAGTTGCCGAACTTTGGCCGCTCATATAACAATTCATAAAATCCGTTTGGTCCTAATAGTCATCCCTTCTTAACTGATACAGAGAGTGGTTTATTCCTCTTTTTACAAAAACTAAAATTTCACCTTTAATTTGTACGATTGAATACCTGGATACCCACCTAATCCTGGAATTTAATCAACTCAAGATGATAGATTTGCCTGTCGGGGTTGAGTTAATGGGGATTATAAAAAACATCACGTACAAACATAAAAAATTCAATATCTTTTTTTTTCTCTTCATTTTACCTTTTCTTCTTTGATTTTTCTTTTTTCGCATAAAAGGAAAAAAGAGACTAATAAAAAAGAAAGAGCGTACTATGGATTTTTTTTTTTTTTTTTTGTTTCCGCCAAGCGAAAATCATTCGCCTGTCTTTATTTTTTGTTAAGGTCAAACGATTCCCCCTCTTAAAGTAGCATTGCTCAATGTATGTCGTTAGACCTCATCAACAAATAGCTTAGATAATCTCCAGCTTGTGTATCTCTTCCGTAGGGTGAGCTTCTGAATATCAAGGCTGCGAACTTTATATTAGTGCTAGCTTGTTTTTGTTGCTTCATCTCCTTGTGGTTTAGAGTATCCATGCGATTGCGATTGTTAGATTCTATTACAGGTCTAGCATTCCTAATAGTAATAAGTATGCCAGCTCATGGTGCAGCTCTACTAAAAGGTTTCAGCCATAAGCTGAAGGGCTTTCTTAAAACCACACCAATACCTCCTCCATTATTAGGGAGGGAGCTATTGTGGAATCGATTTCTACGGTTGAGGAGCGACCGAGACCTCAAAAGTAAGTTCGATGTATAAATCAAAATATATTTTAATTTGAAGTATGTTATCAGGTATTATAAAAATATTAATTTCAAGTAAACACAAATTCCTGTTATTAATTATACTGATAATTATTAAAAATCACCTAAATCGAAAAATCTACCTAATAAATAGAGACAAAAAAAAAATAACAGAGCATCATTTGATTAATTTTAAGAAATGATATATGATTTAAGCATTGGGAAATTCCACTTTACATTTGCATAAATTTGAATACATGAATGACATGAGATGAAAAAAAGAGAACGAGAAGAGCTCAATCTCTATTGTTGTCCCGCTCTTGTGTGCTGAACCATGTGGAGTCTAACTCGAATGAACATTTGGTTTATAGTGTCATCAATAGTTTATAGGATTGGGTGTAGTTTCGAAGTGTGACTGACAATAATTAATTTCTTTGATTTGGTAACATCACCAATGATTTATGGGATTAGATATAGTTTTGAAGTGTGATCGATAATTTTGATGTATTGCTAATTAATTTTTTTAGTTCAGTAGCATCACCAATGACTTCTAGGATTGACTGGCTCAAGAGATCAGACATCAACTATTTTTGAGATTGACCAGCTTGAGAGATGCATCATCAACTGCTTTTGAGGTTGACTAACTTGAGGGGAGTGTCATCAATTGCTTCTGAGATTGATTAACTTGAGGGTCGCTTCATCAACTGTTTTTAGTGTTAACTAACTTGAGGGACACATCATCAATTTTTTCTGAGATTGACTACCTTGAGGAGTATGTTTTCAACTATTTCTGGAATCAACTAGCTTGAGGAATATGTCATTAATTACTTTTAGAGTTGACTAACTTAATGGACACATCATTAACTATTTTTGAGATTGACTAGCTTAAGGGGTGTGTCATTAACTGATTTTGGCATTAACTAACTTGAGAGATATGTTATCAACTGCTTTTAAAGTTAACTAGCTTGAGAGATGCATTATCAACTATTTTTATGGTTGATTAGCTTCGAAATGTGGTGAACGACTTTGAACATGTTGGTGTTTAATTTTTTTGATTTAATAGCTTCATCAACGACTAATGGGATTGAGTATAGCTTTGAAGAATGGCTAAAAGTTCTGAACATATTGCCAATCAATTTCTTTGGTTTAATAGTAGTACTAATAGCTTATGAGGTTGAGTGTAGTTTTGAAATGTAGCCGATAACTTTGAGTGTATTGGAGATTAATTTTTTTGATTTTGGAGTGATATTACCCACTACTTATGGAGTTGAGTAAATTCTTGGAATGCTGTTAGAGGCTCTTCTAACACACCTGATGGGACTCAGTTTGGGACTCAATTTAAGTCAGTTTAAATTTATTTGAATTAGCTCTAGTTTGGATTACAATGACAACATCACCCATTGTTTATAGCTTCAGAGCATTGCAAAAGTTTAGCACACCCAGTGGAACTTAGTTTGACCCTGTCCACTTTCATCCGAACTAATCTAGGTCATATTTAAGTTAGTTTCAACATTAAGAATTTAATTTCAATTCAAGTCTAATTTAATTCAATTTGATATTTAAAATTTGATTAAATTATAATTCGCTAACTCCATGGAAGATAATGATATATTTCAGTTTTCTCTTTTCATAACCTTTGGTGATTGGATTAACACTGATGTTCTATAGTATGAAATCAAAGGCCACTACTGTGAATTGACAGTAAATGTTCAACTTGTAATAACGAATTCAATTCACCATACTTGACATTGATTTTTGGAAGAATTTTTTTCAAATACTGATCATTGACTCTTGTTGGGGCAACATTGATTTTGACCCAAATCTAATTTGATTTAATTTAATGTTCAGAACCCGATTTTGGCTCGAGCCTGATTCATTCGATTTGAATTGAGTTTAATGTTATGTTTGACTCTTATCAGATTTAGATTTGCATCTTAATGGACTTTGATTCAAGTTCAAGTAGAATTAGATTCAATTTGACTTCAATTCAAGCTTAGCTTGATTCTTATTTGATTTGACTCATTTAACTTCTACTTTGAACTTGATTGACTTGATTAAAATTTGATTCAAGTTTTGTTTGACCTAAATTGGATTTGATTTAAATTTGACTTAATTTTGAATTGACCCAACTTGAACCTAATTAGGATTAAGTCTGAACTGATTTATTTTATATTAACTCAATTTAGATCTTAGATCCAATTCAATTTGATTGATTTTAGATTCATTTAGCGGTCCATATCAGTTAATTGAGTACTGCTCATTTGTTCTGACTGAGTCCCATATGATTGAGTCAGTTCATATTAATCAACTTGATTCGATAACCCTCAAGCTGTAATGATAACTTTAGACAAGCTTATAGGTTGATTTTAAATGAGCGAGCCCAAAGGCTGGCCTAAAGTTTTGACAAATGTGAAGACTAACCTAATTTTGATTAACTCAAAAGTTGGATTAGTTTTGGTCTACCTGAAGGATAGCCTGATTTTTGCTAATTCGAAGGCTGGCTTGGTTTCAGCAAGCTTAAAAGTTAGTATAGTTTTTTGATAGACCCAAAAATTAGTCTAGTTTTAATGGGCTCAAAGGGGAGTCTGATTTTTAAGGCTAGTCTCATTTTGGCTAATCTGAAACATGACCTATAATTGCAGCGAGCTCGAAGGTTGGTATAATAGATAAAACCACGGATGGAAACTGTGGTGATGGAGATTTTTTGATGCGCAAAATCACGGATGAGTATGGTAGTGATAAAATTTGATTGATGTATAAAATCATAATAATAATGATACGAAAATCGAGGTAAGAGAACCTTTTTCTTTCTTTTTTTTGCTGGCCAATAATTTTATTTTTTACTAATAACTTCTTTTATTATTATTATTTTTTTCTTTTTTTTTCTCCTTTCCTTCTTTACCCTTCTTCCTTGTGCTTTTTTTTTTTTTAATTATTCACCAGAGAAGGGCCAAGCTCTTCTCCATCAAACCTGGGCTGCATCTGACCGGGTCTTGGCTGATGGCAGCTGGAGTCATTGGAGGAAGGCCGAGTGGAGCTTGTGAAGGCAGAGGAACTCGAGCAGATCGGTGTGGAGGAGAGGAAAGCAACGGTGGCTAGGGCAACACTGGAGCTTGAGAAATCGCTAGGGAAAAGCTAGAGCGCCTCGGGTCGGCGATAAGGGCTGACAGCGCATGGATAGTCTGGGTAGAGTTGGGGTAGCTATGACAAGGTTTCATTGATGGTGGTCGGCTGGAGAGAGGGTAGGCCAGTGGCTGGCAGTGCCGGAGCGAGGGACGGCGTCGGAGGTAGGCCAAGCCATGGCAAGGTCAATGTGGCTTGGGTCGGGGAGGAGCCAGGAAACTGCACAAGAGGATGACATGGGGAGGGGGAAGGCAGCCACGTGTGGGTGCAACATAGACGTGGTGGGGGGCGGGTAAGGTTGGAGCAAGGACAGGTGTATGGGAGGTTCAAGGCAGCAATGATGATAGAAGGCCACAGGAGATTGAAGAACAGGGGATAAAGAGGAGAGAAGAAAATAAATTGCAGAGATAAGAATTTTTTTTATTTATTTTTTATTGTTCGAATTGCTTTGATTGGAATTCCCATTAGTAGTTTTAGTGGCTCCCTTCCGATCTTTTGATCTCTCGGTTGTCTCTAACATTTATTCTTTTTTATTGTTGATTTATTTTATATAAAAAAAGCTTATTTTATACGTTTTCAATCGAGCTAAAATAAATCCTATAAAAAACCTCAAATTTTTTATTGGAAACTTATTTTATAGGATTTATTTTAGCTCGATTGAAAACGTATTTATAAAATATACTTAGTACAGGAATTTATCTGTAAATATTTTGTAATTTTTATTTTGATTCAGATATTTGATAAATTTTGGGCATAATTTTGGTCAAAATGTCTAGTTCAATCAGCTCGCTTTTATTTAAGTCCGAATTTTTTAATAATTCAAGTCCAACTCAATTTTTGATCAAATTTGATCAAAATTTAAGTCTGATTGAAGTCCACATTTCGATCATAATTCAATGACATTTAACTTTATATTTTGACTGAATTTTAATTAAATCTAATTTTTAATCAAAATCGATGTAAATAACTATTTATATGAATTTTATCCCAACTTTACTCGAGCCTTGCCCAAGAACACGAGGCGTTAGTGCAAACTAACTTAAGCATTAGAAAAGATGTCTCCTAAGATCTCTAACATTTTTTCTCACCATTTCTTTTTGTTGCAAATGTCATCCTGAGTTTGTCATGGTAGAACCAAACCAATTGTGGTTCAACTTGATCGAGTTCCAAAACCTCAACATCATCAATATGGAATATTCTTTAGAAAAAATGTACTCTTTCGAAGTCGTACATTAGTAGAAGGCTTGGAAAAAGGGTAATGGATACACTTAGAGAAATCTATACATGCTGCAACCATTAGTGATTATGTAGTTAATTTTGTTTTCATGAACGTATAAAATGAAAAATAATTTTTCATCATATATTTCTTAGACTATACACATTACAATGTATATATATGTTACTCTTAGCTATGATACAAATAGCATTGATAGAAAACTAATAAAAATTAGAAGAGCTAAATTACTCAATCTAGTTATGTAATTTTTAAAATATTAGGATGCCATTTATATAATTCTTTTATTTTATAAGTGATAAAATACGACATGACTATCTTTCAAGAGAGATTAAAAATAATAATTGATATTATACAAAAGAGCATTTGACAATTATTTCAAGAGATATTAACACCAAAACAATTTAAAAATTCAATAAAAAAACAAAAAATTGTATTTTGCCAATCAAAATAAAAAGTAAGAAAATCAAAGGTTGTCAAAAACATCAAGACTCCAAGATTGTCAAGTCATAAATCAAAAGCACTAAATTTTAATACCAATTATTGGCTCTAATGGCAACCTATGAGTGGAACGAATTACGTTTTATAAAAATATAGCAAGTTTTATTAATTTAAAATCCAAAAGCACTTCAAACATAAGTAGATTATCAAAACTTAATTTAATTTGTAAAATAATTAAATCAAATAAAATTCATCAATCTATAATCATATATAATATAATTTTTTAATTAATATTAAATTATATATTTAATTAATCAAATTTAAGTGCATAAGATAAATAAAGGAATAAAAAGAACGTAAATCGATATAGGTTTAGTAATAAACTACATCTATTTTATAATTCTTATCTCAATCCTTAGAACTTAAATATTTTACTAGAATTGTTGTTTTATTCAAATGAAATCATGCCCTTATGTCACCTTGCAAATCTAGAGTGTCTCTCCACATCGGAGCCAAAAAGAAAAAACTCACAATAAGAGTTTTTTTAAGGATTAAAACACATGAGCAATGGGGATTTGAAAGTTAAAAAATCGATTAGATCTGTTATTGAGGCTAGAAGCCATTGGGATGGTGGATCTTGTTATAACAGTATGAAACCTAGGTTTTCTCACCGAGTAAAGAAGTCTCAAACCTTTTTATAACCATTGGAGTAAAAAATTAGTTATTAGATATCACCTTTGATTATTTGTTTGCACGTTCGGCTAATTGAACTCACTACCGAACCATTCCAGCAATTAAAAAACTAGTCATTAAATTTTATTCTCATGAGTTTAGTTAATCAAACTTAATAGTTTGGGTGATTGAACCTTTAAATTCAGATAATTCGACTCATAATTCAAATGATTAGACTTTATAGAACTATAATGTTATTTTTTACATAATAGGTTCAGCGTCCAAACTAACTAGTTAGGACGACCAAACTTGACAAAAATTTAGTTGGAAATTTATTTACAAATCATGATTAAATCGATTAGGCCTATTGTTGAGGCTAGAAGCCATTGGGATGGTGGATCTTGTTATAATAGTATGAAACCTAGGTTTTCTTACTGAGTAAAGAAGTCTCAAACTTTTTTATAACCATTTGAAAATAATATGTTAGTGCATAAATACACAAATACAAAAATATAATATTAGTATTATTTTGATATCTTCCTAAATTCTCTGCTTGTTTGCTTTTGAAATTGCCTGCCAATTAGTGTGAGTAAATGGTAATTTGCTGTCATTCTTTACCATTATGCCTAATTAGATGGTTAATTTTGTCAAATTCTCTCTGATGATCTAGTTATACCAGTTGACGATCAACATAAGTCAGTATGCCTCAGTGCCCCCTACTATGATAGGCTTGCTAGGCTTGTGATATGTTCTACTCGAAGAAGTTGCACCACTTGGACCTAAAAGAAATGTATAAATATATAAATATATATAACATGTACATTGATTTGTAAATAAAAATAAATTTAATTGATGTTGTGCAAACCTTTGCCATGATCCGTCTCGTGATCCTTCACTCCATGAGATAAGGAAGTCACACTATCTCCATCGGAATTTGAATACAAACCATTATCTGAAGAAAACTGAGTCTCCAACACTTATCCCTCTATCTTCATATTTACAAGGGCATTCTTGACAGTCTCAATCTGCCTCATTGGCCAAACCATTTTAATCTAAATTTTTTTTAAAAAAATGATCAATTCAACATGTAGTTAATATAATAACAAGTCATAAAAAAGTACTACACAAAATAACACTATATATAACAAATTAATAAGCAAATAAAAGAAATGTGCCTGACAATCAAATTAAGATTCGTTATCGTCTAATATAAAATCATCATTTTCAGTATCATCATTTTCAGTATCATCGTCATTATTACAATTGATGTCCTTCTCTTCCGGCTCAAATTCATTACTAATGAATTTGTTTTTATCACTTTCCTCTATACATTGCTGAGAAGATGTTGAAAGAAGCACGCTAATAAGTAGACCTTCGATGTCTACACTTGTATTTTCGATGTTGCATTCAAGATATTGGAAGCTACATAGTTGTGCCATTAGGTCTTCTTCATTAACATCATCTGATTCTTCATAAAATATGTTCACATACTCTTTGATTTTTCATAAAATATGTTCACATACTCTTTGAGGGTCATTTACACAACCACATACCACTCACATTATGCTGGATTTTGAATATAAAAGACTTGATTTACTTGACGAGCTATAATATAAGGCTCATTTGAACACTGATTGGATCTGTACATCGAGTGGTTAAACTTCACCAATTTAAATCTAAAGTTATCTATTTTCATTCCAACATTATTGTCTATCCAATCATACTTAGACATCACATATTTCAATTTGTTGTTGTATGAAGTTCAATAATGTCTGTTAGGACTCTGTAAAATATGACATCTCCAGATGTGAGAATGCATATCCTTCTTGTTTGCAAAATTACTCGTAACTGTCTTTAAGATGATGTCACTAATCTGAGTACAATAATTCATTTTGTGATTTTAAATGTGAAACCTGAATCCATTAATGAAATATCCCAAAAATCTCATCGCCCACTTATCAAGCCCAACAACTAAGAAGAATTTTTTGGATACATGCTTAGCATTGCCACTTCTTTCTGAATTAGTAACCTACAAATACGAACAACCAATTAACTTCAACATAAGATATATTGTAAGACATCAACTTAAGGGGTTTGTGCTCACATAATCTCTGAACCATTTCAGAAATATTTTGTTGTTTCTTGTTCAAATTGTTATCCTTTATGTCATTGATTCATCTTTATTATATGAAGATATGCCTACAATACCATGAAAATGTATGCAATAGATCACAAAGTACTTTCAGTTCAATTAAATGATAAGAAATTCAAACCAGCACTTGTGATAGGCGTCAACAATATCAAGATTGAAAAGTATCAATGAGCTTGAGTCTATACAATCTCATGTAGGCAATGAACTTCATACAATGACAAAATTGGTCGGCTTATAGCAAATTTGAACTCACCCTCATAATTTCAAGAATATGAATAAACATTTGGCTAAAACTCATCTAGATACATCGTGTAAAATGTCATGTATTCTTCAACAAAATAATCCTCTGGAATTTATCCTTCCAAATGAATCTGATTTTGCACATAATTTTTAAATTTAAAAAGATACTTAATATACAATAATATTAGTAAATTTATAAATAAAAAAATATATATATATATTAAAATTTTAGTATATATTATACATAAGAAGTTATCAAAATTTACCTCTCAGTATGATACATAGACCGATATTACATAGGTCCAACAAAAATCACCTCCTCCATTAAATGGATAGAAAATATTTTATAATTTGTTCGAGCTTCCATAAAGCAATGACAATCCTTTCTTACAAAGCATCAAGGTCAAATTGTCAGGAGATTTATCTTGAAAATATTAAAAAATTTCCAACGTATTCACTTAAATGCCAGTAAATTTTCAACGTTTGTCTTGAAAACACCAAAAAAAAATTATATTTATAAATAAACTCCAAAAATTTTCAATGTTTATTAATAAATATCAAAAAATTTTGATATTTGTACAACCATCATAGAAAAAGTGTCGACAATGTTAAAAAATATTGTAGCGAATCTGTGATGCGCCCCTATGAATATCCATGTCATCGTTGAACTAAAATGAATACAAATATGGTTCCAGCACTATCCGAACTATATCCTATTGTTTCCAACCCTATTTTGAATTGAAAATCCAAATTCCTTGTCGACAATTTACAATAATGTTTATGATTAATTTCAAGAGGTTATCTGTAATCATGTTAGGTGCCAATCAATCCAAAAACAATCATACGTTGGAATCACAACTAAACTGCCACAACAACACTTGATTCGTCATTGCCAAAGAAGGTTTAACAACCAAACTAATCAGGGGCCACAAAGATCTCAATCCCTTGGAAGACATAGCCTCTCATATCTCAAATCTACCTAACCTACCTAACTCCACCTCTTAATCACTATTTTTCACTATTTTCTTTGCATCAAACACCGTTAAAGAAACACAAAACCCTACATTAGGGTTTACTATCGGGCGGACTAAGGTCTAAGACATTTATCTCCAAACTCCAATCGCCACTAACAAACACTTGAACGGTAGGTAAAGTTGTTTGCTTGCCACTTTGTCTCTTCTTCAAATCTCTCCATTTAAATATCAACTTCAACTTAGTCCTCGGCAACACAAGAAGAGTTCTCTCCAGAGAAAGAGCATTACTCAAGAGTTCAAGCCAGACTCTCGAGAGATCAACATGGCCCAAACATACATGAAGATGGCTCTGACATTGGCCTTTGTGGCCATGCAATGGTGTCGGTCCTTGGCACAGCCAAACTGCATGCCTGCTATGACAAGCCTCTCCTCCTGCATGGGCTTCATGACCGGCAGATCATCATCCCCACCACCCATGTGCTGCTCCAACCTTGCCAGCGTTGTTCAAATGCAAGCGCAATGCCTCTGCTCTGTCCTCACTGTCACCGGCGCTGCTCAGCTCGGGTTCGTGGTGAACCAGACCCAAGCTCTGACCCTCCCAGGCGTTTGCCGCGTCACCGTGCTGCCTCTCAGCCAGTGCAACAGTTTATATACTTGGCTTGTATTTCCATCTTGGTTTCAAGTCTTGTGCTACAAAATTGCTGATAGTAATATTGTCTGCTGCTACAACTGCTGCAGGAACAAGCCAAGGAGCACAGGCGCCGACTTCTGCAGCGATACCATTGGCACCGTCAGCCTCCGCAGGGCCTTCTGCTTCTCCTACACCAGAGGCCCCAGCTGACGCTAAACCATCAACTCCAACAGTCACCAGCGGTCCTGCAAGTACTGCTTCGAAGACTGTTCCCAAAACAGGAGTGGCAACTTCGGCAGCAGGGATCTCTACCAAGCTGACCACTTCACCGTTGTTCTGCCTTCTCTTCGTTGCCTCTCTTGCTTGATTTGTCACTCTTCTGAGATTTTTGATGATTGGACCTAGGGTTACCTTGTCTGGGCGTTTTGTCCGGATTGTATTATTTGGGTTCTAAGTGTCATTTATTTTGTTGGATTCTGTTGTTTGCACTATGTTGGTAGTAGTTGTATTGTTGATCTGTTTGGTTTTTCAGCGCTACATTATATTGAGATTCTTGATACAAGTGGCTGTGTATGCAGGTAAACTGTTGAAAAAGCCAAGAAATCAAACACAAAACCTCGACAAACAGAATATATTAGCTGGCAAAATGATACACCTTTCAACTTGCAGTTTTTGGCACAAACACACACACGCCGGCGCCCATTCCTGCACACGCGCCCGTCCGCCTACACGTGTGCATGCACACATGCATACACACACCTGCACTCGCATGGCCATACACGCATACACACACAACACACACAAACACACCCCAGGCATATACACACGCACAACAAGAGCGCACGTACGTGCATACATACACATATATAAGACAGGAAAACCAAATGGCACTCTTTTATATGATAATGCAAACCGCCTACTCTTAGCATTACAGGATATGTCTAAAGAGAGGAAATGTCTTGGCAAATTCTCCAAGTCACCACTCCAAGTTGTCCACAGGTTTCCTCTCCCACACATGCATTGATGATATGTCAACAACACTGGCCGTCTTGCCTGCATCAGTAAAAGGATCCAAATAGTTAAAGGCCATATAGAAGGAATAACCATGATAAGTTTGCAAAAGAGCACAAGACATGAAAAATGAACCTAGAAAACAAAGTAGACAAGCACCACTAACCCCAAATTCTTTTCAAAACTGAAGTTCGAGTATACACGCTTTCATGATCTGAAATAAGTTAAACCACTTGCATCATAATTCCCAAAACATAGAGGGAAAAGAAGAAAGGAAGTCGTGACAACATCTTGTAATTCCTAAGTCATCTGAGATTAGCAATTAGCTTCACAAAGCCAAGATGATTTCTGCAGTACAAACTCACTATAACTTCGGAGTGAACAAATGGACAATTGTTGAAGGATAGCACCCAAAAGTCCCCCGGTTGTTGAAAGGGAATTTAACCAATTCCTCCAGTGTAAACATTCGCTAGATCAGATTGATAACGTCTCTCAAGAAGCAAGGCCAAATGGAAGCAATAATTCTTGCTGTTGTTCAACAAATTACATAATGAAGTATACTAATTCCCACTCTTCACTTTGTCCTCATCTGGTTCTAATTTTTAACATTCCAACTAATACAGTTACGGAGCTATTAAAATTTCTGCCACTGAATCCAAGAGAAGCTGTGTCCCAAAATTTTGTGGCATTGTGCTTGGTTGCAGCAACCATTTAAGCCTTAATTCAGATCATCCCCAGTCATGTAAAACCTTAGCTTTTGAATAATCATGCATCAATTTTGCCTATTCTTCACATTTTTTACTACTCGCAACCTTCATTCATCAGTATTTAGAAGGCTATTGAACCAAGTGTGTGGGCAATTATGATCCTTTCTGTATGTTTTTGCCAGAGGAAGAAAACAATTTCTCCTCCCACTAAACTGGAAGCATTGTTCCCAAACTTTCAAAAAGATACATCATGACCAAGAGGGATGAAAACCTTTCTTCTGAACTTTTTATTGGCCACAAAATGACAAGTACTACTCCAACAAGGAGCAGTGTGAAAAAAAGGGGAAAGTTCAGATTTGTTTCTTGATTTAGCTCCCTATCAAATTTTGTCAACTTGACCCTAAAAAGATAATGGGGGCCACATCATTATTGATAGTGGGTTTTAAAGGCTCCAGTAGTAATCTCACTGCAGAACGGTCCATTGGCTACATAAGGTTCAATTAAATTCCATGGTTCGTTACAGATCAGAATAAACTTTTGATGGAGCCCGCCTAGTAAAATTTTTAGCATAACCTGCACACTTTGCACACCTGAAACAAAAAATAGTTGAAACCTCAAGGTCTTGAAAGCGAAGGCATTAAAATCGCTTATACCTCAAGGCGTTGAAAGCAAAGGCACTAAAATGGCTTAGTAGCTGTACTGAATCACTCTCCCAGGTAACATACCATCGCCATTTCTTCCATCTGCCCCTATCCCTAGCCTAAGAAAGATTTTCCAAATCCTCAGCATAATCCTTGTCTTTCATCCAAATCAAAATAATTGTTTTGCCAACACAAATCACCAAATATAGAATGTTGTACACCAAAGATATTTGGGCATTGGATCTTCTCTATAAACCATTATGTTACTCAAATTCTTTGACTTAGTTTGGTAAATGTTAAAGTTGGTTAAGCAGTGTGTATTAATGTAATCATTAATTTTTGTGGTTAAGATTGAACGAAAATGTAATGATTACACTTACACACCCTAGTTAACCAGCTTCAACGTTTTACTAAACTAAGCCTTGAAGTCTAGCAATTTCCTCCCCATCAATTTTGAGAAGGATTAAGAATATGAGAATGACAAGTTTATAGAATGAAACAAGACCAAAGCACAAAACCAGCTTATCCTTCTGATAGACAATTCCTAGCCGTGAATATTTCTAAGAGGGGAACAAGTTATATTCCACTTAAATTTTTTGCATAAATTGCATAGGCATATCATTTGGAATCAAAAGTACATGCCAAATAAATGAAGAGGATAAAGACCAAAAGAGGACTTACAACATTGCTATGGATCTCAAAAATTTTCACGAATGTGAGCGTGCCCGCATAAATTCTTCTAGACGGTTCCACACCTCAAGTGCAGCCGCTTTATCTTGGTGCCTTTTGTTCTTGCTTATCTAAAACAAAAAAATGCATGAGGAAACAACATATGTACTATTACATCCACAAGAAAAAGTCACACGATCTCAGCACATTACTCACCGAAATGATCTTCACATTCCACTGTTTGACCACCTTTGCAGATTCAATACTGTCATCCTCAAAACGGACATAGAAACCAATGACTGCACAAAAAGTCATGGAAATGACATAAATGTGGTGGTAACACATTGCTAGAGCAATGATGGTCCAATGAAACCAAAATGAATTCTGATTTACAAGATTACAGGAGTTAAATGATAGCAATAGCACAAAGGCCTTGAGAATAAAGTAATGACAGCAAAAAAAAAAAGGAAAAAAAATGCAAACTACAATACCCCGTATGATGTATTGCATAAAACAAATAATAAATGAACAGAATACATCAAAAGTGGAAGAGTGAACAACAACTAATCAAGTATGATGCACATAAAATAGTGATAATAAAACTCTTATACAACCACAGATTTATTTAGATCTCATAAATTGCTGAACAGGATGTATAGTCACAGGTAACTAACATATTTATTTAGACCTCGTAAATATTGTACCAAATTATTGAAGAAGCATAATCATCCTAAGGCATAAACACATGTAGCGAAGAAAATTGCATAGATTAAAACTTTAAGCTGAGAATGCAAGAATATGATCAATGGGCAGAATCAAGACCAAATATTTGAAAAAAAAATATCAGTTGCAGCCACTCACTCTTGTTGAAGATCTCTACATGGTCCTTGAAGGGCCAGTCCTTGAACTGCCACTCCTTCCCCAGCACAAACACAGCCACCACCCGGTCCCACTGGTCCGGCTTGAGTGCCGATGGCTTATCCCTCACCTCATACGCCACGGCCGTCCGATCCCGACTGAACTTCTTATAAACCGTCAAACACTCCGGCTTCTTATCCCCACACTGCTTCACCTTCACATCAGACGGCACAAACACCCCATCCTCAAGAAAATCCTTTACATTATGCATCGTTATCAATGTCTGAAACGCACTGGGAACCAAAATAATCGGCACGCCCTCGCCGAGCTTGCTCCCTTTGAGATGCAGCATCTTGGAATCATCAGCGGCAGGATCTGAGCCCAAAAGGCGGGACTTTGCTACGAGGCCGTCCTTGCGCTGCTGCGACTCGATCCGGTGGCGCTCCTCCTGGCGGCGGACGGAGGCGGTGAGAACGGAGTAGAAGTCGCGGTTGCGGCACTCGAGAAGGGCCTCGCGGTCCTTGAGGGGGCGCTCGAGGGCGCGGATCATGGTGATGAAGGCGGGATCGGGTTCGGCGGCGAGGGGGAGGTCGGCGCCGGGGAGGTAGTGGTCGTCGGGGATGGAGAAGGAGGAAGGAGGAGGAGGGTGGAAGAGGGGATCGACGGCGTCGGAAGAGGAGACGCGGCCAAGCAGGTAGTCGAGGAGGGGCTTGCGGTCGGGAAGGGTGACGGCGGGGACGCGGGAGACGCGGGCGGACTGGAGGTAGTCGGTGTGCTTCAGATGATGGTGGCGGAGGAAGAAGAGGAGAGTCTCGAGGGAGTAGAGGGAGCCGTGCTTGGAGCGGTAGGCGGTGTCGGCGTAGCAGGGGAAGGAGTAGTCAGAGCCGCCGAAGTGGAACTCGTCACCGGAGCGGGTGACCTTGTCAAGCTCGCCGCGCACGGCGTAGTCGCGCAGCACGGAGAGGGGATCCATCGCCGGATGCAGAGATTCCGGCTGGCAAAATTTTCGGGCTGATCTGAGAATGTAGGGTAATTGCGGGACTCGATTAGGGTGCGTTTGGCACCCGGAAGTCGGGGAACTCAGAACCCACATAGTTTTAGAGAACTCGATCCAATTTAGAATCTGTTTGGTTCGAGAAAAAATAGAAAAAAGTCATCAAAATAAAATTATTTTTATTTATTTATAAAATTTAACAGTTTAGAAATAATTTTTTTAAAATAATTTTTTTATAAAGTAAATCTAAGAATATTTTAAATTATGATAAATATTAACAAATTTTTATATAATAATAATATAGTTTTTAAAATTGTTTTTTGTGAAAAATTAAATAAATAATATTTTATATTAATAATTAGATTTTTAAAAAATATATTTCTGTTCAACCAAATATTAAAAGTAAATCACTTTCAATTGCTTTTACAAATGAGTCAAAGAATATAAAGAAGTAACTTCTCTATGCTTTCGTCTACTTTTAAATAAGTATATAACCCTTAGTTGTATTGAATTGGGGGAATTGGAGGAACTTCCATGTTGATGGAACCAAATTCGCTATCAATTTTGAATCGTAAAATTCCTTGAGATCAGATCCATTAGGCTAATTCATATCACATGACCTGTAAGACAAAGATATCATAAGGGAGATTGCCGAAATGTGGCTACTCTCTAATATTTCAGTTAGTATTATTATTTGAGAAAAATAATAATAATAAAATTCAAAAGCTTAAAGCCCTTGTAAAAGAGATATAGATACCTCCCTATTTATACATTAATGGAAAATAGAAATACCTCTCTATTTATACCTTAATGGATCGTACTTATTAGGGATAAAATCCTTGATTTTTAGGCATGATTATCTTTCTAGAATATATTTGCCTCCTTATGTGGGATTCTTCCTGGATTTGATTTTAGATTAACTTATTATATTCTAACTAAATTAGTTCGAGAGTTCACAGTATTATCAGATCCCCCTAACTCTAGGCGTTGAGTTCTCGAGGTTCAGTAAGTAGAGTAAATTTCATATATTTTTGAGCTATATCTTCGGTTTGAACCAGTTTTTTCACCGAACTGCTTTTATCCCTCGGAGAAGATCATAATCATGGAGCTGAGTTTTTGTGACTCGGGTTGAAATCGAAGTTTTTTGCCTTGGATGGAACCGAGGTTTTTTGTGCCTTGGGTAAAATTGAAGTCTTTGTGCCTCGGATAGAATCGAGGTTTTTTATCTTGAGTGAAACCAAGGTCTTTTACATCAAGTGAAACCGAGATCTTTGTGCCTCAAGTGAAACTGAGGTCTTTTACCTCTGGTAAAATCGAGGTCATTTATGCTTGGCATTGGGCCAAGATTTTATGCCTTGTCTGATCTGAGATCTTCAATACTTAACATTAAATCGAGATCTTAGGTATTATCTAATCTAAGTTCTTCGGTGCCTAACATTTGGCCGATGTTTTATATCTCATTTGATCTAAGGTCTTTATACTTAGTATTGAGCTGAGGTTTTATGCCTCATCTAATCTGAGGTCTGCATCTGGCATTGGACCAAAGTCTTATACCTTATATGATTCGAGGTCTTTGTGCATAAAATTACGCTGAGGTCTTATGCCTTATCCGATCTAAGGTTTTTTATATTTGGTATTAAGCCGAGGTCTTTTGTGCCTTATCTAACCTCAGGTTTTTGTGTTTACCATTGGATCGAGGTCTTATTCTTCATATGATTCGAGATCTTTATGCTTAACATTGGGCCGAAGTCTTTTATGTCTCGTCTAATCCAAAATCTTGAATACCTCAGGTGAAATCGAGATCTTTGTATATTGGAGTCATGTTGTTGAAGGTGACAGTCCAAATTGTAGGCAAGCGCCATGTAGGACTTTTATCTCATAAGATTGGTCATTCACCATAGTATACTTTGTATTGGTGCAAAAGAAAACCAATCGTTATAATATAATAGACAGAAATATAGAAAAATAAAGAGAAATAAATACACCCAATTTATAAAACCATTCAAGTGAGGTTTTTCCTCTAACAACTTCGGATTTCCATGTTTTTTTTTTGTATGGGCTGCAAAGTACTCCTCCCCCACATAGCTTTCTTTGCAGCATTAGCAAAAATTATTTATTTATTAGGGCTACAAATCCTTTCCCCATATGGCCTTTTTTGTCCTCTTTTTTTATTCAAAATTTTCTTTTCCCTGTGTGAACACCCTCTTTTTCTTTTTCTTTTTTGACTTTTCATCCCTGTAGCTGAACACCTGTATTTTTTACTTCTTTTTGGCTTTTTATGTGCAATCTCAATATGTGCTTTATTTATTAAAATTCTTTCACAATTTTATTATATACCTACACCCTCCTCTTTTTTTAATTTACTATGTACAACTCTGGATTATTATTTAATTAAAATTTTGTCCAAAAAATTTAATTTTTCTCTTTGTAATTTTACAACTTAAATGTACAAAAAGTTTGTTAATTATTTTTTATGTGATTTTTTTTTCTTTTTTTTCCTTGTTCTTTCTCCCTAGACACGAGGCCGTGTAGGCGTGAGCCGAAAAGGTGTGAGGTAGTGTGGCATGCAGTGGTGCAAGCACGGGTTGGTGTGGCTGCAAGGCTGGTGCAGGTGTGGGTGGGTGTGGGTGTGAGGCATAAGGCCCGCACAAGCCTCACACCCACACCCGCTTTGGCCTCACACTTGTGCTCCTGCTGGTCTTGCGATCGCGCTCTGCTCATGCTTATGCTAGTCTTACACCAGCACCTACGTCGGCCTGCACCCTGGCTGCTTCAAGTTCAAGAGAAAGAAAAAGTAAAAAAATTCACATAAATTTAATAAATTTTTGAGGAAAGTTACAAAATTATAAAGAATAAAATTTGAGTTTTTTTACCAAAATTTTAATTCAATAATAATTAAAGATTATAGGCAATAAATTTTGAAAAAAAATAAGTATATACTAAAATTAGAGGAAAATTTTTATAAATAAAACAAATTTTGAGATTGAAAGTCAAGTGCTTTTAAAAAAAATATATTTGGCTTCTTCCTTCTTTTTCTCCTTCAGTTTTGGCTTCCTTCTCCTCCATCATCGCATCAACGGAGAAAGCCCTCCTTTCTCTTTTGTTTCCACCCGCACGCTGGAGGAGCTTTGAGGCGAGCAACAGTGGCCGGAGTTGCGGCCGCGGTGCGGTAGCCTGTGAGCACGCGGGACTGCCCAATGGGTTGCTGGAGTGAGTAGAGTCATCTGAGTGGCGGGCAGAGCCACCTTAATGAGGCGATCAGAGCAGGAGAGGCCGCTGACAGGCCACGCAGGGCGCAGGTCAGCCAGAGTGATGGCCAGCGAAGGGGGAAGTTGGAGTTGCAGAGAAGAGGGCGATAATGGCACTGAGCATGGAGCTCGTAGTTAGTGATCAGAGACATTGCCGATCTATCGAGGGGGAGGATTGGCTAGACGGCCTTGTTAGCGGAGGATCTTCAGCTTCATCAGCTCGATCCGGACGTTGTTCACCTTAATCAGTCGACGCCCGCACTTGCAATAGGCAACCGCGATTGCCATGGAGAAAACCCCAACCCTTGCGCCAACCTAGTTCTGAGAAGGTGATGGCGGTGGATGGACTCCTAGTAGGAGAGAAGCGGCGATGCGTTGAGCCCACTGCTCAACCATAGATCCAGGTCGTGGGCGTGTTGGTCGGCCAGAGGGTTGGCAGGCGCAGAACAACATCACCGAGCATGGAAAGGGTCGTGGGGGACCAAGAAGCAGACAAAAAGGTGACGATGTATCAAAGGAGGAAAAAGCTAAAGGAGAGCTCACCGTTGTTTTTGTTTGCTCTGCGTTTGAGTTGTTATGCTCTCTTCTTACTTTTTCTAAAAATAGATTTTTAGATTTCAGCGATTTTTTGGATCTACGATGAATCGGTAAAGTGAATTTGGATGAAGATACTATTATTGATAAAGTTAAATTTATTATCGATTTTAAATTGAGAGACTTTTTAAGATTTCAATCTGCGAGGCCGATTCATGCCGTAAACTTTATAAGATAAAAATACCGTGAATGAGACCGTTAGACTCAGATAGCTCCTCCGATGCTTACATTAGTATCACTCTTTGAGATAAACAATAATAAAATATAGAAAATAAAGGAATCATAGAATTCAGGATTTAAGATGCAATTACCTTTGGAGAAGATCATAATAGGATGGTCCTTTCAAAAATAAATAGAATTGGAGTTAGAGATAAAGGGTTTATATCACTTTTTTGGGGTAAAGTACCGTTGGTCTTGAGTATTCAGATTTTAGCAATTTTTAAAGACATCCCTAAATGTTTCTATAGTTATAGAATAACCTTTTCAAGTGGCTAGAGCTCAGAAGGCTGAGATGAACTTTATAATATTAAGAACGATTTGATCTGAAGCTAAGTCTCAATCTCTCAAAATATTCCTTGTGAAAGATTCTACTGGGTATCGAAAACTACCCTCAAATATTTTTCAATAGGTGGTAAACTCAAACCTAAATTTCTCTATAAGAATTTTACTATTTTTTTCCAACACCCATAGGTCTAACATGGTCCAGTTTGAGAAGCCAAAGATGCTGACTAGCTACTACAAGGTTTTCTCTTAGAGAATAGATTTGAAAATTTAGACTCTCACTTCGAGATTACCTAGTAAAATATTTAACTAGGATCAACAAGAGTAGGATAAAAAGCTATTAAATAAGTGAACTCACTTAAAGATGATGACACGATGGTTACATTTTCTAAAAATATCCCCCTTGTAGCCTTAAAGCTCCTCCCTGCAGTTAATAGTGTGATGGAAGGTGCAGCAGAATATGTAACAATAATTGCAATGGACGACATAATTGTGGGGTCAATTTCAGATACTCTGGAGTGGTGAAAATCCTAGAGAGCGACCTCGATATACAAATCAAACTTTATTTAAATTTTAATATATTATTAAGTGTTGTGAAAATATAGACTTTCAATAGGTGTAAGTTATGTTGTTTATTATTTTGATAATTATCAGGAACATTCTAAATCAAGAAATGTATCTAATAAAATAAAGATATAAAAATAAAAATAAAAATTAAATATTGATTGAGTAGGGTGGAGCTTGCTAATTGGCTACAGGGCGGGGGGGAGCCAAGGCAAAGGCCACAAGGGCTCCGGAGGTGGCTGCAGAGGAAGTCGCAAACATGAGTAGTCGTAGAGGCCGCTCGAAGTGGCTACAACAGTGAGGCAACAACGGAAGACTTCGGGTATGTGCGGTGGAGGCTCAGATCGGCAATAAGATCGAGACAATTAGATCCGGTGATGGTGGCGGAGTTCGAGTGGAACATGGTTGAAGTTGGTGCGGCTTTCCCTTCCGGCGAGGAGTTCTAGGTTGGGGGTAGTCTCCCACGCAAGGTAACCGGGTGGAGTTGCCAGAGGGTTGTGATGCTCGTACAAGGCTAGGTAGGCGGGCTGTGGTGGTTTAGGTGTGATGAGGTGCAGGTGCTGCAACTAGCCTGGCGGGTTGTGCAAGCCCACTAGGCAGATGGACTACGGCAGAGGGCGGACAAGGCAGAGGCTCCAACGCAGTGTGTGGGATTGACCTCACTGGAAAGGAAGCTAGGGAATGACCAATTGATTGTGGGCTTCGGGCGAGAATGGGGATGGCTTAAAGCAAGGTTATGTTGGTGTCGAACTCGAGTAGGCCGGCGACTCGCAGAAGCGAGGCTATCATCTTCTCGGTCTGATCCCACCAACATGGTCAAACCCAGCCTCTTCTAGCAGTGGAAGCTAGAGGGGAGGAGAGGAGGAGGAAACCACCTTGCTCGGAAGGCTAGAGAAGAAGAAGAATAGGATTAGAAAGGAAAGAGAAAAGGTGAGAAATTATCCTTTTTTTATTCTTTCTCTACTCCTGATAGCCTCCGGATCCTCTCAATTCTCTAAAGGTGTGTTTGTTTCGATTTCCAAAACCGGGAATCGGGGGAATGGAGGAAATTGAGAGCCCAATTTCCTTCATTCTCATATTTGTTTCGGTTCTCAGAACCCGTAATCGAGGGAATCGGCCATTTCCTAATTCCTCCGATTCTAATTTTTATTTCTCGGCCAAAACGAAGGGAAAACACCGATTTCCGTGTTTTCCCCTCGTTTTTCACTGTAGCACCCGTGAGTTTTCTCTCATTTCCCACAATTTTAGCTCCCCATTTCCGATGTCGTCTAGAGCTCGTCTTCTTCTCCACAGAGCTCATCTTCTCCACAGCAAAGCCTCCAGCTCGATTCCCCTTTCTCCCACGATTCCCCTGCCTCCATCAGTCCGACCGCTGCCCCGAATCAGTGCGCCGGAGTGCCGGAGCGCCTGCCTCCCACAATTCGAGAGCTCATCTTCATCAAAGCTCGTGATTTCATCCAGCCGCCTGAAGAAGAGCTCGATTGGCCTGACCACTGCCCCGAAGCACTGCGCCGGAGTGCCGGAGCGCCTGCCTCCCACGAAAATTGCCCCAGAGGCAGCGTCTCCGCCTCGTCATTTCTTCCCATTTCTTCGTCTCTCGAGCGTCTCTCGATTTGCGGCGGCGAGGTTTCGATGCAGAAGCCAATGTCCAGTGTTTCTGTAGGCGAATGCCGAAAGTCCCAATTTTGAGGTTCGTCTTCTTCGTTTTCCTCTCTCTTGATGAATTTTATTTTATTTTTTGATGCTAATTTGAGTTCTGAAGTGATGATTTTATTTGATGATTGTGAAAATGGGATTCTCAAACTGGAGAAAATTGGAAATTAGGTTGAAGTTTTGACCTAATCGGAGCCCTAGAGAATTTCTACAGCTTGATCTATTTGGGGAAGCAATAAAGGAAAGTAGCAAGCCAGTTGAGAGATGGAGCAACTGTTCAATTACTGGCGGGGAAGTCATGGCACCCCCAACTAATGTTATGAGGGAATAAGACAAAGGCTCATGCTTGATACAGTAGAGGTATCACCAAAGAGAAGGATAAAATGACTGTTGCAATAAGCTGGTTGTGCTTTTCAATTAAGCTCTGGAAGGTAGATGCACCTCATTTTGATGGTGGTGGTAATGTTTCAAAGACTCGTATTCTTTTGCCGTTTATTTTCATGAGATGCAAATTTATTAAAATTATATCAATTCATTCTGTAGTTTGCATTTGTGCTTCTTTTTTCAGGGCACTGATGAAAACATGTGGAGCAAAATTATTTAATTTTTGGATTATTCTGATAAATGGTGATTAATTCGTGGTGCTTTTTGCTTAATTAATCAGATTGATTTCCTGTGTTGTTTATTTCTGTGCAGTAATGGCCGGAAAATTTAGGGATATGTCTACATGAATTTGAGATTCATGTAGTGTACTTAGTTGAAAGTTTTACATATATTTGATTTGAAGGATTTGAAGAACTGCCAGCTGAAGAACCCATGCTGGGGCAAGGAATAGCACCGTTGAATTAGTTACATGCTCTACAGATGCAATTGCCAGCTGAAACCATGCTGAGGCAAGAAACAGCACCACTGAATCAGTCACATGCTCTACATATGCAACTGCCAGCTGGAGAAACCATGCTGGGGCAAGAATTAGCACCAGTGAATCAGTTTGATGCTCTACAGATGCAACAACAGCAGCAGGGACAACAACTTAATATTTGGGCTACATCAGACCAGGGAAGTTTTTTCAAAAGGAACCAAGGCTACAAACCTTAGGGATATGAGAATAGTGAATACCTTCCATATGCCCTCAGCTTCCAAATTATGCTATCATCACAGATTAAGTCGTTATTATCATATGTGTTCCATTTTTCCGTTCTAAAGTTGACCTTAAGCTTTATGTTAGAAGAAGAGAACTTCTCTTACATTGTTATCTGTTATATTCTAGAATTATTCTCTGTAACGTTTTAGATGGTTTGTCTGCCTTTCTACAATATGGTTGAATCTATTGTTTGTAGCCATGTTTTTTCTCTGAAGTATGTTGCTTCATCTGCATGATTAGCTGTGTTTTGTAGAGGGAATAACTACTTTAGTAGATTTTAAGAATTAAGCAAAATCCGTCAACGCATTTGTGGCAAACAGTTGTTCAATTAACTTTCAAAATATGCTATCATCACAAGCTAATTCATTATTATCATATGTGCTCCATTTTGTGATCTACTTTCGACTGACCTCGTAAGTTTGAGTTATGTTCAATTAAATGCCAAATATTCGCAAGGTAATTGTAAGTGAGATGAGGTTTCAGCTTATTTGTATGGATTGTAAACTCAGCTTTGGTCAAAAGTGAATTAATTTCCGACTTAATTTATTAAATTTGTTATATTTCTGTATTTATTTATATATAAATTAAATATTTTTTGTAATATACTAATTCTCAATTCTTTACAGTAAAAACTCATCCAAACATAAGAATTCAACAACTTATGGAATTGATCAATTCCATTTGTCAACCAAATAATGGAATTTAGAATTTAGGAATTGGCCAATTTCCAATTCCCTACAGTAAATACTCATCCAAACGCTGTAATTATCTAATTCCTTCAATTCCACGGAATCACTTAATTCCCACAATTCCACGATTTCTAAACCCGGAATCGAACCAAACGCACCCTAAGTGTTTTGTTCTAACTTCTGTCTCTTTGTTTGTGTTTACAGGCTCTCCATCAATTTATAAGCCTTAAGAAGAATCAAAATCAAATTTTTGGTTGGCTTGACTTTGGAAAGTCGTTAGATTGTGTTTGGATCTTCATATCTCTGATTGGTCTTCTTTTCAAAACATGGATTGAATTGGTGATGAAATTGTATTCCAAAATTATTTTTTCCTTAATTGAAATGTAATTCTTTGGGTTGAAATTTGTTTTCCTAATAAATAGATTCCAAATTTGGCACCATTTATAAATACTGAATTTGTAGGAGGATTATTTACAAATTTTTTGAAAAATCTTGACCAAAATATGATTTTGTAAACTCAGGGGTTTTTTGCGAAAAGGATATATTTATAAAATTTAAAATTTTCAGGGTTTTTCTGAATGAAATTTAAACTTATTTGCAAATAAAAAATTTTGAGGGGTTCTTTGTAAAATTCAAAAAATTTAAGGGTTTATTTGCGAATGTTAGAAATTTTAGAGATTTATTTGTAAATATAAAATTTTGAGGGATTGCCTAGATTTTACAATGATCAATTTAAAATTTCAAAACTTTTAAATGCTTATTTCATAAAAGTTTTATCTTAGGGACTTATTCGTAAGAAAAATTCGATCAGAGACCCATTTATAGTATATATTTAGTTTAGGGACCTATTTGCAAAGATTTTATAATTATCATTTTGGTCTAGATATTTGATGAATTTTGGGTCCAATTTTGGTCCAAATATTCGATCCACTTAGTTTACTTTAATTTGAACTCGAATTTCCTAATAACTCAAGTTAAAATTAGACTTAATTTTTGACCAAATTTATCATCATTTAGGTCCAATTGAGGCCCATATTTGGATCATAATTTAGTGACATTCAATTATATATTTTGACTAAATTTTGATTAAATATAATTTTTGGTCAAAATTGACTCAAACAAATGTCCCCTTCGCATCCATTTATCGATTTTTTTTTAGCAAGGAGAGTGGATACGAACAAAAATTTTAGGTATTTGCCCTTTGCGTGATTATCTTGAGAGTGGATTTGAACTACCATGTAAATATAGACTTAGTTTATCACATGAAAATGGACTTGGTTATCATATGAGAGAGAATCTGATCTCCCACATGAAAGTGGACTTGAGTTGGCATAATGAGTGAATTTGATTTATTACAATGAGTGAACTTGGATTGTCACAAAGGGTGGATTTGAGCTATCATGAGAGACAGACTTAATTTGTTATGAAAAAGTGGACTTAATTTGTCATAAAGAAATGGACCTAATTTGTCATGAGAAGTGAACATGATTGACTACAAGAAATGAATTTGATTTGTCATTTAAATACAGGTTTGATCATCATGTAAAAAGGTCTTGATTTTCCATGAAAAAATGGACTTAAATTGTTATAAAGAAGTGGTCTTAATTTATCACAAGAAATCGACTTAATTTGTCACAAAAAGTGGATTTGATTTACCACATGGACTTGGATTGTCATGTAAATGTGAGCTTAATGGTCAAGCAAAATGGCTTGAATTGCCATAAAAAGTGGATTGATTTACCATTTAAATACGAATTTGATCATCACGTAAAATAGACTTAAATTGTCGCAAGAATGGATTTGATTTCTCATTCAAATACGGACTTAATTGCCACTTAAAATGAACTTAAATTACCATATAGGAGTGGACTTAATTTGTTATAATTAGTGAATTTTGATGGGGTGTGGGCTCGATCATCATACAAATTGGGAAGAATTTTGTGTCCATGTTTTATCTCAAGAAACATGGAGCGCACATTTGACTAAACATTCCCTTCTAAAAAAGTTGGATGTTCTGTCATAAACAAACATAGATATTTTTAGTTGTTGTTGTTATCTTCAGAGGCTTAAACATAGTACCTTTTGAGGAACCACACATTGATTAATTGTAGGGATTTTCCCCCTAAACCAAGGTTGATTTTCAACAGTTCATCGATGGTGGCTTGCCCCCCATCTTCGAGTTCTTATGGAGTTTCTTTGGTTTGAGGATCATGTCTTCACCAAGTAATTTGTCACATTGAGTGGGAATTGACAAAGATTTCTCTTTCGATTTTGAGGGCATTTTGACTACATGATGCCCCCCTTTCTTCAGATTTTGATAAAGCTTTACTGAGGACTTCACCTTCTTTGTGATGTCTTGGGAATATGACTAGCTTGATGTGCATGGCTTGTATGTTAGAAGGCATTGATGATGTTTGATCAGCCTCATTATAGATCCAATGGTGACCATAAGATATGTGTGGATGCATGGAGCGATGTAGCTCAATACTTTAGAATTCTTCATTTGCACATTGGAATAGGATATTCTATAGTGATCATCTTATAGAGCGATGCCCCTTATTTTCAATTACAATGTTGGAAGAAGCAAATTATGCTGAGCATATGTGTTTGCACTTGTTTATTTATAAGAAAATCTTTTTAGAAATTTCTTTTAGTAGACAGGTGATATATCCTTTCATCTTTGATTAAGGCCTCCTACTTGATTTGGTCTGTTGAAGTTTAAGGATGATTTTGTCTCAAAATGTAGTGGATCACTAATCAACCTCCCCTTACACTTTTTTCCTAATGCAATATCTTTTAGGAATCTATTTTTCTGGTGATTTTACTACTTTCACCATGTTCCTATTGGTAAGTTACTTTTTTAACTTTCGCTTTGATCTTGGATGCCTCCTAACATTAATTTTCAAGGTTTACATATCCACAGATGCCATCCAGTACTTACCTTTTGGGTAGTATTTTTTGGCCAATAATACATCGAGATGAGGCTGGGTAAGTTCTCTTAATTCCAGCATGTAATCTAATTTTCTCCCCCTTTTCCTCTTTTTTTCATTTTTTTCATTTTTTGTAACTTAGCAATCTCATTTCTGTTTGAAACTTCAAGATTTGCATACTCATAAATACCAATCGGTTCTTACTATTTGAGTATACCTCTCTTAATTTAGCTTTTCATATGAGATTTGTCTATTTAGAACTTTGTTTCCCATTTTCATCTGGGGATGATCATTTGTCTCTGGAGGAGATTCTAAAGAGACTGTCCTTTGACCTTAACACTTGTGTCTATAAAGTAACTTTCCTAAGAGGGTTCTAATTACTCGTAGATTGGTCAAAATATTTTCAAGATTGCATTCCTAAAGTTAATTTAGAGTATAGGTGGGTGGGGGAGATGCAGGAATTCCAACTCCATCATATTTCATTACCGATTATCCTTGCTTTCAAGCATTGTCTTTACATTTTTTAGAGATCTTATATTTAAGACAAAAGGTGATTTATCTGAATACTAAGCTAATTTTTCCATTTTATGTCTCTTAAAGAATTTTATTTTTGCCTTGAGAAGTATAAAATATATACTTAACTAATTAGTTTTGATTTGATCAAACATTCCTTCATAGGCTAAATATTTTTTGTTTTGTATTTTTGAAGCTCATGCAACCATTTGAATTTTCTGTATTGTAGATTTGGTGTAAGTAATATTTTCCTTATACATTAATCACTCTGGAATTAAAAGATGGCGTTACTTCTTTCTCAACTGAAAATGGTTGAGTATTTGTGATTTCATTGTTCTCTTTTAACTCTTGCGCAGCATTAGACGTGAGACTCACAAAATCTAGCTTTGGGTTCAATTTGACATCTTAGAGTCGACCGAATATCTTGTTGATCCTTCCTTTAGTAAGTTGTAGGCGGTCAAAATTAACCTTTGCCTATAACTTAGTTTTTAAAAGACTGATATTCTAGTTTATGCCAATGGGTCCTTTATTTTATCATCAAGATTCAGCATAACGAAATTTGGTCTTTACTACTGAGTGAACTCGACCTTTGCCTTTTTGATGGACTTGGTCCTTTGCCCCTAGGTAGATTTGATACTAGGCAAATAGAGTAGTAATTGGATCAATGATAGGACGGGCTATAAGCGATCAAAACTGACTTTTTTGTCTCTTGTCAAATTTCTAAAAGATTGATAAGCCTAGTTTTCGCTAAAAGCCTCAATTTCATCATTGAGAGTTGGCATGATAAATTTTAGCCTTTTCCCATGGGTGAACTCGGGCTTTACCCCCTAAATGGGAGGTCATTGTCTCCTGGATAGAAGGAGAGGAGTTGATCCATGCTTATATGGACTCCAATTACCATTGCAGTGATTATTGGTTAACGAAGTGTGCCAAAAATCTTTTGCCGAGGATGATAGTATAAATTGTGGTAGAAGAGCCAATTGATGATACTATTTTTTTTTCTCACAATGGAAAATCAATCATTATTTTTTTCTTTTAATATGTGTCTTTATTTTGACGAACTAGACTCTTTAGACGAGACAAAATTTGTGGCACAACAAAACCTGAAAATGTATTTGGCACAAATGCCTAAGGCCTATAACAAGAAGAGATTTGAAAATTATTCACATCCTCTCCTTTTGCTAAAATTCGAAAAGAGACTGCAAAGGGTATAATTTATTTGAGGCGATTTATGCTATAATTAAAATTAATTAAAATATGATTAAAGTTAAGACTTGTATACACTAAATTATGTCTTAAATATGAGTCTCAGTTAAACTTAAATCGCACCAGAATTTGATTAAAAATTGAGCTCAAATTATTGAAAATTTTACGTTCTATTTGGTTTAGCCTATTTTATAATTATTTTTTTCTTATAAAATTAATATTACTTATTTTACACTGTTAATAAATTAAATTATTATAAAAAATTAAATATTTTTTGAATTTTAAATTATTGAAGCATTAATTTTGATAAAAAAATATTAATTTATAAAAATATTTCACTAGTCTTGAGTTTGATTCAAATTCTAATCCTGAATCAAATGGTGCCTTAGGCTTTAGATAAACGTAATTTAAATGGGATAATTGAGTTGAATTTTTCAATCAAAATTGGGCTCAAAATATTTAACTAAAATTTGGGTCAAAATGATAAAATGTAAGAATTTTATAAATAAACTCCTAAATTACATAAATTCTCATAAATAGGTCATTTTTCTCACAAATAGGTAACAATAAGAATTTTACAGAAAAATCTAATATAATTTTAAAATTACAAATTAATTCTACAAAATCTAGAATTTATAAATAAACTCCTAAAAAGATTAATAATTACGATTTGGTTTTTATGAAATTCAAAATTTACAAATAAATCCCACCAAAGTTTTTATTTATAAATAAATCCCCTAGAATTTTAATTTTTTATAAATAAATCCCTCAAAAAATTTTATTTACAAATAAATTCAAATTTTATTCAGAAAAGACCTTAAAAGTTTTAAAATTTTGTAAATAAATTCTTTTTTAGATAAAATCCCTAAAATTATAAAATTATAACTTAATCCAATTTTTTTAAAAATTTACAAATAATCCCTTATAATTTTAATATTCGAGATAAATATAATTTTTTAAATTTTGTTATACATAACAAACGGACTAATTCTTCTCCCTTTATAAAATCATCCAGTTTTTGGATAAGCATATCCATTTCCTATATATCCACATTTATCCTTCAAAATTCAAACAAAAAAAAGTTGGATGCCAGCATAACTCTATTCCTTTAGGGGTCTATAAAAATATATGAAACCTATAAATCAAGGGACATAAAAACAAAGATCAGAGTATATGGGAAGAATAAGACCATCGAAGAAGAAGTAGATTAAAGAGGCGAAGTTTAAAACTTATCTTCCTTCTTTTCCTTTTCTTCTGCCCGTTCTCCTTCTCTTTCATAGGACCACTAAGCTGCCCCCTCTTCCTCCACCGAGCCGGTTGATCTTGGGCCTTTCGATGACGGATCCAAGTCCGTCGTTCTCATTGCCATTGGTGATGGCATCCGCTCCCCAGGGCTCACGTTTCTCGTTGACGTCTTGGTTTGCGATGGCCACCGCTTTGTCCATGTCTAGGCCCCTTCTCTGATGACGATGAACCATCTCCCTCCCGCCCACGTTTCCAATCTCCAGAGCGTCCTGCACCCACAAGCCTCTCCTTTGCCTCAGCCATAACATCGCCGCTGCAGCCACCCATTTGGCACCTCCCCGTAGCCCACCTCGCTGGAGAAGAAGCCATGCAAGCCTCGCCCTTGCTTTGCTCACTCACACCCCATGTGAGCCCTTGCAGCCCTCGCCGAAGCCCTCCCTGCTCCACCGTAGCCGCCGCATAGGATCGAAAGCCACCATAGGCCGGATCTGGCCGGAGTAAAGGGACGGCGAGGCGTCCCTCACCCCACCGTAGGAGAAGCTAGCCAGATCCGACTGGGAGACGGCCGGATCTGGCAACGGAGGGGGCGGGGCACCTCCCCGCTCCGCTGTGACCAGGGCCGGCCACCGGGAAGAGGCCGGGCCTCTCCCGGCCCGGTGAGGCTTCATGAGAAGCCAAGAAACCTTTGGCTTGTTGAAGAAGAACCCCCAAAAAAAAAAGTAAAAAAAATATTAAAACATTTATGTTGTAAAAAAAATCAGGCAAAAAAATATAGAGAGAGATTTTAGGCTTGAAGATCAAGAAGAAAAAAATAAAAAAAATAGTTATTGTGATTTTTTTTAAAAAAGGAAAAAAATTAGCAAAATAAAAAAAAAAATTTAACAACAAACTTTTAACCTTGATGCGACCGATGAAGATAGCAGACTTTGATGTCATGTTGCTGCTCGCGGCTTCTTAAAGATAGTGACAAATCCGGTAGACTCTTGATCATATCGTGACCATCCATGGCCTTCGATGATAAAGATGATAAATTCATAACTTTATTGTAGCCACTTGTGGCCCTTTAAAGATAGTGATGAAGATGACAAACTCATAATTCTATTATAAACACCCGCAACTCCTCAAAGTCGGCAATGAAGATGGCGACAAAGACAATAAAACCATAATCCTACTGCAGCCACCCAAAGCTCCTCAAAAATAACTGATCCTCATCACCATAAGCGAACCTTCGGTCTCGCATTAAACTAGTCTTCAGGCTCGCATACAATTAGCCTTCAATCTTGCATTTAGCCAACCTTTAGAACTTGCACTTAGCTAGCCTTTGGAATTACATCCAAGCTAGCATTCAGCCTTGCACTTAACTTGCCTTCATGCACGCATCCAAATCAGCTATCGGGCTCGCACTCAATTAGTCTTCGAGTTCGCACTTAGTGAGCTTTTGAGCTTGCACTTGGCCAGTATTTATGCTTACACCCAAGCTAGCCTTCAGACTTATATCCAAGTCAGTTTTTGGGCTCGCACTTAACCAGTCTTCGGGCTCGCATTCAAGACAACCTTCGAGCTCACACTTAACCAGCCTTTGGACTTGCATCTAAGCCAACTTTCGAGCTCGCATCTCAGTCAGCCTTTGGGCTCTCACTCAACTAGCCTTTGGACTAGCATTCAAGCTAGCCTTCGAGCTCGCATCTAAACTAGTTTTAAGGTTTGTATCTAAGCCAGTGTTTGGGCTCGTACTCAGTCAGCCTTCAGCTTACATTTGAGCCAACCTTCGGGCTTGCACCCAGCCAGCCTTCGGGCTTGCACCCAATCTAACCTTTGGGCTTACACTCAGTTAACTTTCGAGCTCATATTTAGTTAACCCTTAGGCTCACACTCAACCATCTTTCGGGCTCACATCTAAGCCAACTTTTAGACTTATAGTGATTCAGCCCTCGAACTCACGTTAAGTTAGCTTTCGGGCTTGCAAATTAAGCCAACCTTCGGGTTTACATATTTGAAGTCGGGATACGGGTCTATCTAAGGATCCTTAAATCAAATTGATTAATGAAAAATTGAACTCAATTATAATAAATGAACAAAGACTAAGTTGGCTCTAATGGATTTAAATTAGCCAACAAAATAGACTAAAACCCAAATCAAATTAAGTTAATTTCATCTAAATAAACTCTGACTCAATTCTAATTAGACTCGAGATGGGTCAATTTAAAATTAATTTCAAATCAAATTTAATTTGGATCAACAAAATTCAAATCAAACCCTAACTGAGTTAAATTAAGTTCGAACTAAAAAGTCCAACTTAAAGCCAAATCAAAATCAAGGTAGGTTGAGCTTGAATTGAAATTAAATTGAACTAAATTCACTTAGACTTGAGCCAAAATCCGGTGGACCTAAACTCGATAAAGGTCCAATGCAAGGTTGAACCTAACTCAAGCTAAATAAAATCAAACTTAGACTTGAATTAAATAGAGTCAAACCAAGTCCCATTGGATGTACTGAACCCTCGGTAACAATCCAATGCTATGAACAATGGATGATGCTACTACCCTGATCTCAATCAAAATTAGTTTAAATAAGAACTAAATAAGGTCAAACTGAGTCTTACTAAGTGCACTACAAAAATATCTAACAATATTTCAAAGCTATACCTAACCCCATAAGCCATTGGTGACGTTATCAAACCAAAGAAATTAATCACTAATAATGCGTTCAAAGCCATTGGCCACACTTCAAAGTTAGTCAACCTCATAAGTTGTTGATGACTCATTTTTCAAGTTACATCCAACCTCATAAGCCATTGGTAATACTACCAAATCAAAGAAGTTAATCACCAATATGCTTCAAGTTGTCGGCCATACTTAAAAATTATATCCAACCCCATAAGTCGTTGGTGATGCTGTCAATCCAAAGAAATTAATCACCAATACCCTTCAAGCTGTTGGCCACATTTCAAAGCTATATCTAACCCCATAAGTCATTGGTGATGCTATCAATTGAAAAAAGTTAATTGCCAATGTTCTCAAAATCATTGGCCACACTTCAAAGCTATACTCGATCCCCTAAGCCATCGGTGATGTTACCAAATCAATAAAGTTAACCAATAATCTGCTCAAAACTGTTGGCCATATTTCAAAGTTATATCCAACCCCATAAACAGTTGGTGATGCATTCTCTAAGTTAATCAACTCCGTAAGTAGTTGACGATGCGCCTTTCAAGCTAACCAACCCCATAAGTAGTTGGCGATGCATCTTCAAGCTATACCCAACCTCATAAGCCATTGATAATGATACCAAAATCAAAGAAGTTATTGCCTATGCCTTATCGGTTATGAAAATAGTTTAAAAACTTAAGAAGTTATCATTTACACCTTATTAGCTACAGAAACATTTCAAGGCTAATGGAGTTATTACCAATACATTATTAGTTAACAGAAACACTCTAACCTAAACAGAGTTATCGCCAATATCTTATTAGCTAACAGAAACACTCTAACCCTAATAAAGTTATCGCCTACACTTTATCGGCTATGAAAACACTTTAACAAACCCCAAAGAAGTTATCGCCAAAGTTCAAAACTAATGAAAACACTCAAATCACAAAGTTATCACCGATGCTTTATTGGCTAATGAAAATACTTCAAAATTCTCCCATTTCCTTCCATGATTCAGGTTAGACGCCATGCGGTCTAGTGCAGGGAAAGCGGACTAGCAACACAAATCATGTTTCTTCTCTACTCTTTCTCTTTTCTCTTTTCTTTATTTCTTTCATATTTTTATGTTAAAATTCATTGTAAAGTAAGGATATACCTTACTTAAGGCATGTATTATTTTTAAAAATCAATCAAATAATACTTTCTTCTTTTCTTTTTTGTGTCTCTATTTTATTAGTTAGGCTTTTCGCTTTATGAAGCTCTTGACAAGTGTCAGAGTAATTAACAATAGAGGATTGTATCTATTAGAAGTTATATTTTCACAACACCTAATAGTGCATTTTAAATTAAAATAAATTTTGATTTGTGATTCGAGATCGCTCTCGGGGTCTTTGCTATCCTAGGTGGTCAAATTCGATTCCACAAATTCTAACATGTCTGGTGGGACCGAGTCTAAGAATTTTTCTTTAATTTTGTGGTGGACTTGTGTGCAGTGAAAACTAAACACATTATAATACCTGTTGGTCACAAAATTTGGTACACCCGATGGAACTTGACATTTTCTCCAAGTGTAGAAACCTAATTAATAATATAGGGATAGTGATAAGGCAGAATTACAATTGAAGACTAATCAATTATATTCTCCTTTGCAGAAGAAAGAATCCAATGGTAACAGCAAAGGTCATCTTTGCCCCGAGATTCACCATCATCTTAGGGGCAGGTTCAGTCACCTTAATCAACGATCACTACAAAAGTAGTTGAAGTTTAGATCAAGTTCGGGACCATCTCTGAGTTTGTCCAGTTCAAGAAAGCACCTATTATTGCACCAGCTAAAGCAGTCGACATGCAAAACCAGCTTATTTCTCGCCTTCCCAAGTTATTATTCCTAATGAGAAGGGTTGTTCGGATCCAGAAGCCATGTCTCAATCAACAATGATGTCTTCTAGAGGTTAGGACTGAAGCAAAGCTCAATCTTTAGTCACCTTCACCCAACTCCTCATGGGGGAAATCCAAAGCAAATTCATATATATGTATCGATAAAGAAGAACTCATCTTAATTGTCATAAATAATGAAAAAGTTGCTGAAATCTTCAGATGACTTGGGAAGCCTATCCCTCAAACAAAGTCAGTTATCACCATCCCTACCTCCAACTTCTTTGCTCTATTAAGCAATTTAGAGAAGGGTAAGAGCAAGTCACAAGGGGCATAGAGCCTTAAAACTATGGCAAAAGGGTGAATCTCCAAACAAAAGTATAAGAGTTACCATAAAGCTGCAACTCAGCACAGGGACTCATAAAAGAAGATCACCAATATTATTAGAGTCATTTCTCTCTATGGCTCTGGGAGGGACCATGAGCCCATACTCCAGTCAGCTAAGCACTAAAAGAAGGCTGCCCAGCTAAGGTTTACTGATGAAAAAAACCAAGAGAAGAGGGCTCTTGTGAATCCACTTTATGAGCAGACTCTTGAATGAGACGACTCGACTGATGGGAGAAGTTAGCCTCAACCTAAAGCCTAAACCTAATTCTCAGGACAGGGACCATTATGTTCTGACAAAAGCCTTGATCATAACTAAAAGCTCCAATTAAGAGGTGACCATAGAAGCACTACAAGAACAGCTGAAATGGTAAAACAAAGAGAAATATAAAGCTTAAAAGAAGGTCATTGAGTTAATGTAGATGCTGCTACAAATGAGCCAAAAGCTCAATAAGTTAGAATGATCCCAATGGTTATCTCAAGCAGCAGAAGTGGCAGAAGGTGCATCTCATGTAGATAAGGTCCACGAAAATGTAGTCCCTTCATAAGTACCTCCTCCAATAAGGGATATCCAATCTCCGATTTCAGAGATCCCTAACAACATGAAACTCCCATCATACACATAGCAGTAGGTATAATGAATAGTAGTTGTACAACTAAGACAAAGAAATGAGACGGATAGGGTAAATAATACTGACAAACTATACCTTAGCCATTATGACCAAGTGTCATATCCCAAAGGCTATACAGTGCCTAGTTTCAAATAGTTTAATGACTTGGACAATCCTGAACATCACATATCTCACTTTGTGACTCTATGTGGAGATTCAAGTAACAACCCCTTGTTACTACTATGTCAATTTTCAGTAAACTTGACAAAAGTAGCATTCAAGTGGTATACTAGTCTGTAGCTAGAGTCCATATAAACTTAGGCACAAATGAAAGAGGCTTTTCGAGTTAGGTTTAGAGTAGTCAGCGATAAGATGAATATTATAGACCTTTCCTCAACACCAAAATATGATAATAAGTTGATTCTAGACTATATTACATGGTGGAGAAATCTCAATATTAAGTGTGAATAACCCATAAACCAATTTGAGACAGTGAACCTAGTCCTCGGCAATATAATGGGAGAATGGATGACACCTTATCCGAGTGCCTCTTCTATCCATACCTTTCAAGATCTCATGATGCAAGTCAAAAAGTTAGAAAGGATTGATCCACCAATATTATCTAGTTCACAAAGCTTTAGACCAGAAAAAGATAAGGTAAAACATGCAGAGTCTTCCAAAAATATGATGGCTATATTCATAGTAACTAAGTAAAAAAACCTCCAAACCCCACTATGAACAAAGATAATCCTCAAAAGCCACCAGCACTTAGGGGAGATGGAGAAGTATAACGATCCAATAATCTCCAACAAAAGCTCAAAAAGAAATATTCTTTCAAAAGAGAAAGAGTAGGTAAAATTTTTTAGGATGTACTAAAGTTAGGCCTCTAATTGTCAAAATCAAAAAGGACAAGCGAGGCCAACAAAAAAGATCACCCTAGTTATTATCCTTACCATAGAGTCTTGGGCCACACTATTAAAGACTGCTATGTATTTAAGGATTGGGTTGAGAAGAAATACCAAGAAGGCAAGCTGACTCTCTCAAAGGTAGCCCTATTGAAAATGCCCATTGAGCACATCAATTATATTATTGTATTTAAGGATCACAAATCACTTGCTAAAATCGTATTTGGGAAAGAAGCATAATATACCCCTAAATAAAGGCACTTATGGAATGTCTACATCTTAAGAAGGCTTAAGCAGTTAATGAAAAAATAACAAAAACCCTAGAGAGCCTGGGATAGTGATAAAGAAAGTCTTATCAGAATAAACTGTTTTACCTACTTGAAGTTTTAAGAAGAAAAGAATAGAAGCAAGAAGAAGAAGTTGGTTCAATTAGATGCATACAATGTCAAGAAATCAGCCATCCAAGAATACATTGATACTCTAAATGAATATATTCAGGAAGAAAAAAGCTAAGTAACTCTTGAAGAATTTCTCCCGACAAACTCAAATCTTTACTAGAGAATTATGATGTAGAAAATAAAGAAAGTGAACCCTCGGTGGCAATATGATTTGCCATATTTACTATTGGAGGCTTACAACCAAGTTGACCCTCATCCCATCACTTCAGTAATAGATTGACTCAGAATTTTACTGATGAAATGAGAGATTTTACGGGTCTCCCTGAGGGCTGCTTTCGAGATGACTATTTTAGAGAGTGGTTCACCCGTGAGCATGACTATGACATGCTCAAACTATAACTAGATACTATGAAAGAGCTAGCTACAACTAACATGAGATTTATCAAGGGGCAAATGCAAATACTGAACTACCATACAAAGGCTATGACTGCCCACATGAAAAACATGACAAATATGACTACCATGCTCTATGAGAAAATCGAGAGGATGGAAAAGGTGCTAGCAGAAAAGACAAAGCCATGTAAAAGCCCCATTAGGGTAGTGAGAAACCACTTACTGACCCTTCTCAAGATCTAAACAACCACTCATGCCACTTACTACAAATATGGGTTAAGAAAGCTAGACACTATCGAAGAGAGTTATTTGAGTCTATGCCCTCTTGTCACATGATGACTCATACGTCTAAGGTGAATAATGATGAGTTGCTATCCCAGTCTCCATCAGGTAATCCAACAACAAATACTTAATTTGCTAAGTTTAGTGAAGTCCCAATCCTAGAGACTATGGAAAAGTGCACTTTGCCAACCTTAGAAGAATTATATATATAAGGTACGGATGAAGAATATGACTCCATGTCTTACTCAGAATAACTTTATGACTAATTCGGAAGGCCCTACACTAGCAAATGCCAAGGGAAGAAGCAGATATTCCAGAGAGAATCAAATGAGCTAATGTTAAAACTCATTCCATCCCCTCACAAGTCAATCTGAATATCCATAGTCAAGCTAGTCTAGACATCCATAGAAAAGACATCCTAAATACAAAATCCTGAAAAGGTTATGCCAACAAATAAAATAGAAGGGTTCATCTAGAGGATTTCTAAAGACCTTTCTACAAAAAATCCTCATATGCTTAATTTTGATGTTGAATGAGAAGATTATTAGTCAGTCATATCCTCCAATAATATTTAGGGAACTACTGATTAGGGACAAGGATCCACTTTCTCCTGTCACATGATTAGCCTTGGAAGTGATTTCGAAAAATGAGCCTTATTGGTCTCATGATGCTAGGTTTCTACTAAGGAGAGCAAACTAGGTACAATTCCGAGTTGGAAAGGTATTACCTCAAAGACAAGCTCCGATGCCTAGGGACAAGAATATCCCCAAGGATAAGGAAAAAAAATTTAGATAAATGAGGACATTGAGCCCTTGCATGCTAAACCTCCACCCAAAAAGGTAGAATACAATATAGCGGCCCACCTCAAGAAGATTCCCACTATGCTAAGTGTTTTTGATGCCTTGATAATGTCACAAGAACTTAAAAATACACTAGTGAATATCTTACAAAATCTGGCTAACTACCAAGCATACTTTGCTAAAGAGAAGATGGAATTTTTGTGCGCACACCAAACTCCCGCCATCACCTTCACAAAAGATGACACGCACTGGAATAATAGACCACAATAGACCATTATATGTTATAGGAAATAGCGATGGGATCAAGATCAATCACATCTTATTTGACCTAGATTCCTAAATCAATTTAATAACTCTTTGAACTCTAAAAACACTAACTTTGGATGTATGACACCTATCGTTTGAGATTATAACCATACAAGGATTTAGTCAGAATAGCCAAAGAGGTCTGGGAGCTATAACTATCTCTCTGAAAATTGGCAAGTTGATAACAAAAGCCAAGTTTTATGTGATCGATACTAATGTGTCATACAAAGCATTATTAGGAAGGCCGTGGCTATATGAAATTAAAGTAGTACCATCAACCCTACTCCAACACTTTAAATACTTTAAGGATGGTAAAGAACACCAAATTAACAAAAATGTACATCCTTTTGATGTTCATGAGGTATATTATGATATTGCAAAATATTATCAGAGATTCAACATTGATAGAGGGTCTGCTTCTATTGGTCAAGTAAAGTAAATGATTACTAGCCTGATCTTTACTCCTCCTCACCTAGGAAGCAATTTTAACTCAGTCTCTTTAGATGAAGAGGCCCTACGAGTCTACCTGGGTGGTTATATTTCTGACAAAGATGAAAAATAGAGGTCAAATAGAAAATATACGCCTATTATTAAAGTTTCGAAAGGCTTAGTTAAGTCGTTAGGTGAGCTGAGTATCAATGTCGTGGAAGAATTAACAACTTTTTGTGTTCCTCTATGGCACAAAGGAGAAAAGAAAATATTATTTTATAAGGCAATCTCTTACACTCCAAGCATATATGAAATCCTAGTGATTGAAGATCTAGCGAATGATGGTGACCATCAACCGGTAGTTATACCTAAATATTTCTTAGACTAGTTGTGTCAGATAATCAACAAATTTGGTTGTGGAAGTCCACAAACAAAAAGAAAGAGTCATTTCTTTAGGAATCTATAGAATCCACTCTAAGAATGTGCTTACATTCCTGGAAGAGGAAACAAAAATATAAAAAGACTAGGCTATATTACTCTAAACACTCACATATCTCATGGTCACCATTGAACCTCTCTTCAATATTCAGGATAACCAAATGACATCAATACCCCCTGACACATAACTGAGGTGACCACAATTTTCAAACATCACAAGAATGTGACATTCTCTGTGAGATTTCATTAGAATTGAAAGAAAGGGGGGCATGATGCAATTGAAATACTTTCACATGAACCTTCGCCAAACCTCAGTTAATATGATGAATCACTTGGTGAAAAAATAATCCTCAAACTAAAAAAAGCTCCACTAGAACTTAAGGATGAGGGGCAAGCCACAATAGATGAATTGATGGAGATTAACCTAGGCTCAGAGGAGAACCCTAAGCTGACTTTCATCAGCACTCAACTTTTAGAGAAAAGCCAAATCCAGGTCAAAGTAGTGCTCCAAGAGTACATTAATTGCTCCGCATGGAGCTATAAAGAGATGTCTGGGCTAGATCTTGAAGTTGTAGTCCACAAGCTTGCCATCAGTCCCTAGCTTCTGCCTATCAAATAAGCACCCACGAAGATGAAACTCGACCTAGAACAAAATGTGATAGAAGAAGTGAAGAAATTGATTTTATTAGAGAGGAAAAATACTCGGATTGGGTGGCAAGCATGTGCCAGTTAAGAAAAAGAATAAGTAAATCTAGATTTGTGTGGATTACAAGGACTTGAATAAAGCACATCAAAAAGATGATTTTTCATTGTCAATAATAAAAATCATGATTGACAACATGACTGAATTTGAAGTATTCTCTTTCATGGATGATTTTCAAGATATAACCAAATCAAAATACATCGTGATGATGAAAAACATATGGCCTTCAGGATGTCAATCAGTATTTACTGTTACAAGGTGATGCCTTTTGGGCTTAAGAATGCATGCACCACTTATTAGAGGGCCATGACTCAAATATTTGATGACTTTATATACCAGTTAGTGAAATATTATGTGGATGACTTCATGGTCAAAACTAAGTCCAAAGATAAGCACATCTAAGGCCTAAGAGTGGTATTTGACCGTCGTAAAAAATATAACCTACAGATGAATCCTATGCAGTGTGCTTTCAGTATATCATCGGGAAAATTTCTTAGTTTTATTGTTAGATATCGAGGCACCATTTGGTTCGACATCAGGATCAAGATCAACATTAACGAACTAATTTTATAAATTAATATATTTTTATCAAAATTAACTCTACAATAATTTAAAGTTTAAAAAACTATTTAATTTTTTATAATAATTTAATTTCATAGCGGTGTAAAATAAGTAATATTAATTTTATAAGAAAAAATTCTGAAATGAGCTGATCTTGATCTTGATTCAAACAAACGATGCTCGAGGATTAAAATCGATCAATCTAAGATCAAAGATATTTTGGATATGCCACAACCTAGTAATTTAAACCAATTGATGTCATTCTAAGGTCGACTTCCATACATAAGAAGACTCATTTCAAACTTCTTTAGAAAATGTAAACCTTTTTCCAAGATAATGAAGAAGGACTCTCCATTCATCTAGGATTATGACTGTCAACATGCCTTTGAAGAGAGCAAGCAGTATTTTCTAAAGCCACCAGTCATGACAGTACCTATGCCCGATAAACTTTTTATCCTTTACATAGCATCAATGGAAGGATCCTTTGGGGCACTTATTACTTATAATAATAAAAAGGATAAAGAAAATACATTCTATTATTTGAATGCTAGTGGGGGTAGAAAATAACTACTCTCCTATCGAAAAATAGTCTAACGCTTATATTCACAGTTAAGAAACTGAAATATTATTTACTTTCTCATTAAGTCATTTTAATATCAAGAATTGATTCCATAAAATACCTAATAACTAGACCCATACTCACTAGGAGGATAGCAAAATGAGCTTTAATTCTCATGAAATATGATATTAAGTGCACTCCTTAAAAGGTTGTTGAGGGAAAAGCCCTCACTAATTTTCTCACAGCTTATATAGTATTAGACGATTCTCCTTTAAATTATAAGCTCTCTGACGAAGAAATCCTTTTGGTCGTATAAGAACTTTACTGAAAACTATACCTTAATAGATTATCATCCATTAGACCAGGGATTAGACCAAAGCTTCCGCAGATCAAAACAGGTATTGGACTCATTTATGTCACTTTGAATGAGGGCATTTTACAATACTCTTATTCTCTCTCAAAATCATGTATAAATAATGAAGTTGAATATAAAGCCATGATTGCAGGACTGAAAATGACCCGCAATATGAAAATATGACGCCTACATATTTTCAATGATTCATAATTAGTTATTAGCTAAGTCCAAGGTAAATATAAAGTCCACATATTTGAGCTCCTAAAATATCATGAAAAGGCTCAAGAGCTTATAAGGAAAATTCCCCATGTCTAAAAACTTGCTGGGCACTATGGGCCTATCACACCACATATCGAACCCCAACCCAATCAATGCCATATGCATTGGTGTTCGGACTAAGATAGTCTTGCCACTAGAAGTGAAAATCCCCTCTCTAAGGATTGTCTTGTAAGAAGAAATCACAAGAGAACATAATGTTCATCTTCACCTTAATGAGCTAGACTCTTTAGAGGAGGCAAGACTCACAGCATAACAAAACCTAAAAATGTATTGAGCATAAATTCTAGGGTCTACAACAAGATGACTGGGCTTAGGTCCTTCCAAAAGGAAAAAAATTAATATTAATCCCAAATCGAAACAAGAAAGGTATATTCAAGCCTAGAAGACTCTTATATCATTGAAAGGATATTAAAAGAGAATCATACCAACTGATCGATGATAAGGGTGAAAGGCTTATGCCATCAATCAACAATCAATTTCTTAAAAGGTACTATGCCTAAGCTCTGAGGGCAATAATATAATAATCAAAAGTGTCTATGTCTTATCTATGATGGAATGTCCAGCTTTCTCAAAAGGAAATACTCGGTCAAATATACATTTTATATTTCTCGAGATAAAACATGAACACAAGAAATAAGCCCTTAGATTGTGTATAATTTAACCACACTTCAAAGCTATACCCGACCCCCTAAGCCGTCGGTGATGCTATCAAATCAATGAAGTTAATCAACAATATGTTCAAAACTATTCGCCATACTTCAAAGCTATTCTCAACCCCATAAGTAGTTGGTGATATATTCTCTAAGCTAGTCAACCCCATAAGCAGTTGACGATGTGCTTTCAAGCTAGCCAACCCTACAAGTAGTTGGTGACACATCTTCAAGCTATACCTAATCTCATAAGTCGTTGATAATGATACCAAAATCAAAGAAGTTATCGTCTATGCCCTATCAGTTATGCAAACACTTTAAAATCAAAAAAGTTATCATCTATGTCTTGTTGGCTACAAAAATATTTCAAGGTTTACGGAGTTATCTCTAATATCTTATTGGTTAAGTAAAACATTCTAACCTAGATAGAGTTATTGTTAATATTTTATTGACTAACGAAAATACTCCAATTTAGATGAAATTATCATCTATGCCCTATCAGCTATGGAAGCATTCAACAAACCCCAAAGAAGTTATTACCAAACTCAAAGCTAATAAAAATACTTTAAATCATGAAGTTATCGTCAACGCCTTATTAGCTAATGGAAATGCTTCAAACTTCTCCCACTCCCCTCTATAGTTCAGGTCGAATGACATGTGTCTAATGCAGAGAAAGTGGGGTAGCAGCATAAATCAAGCTTCTTCTCCACTCTTTTTTTTCCTTTTTTTTATTTTCTTCATGTTTTTCATGTTGATAGTTATTGTAAAGTGATGGTATACCCTTAACTAAGCCATGTATCATTTTTTAAAATCAATCAAATAATTTTTTTTCTTTTTGTGTCTCTATTTTATTAGCTAAGTTTTTTAATTTAAGGGGTTTTGATAATTGTCGAGCTAATTAATAATAGGGTCTTATGTCTATTGAGAGTCATATTCCTACAACACCTGATAGTGCACTTTAAATTAAAATAAATTTTGATTTATAATATGAGATCGCTCTCAAGGTCTTTGCTATCTTGGATGGTCAACTTCGATTCCACAGTATTATGAAAATATTGATTTTTAATAGGCACAACTTTCATTATTAGTTACCTAGATAATTATCAAGAACTTCATAAAATAAAAAACCTTGTTAATAAAATAGTGACACAAAAAAAGGAAAGTATGATATCGATTGATTTAAGAAATAGTACATAACTTAAAAAAGGATATACCCTTATTTTATAATAAATTTCGATATAAAATTATAGAATAAATAAAAGAAATGAAGAAAGGAAAAAAAATGACAGTGAAGGAGTAGAGAGAAAGCTCCAATGCGTGCTGCTGCTCTACTCTCGTGTGCTGGACCATGTGATATCTGATTCAGATTGACTCGATCTTTAACAGATGTTAATGGCATCATTCGATGGGACATGAAAGAAAATGGTAGACATTCGAAGTGTTTTCAAAAGCTTTGGCATTGACGATAACTTCATTAGTTTGAAATATTTCCATTAGCCAATAAAACGCTGATGATAACTTCAAGCTTTAAAATATTTTTGTTAGCCAATAAAGTGTTGGTGATAACTTTATTTATTTTAAAGCGTTTTCATAGCTAATTAGGGGTAGATAATAACTCCATTGATTTTGAAGTACTTTCATAGTCCATAGGATGTAGCTAATAAGTTCTTTTAATTTTGAAGTATTTCTATAGCCAAGAAGTATAAATAATAACTTTATTTGGTTTTGAAGTATTTCTATAATTTGTGGGACATAAATGATAGCTTATTTTGATTTTGAAGTATTTTTATAGCTAATGAGGCATAACCAATAAATTAATTTGATTTTGAAGTATTTTTATAGCCAATGTGGCATAAATAATAACTTCATTTAGTTTTGAAGTATTTCTATAGCTAATAAGCCATAAATAATAACTTCATCAATTTAAAGTATTTTCATAGCTTGTGGGGTATAGGCAATAATTTTATCAATTTGAAGTATTTTTATAGCCCCTAGAGTGTAAGTGATAACTTTATTAATTGTGAAGTATTTCCGTAGCCAATAAGACATAAGCCATAAGTTCATTTAGTTTTGAAGTATTTCCATATCCCTAGGTATAAGTGATAACTTCATTGATTTTTAAAGTATTTCTATATCCAATAAGATGTAAGTAATAATTTCATTTGGTTTTGAAACATTTCTATTGCCAATGAGGTATAAGTAATTACTTTATTTGGTTGTGAAATATTTCTATAGCTAATGATATGTAAGCAATAACTTCATTTGATTTTGAAGTATTTTCATAGCTTGCAAGGTGTAGGTGATATCTTCTTTTGATTTTAAAATATTTTTTATAACCAATGAGTTGTAAGCAATAATTTCATTGATTTTAAAATATTTTGAAGTATTTCTATATCTAATGAGGCGTAAACAATAAGTTCATTGATTTTGAAGTGTTTTTATAGCCCATGGAGTATTGATGATAACTTCATAAATTTGAAGTATTTTTGTAACCCGTGGGGTATAAGTAATAACTTTATTGATTTCAAAGGTAGCATTAACCACTACTTGTGGAGTGGGACATAGTCTTGGAGTGCTAACATTGGCTTTTGTAGTACACCCAGTGAGACTTATTTTTACCCATTTAGTTCTTATCTAAACTACTTTTGGTTTAGTTTAGGATAGTAAGATCACCCGCTGTTTATGGTCTTGAAATATTGTCAAAGGTTTAGTAGACCCAGTAAGACTCAGCTTGACCTTTTTTGGTTCTATCAGGACTGATATGGTTTGGGTTCGAGTTTAGTGTGGAATTAGTTCAATACTCAATTTTAATTTGATTCTAATTGATTAAACTCAATATTTAAAACTTGATTGAATTACAATTCACTAACTCCTTCTTGAAAAATAGTGATGTGTTCTGATTTTTTGTTCATGAAATCTTTGGTGATTGAGTTTGAACTAATGCTTTATAGCATGATCAAGGGATTCATGTGAAACATTCATTCCCAAAATCATTGTTGGTATTTGATAGTGAATGTTCAGTTTTCAATAATGAATTCAATTCACTAAGTTTGGCATTGATTTTTAGAAGATTATTTATTAAATACTGATCATGGACTTTGGTTGGACTAGTGCCAATTTCAATTCAAGTTTGATTTGACGTAGTTCAAGGTTCAAGATTCAATATTAGTTTGAGTCTAGTTCTATTTCGTCCAAATCAAGTTTGACTTTATATTGAACATTTATTGGGTTCGGATTAACATCCTGATAGGCTTTGGTTCAAGTTTAAGTAAGCTTAGTTTAGCTTGGTTTTAGCTCAAGAATGACCTAATTTTGGTTAGACTTTAAGCTTAGTTTGACCTAAATAGGGTTTAATTTGAGCTTAATTCGACTCAAATAGGATTTGATTTAAACTTAATTTGACTTCAAATTAACCCGATTTGAACCCAATTAAGGTTAGGTTTGAACTAATTTAGTTTGGATTAACTTAATTTAGATTTTAGGTCTAATTTAATTTTGATTTTAGTTCATTTATTTGATCAATTTAAGTCTATTTGAGTCAATTTAGTTTGGTTTATTTATTTTAATTGACTTCAATTTCAATGTGATTGAGTTACTTGGCTGTTATGATAATTTTGGGCGAACCTATAGGCTAGCCTTAGATGTACGAACTTGAGGACTGTCTTAGTTTGTGAGCTTAAAAACTAGCTTAAAGATGCAAACCTGAAGGACTGAATGCAAGCTAAAAAAGCTAGCTTGGATGTAAGCCTGAAGGCTGGCTTGAATGTGAGCATGAAGGTTGGTTGAATGCGAGCTTGAAAGTTGGTTGAGCGTATGCTCAAAGGCTGGCTTGGATGTGAGCCTGAAGGTTGATTGAGTGCAAACCCAAAAGCTAGCTAAGTGTGAGCCTGAAAGCTATCTTGGATGTGAGCCCAAAGATTGGTAGGGGTATAAGCTCGAAGGCTGGTTAGATGTAAGCCCAACAGTTGGCTTGAATGCGAGTCCAAAAATTGACTTAGTGTGGCCCGAAGGCTAGCTAAGTGAAAGCTCAAAGGCTAGCCTAGATTCAAGCCCAAAGACTGGCTTGAATATGAGCCCGAAGACTAACTTGGATGCGAGCCCAAAGGCTGGCTGAGTGCAAGCCTAAAGGCTAGTTGAGTGTGAACCCAAAGGCTACTTGGATCCGAGCCCGAAGGCTTGCGAAGTGTGAGCCCTAAAGCTGATTGAGTGCGAGCCTGAAGGCTAGTTGAGTGTGAGCCTGAAGGTTGGCTTGAATGTGAGCCCGAAGGCTAGCTAAGTTCAAGCCCAAAAGTTGGCTTGGATGCAAGCCTAAAGGCTGGCGAAGTGCAAGCTTGAAGGCTAGCTTGGGTGTGGGCCTGAAGGCTAATTTGGATGCGAGTCCGAATGCTGGTTGAGTACGAGCCCAAAGGGCTGACTGAATATGAGCTTGAAGGTTAGATAGGTGCAAGTCCAAAGGCTAGCTTGGATGCGAGCTCAAAGGCTAGTGAAATACAAGCCCGAAGGCTAGCTTGAATACAAGCCTAAAGGTTGCCTAGGAGCGAGTGCGAAGGTTGGCTGAGTGCGAGCTTAAAAACTAGTTGGATGCGAGCCTGAAGGTTAACTTGGATGTAAGTCCAAAGGCTAATTGAGTGCAAGCCCATAAAATGGCTTGGATGCGAGTCTGAAGATTGGCTAATTGCGAACCCAAAGGATGGTTGGAGTGCCCAAAGCCACAGGTGGCTATGGTAGTGATGGCACTCTGCCGTCATGCGAAGGATCATGAGCTGCCGTGGTATTTAGAGTTCACCAACTTTGATGGGCCGTGGGTAGCCGCAACGATGTTGAGGGTTTGTCATTTTCGAAAGACCATGGGTGGTTCCAATGGTGTCAAGGGTTTACCATCTTTGAGGAGTCGTGGATGGCGGCAGTGGTGTTGATGGTTCACCATCTTCGAGGGGTCGCAGGTGACCCCAATGGTGTCAAGGGTTCATTATCTTCGAGGGGCCGTGGGTGGCCATAGTGGTACTGAGAGTTTGCCATCTTCACATGACTGCAGCATTGAGAACGCAAAAATTGAGAGAAGAGCCTCTCTCTCTCTCTCTCTCTCTCTCTCTCTCTCTCTCTCTCTATTTGCACAATAATTTCTTCTCATTTTTTTATTTCCTTTCTCTATTTATTTCCTTCTTCTTTTCCCCTATTCCTTCTTCTCCCTTAAGCCTATGCCTCTTTTTTTTAATCTTCTTCCTTCTCAAACCTGAAGTCCTCTTCCTCCTCTCACCCAAAAAGTTATTTGATTGTGTTTGAATTTTGATATCTCTGATTGGTCTTGTTTTGAAAACATTTTGGATTAGATTGGTGATGAAATTGTATTCCAAAATTATTTTCCCTTAGTTAGAATGTAATTCCCCTAATTGGGATTTGTTTTTCTAATGAATGTTTCCAAATTTTGTACCATTTTTGGATACTGAATTTTCAAGTGGCTATTTATAATTTTTTTGAAAAATCTAGACCAAAATGTAATTTTTAAACTCTAGGGGCCTTTTGCAAAATGGAGATATTTATGAAAATTTGAAACTTTCAGGATTCTTTTTAAATGAAATTTTGACTTATTTGCAAATAAAAATTTTCGAAGAACTTACTTGTAAAAGTCATAAATTTCAAGGGTTTATTTGCGAATATAAAATTTTGAGAGTTTTATTTGTAAACTCTAGATTTTGCAGGGATGAATTTGAAACTTGAACTTTCAAGGATTTTTCACAAAATTTTCATGTAATGGACTTATTCATAAGAAAATTTTAGTTAGAGACCCATTTATAAAATATATTTGATTTAAGGACCTATTTGTAGAGATTTTTTAATTTTTATTTTGATCTAGATATTTGATGAATTTTGGGTATGATTTTAGTTTAAATATCCGACCCACTCAGTTCACTTTAATTTGACTCAAATTTTCTAATGATTCAAGTCCAAATTAGACTCAATTTTCAACTAAATTTTATTGTAATTTAGGTCTAGTTGAGGCCCACATTTGGATCATAATGCAATAGCATTTAATTCTATATTTTAATTAAATTTTGATTAAATATGATTTTTGGTCAAAATTGACTCAAACAGTAACAAAGAGTGAGATGGCCTTCGGGACAGGTGGAGCGGCGGACAAATAGTCCCAGCCTTTAGTGGATGGTGTCAAGGTACTATAAGGGGCCAAGGAGTTCTTCGGGACATGGACTGCCTATCTCGGAGTACTCTCATTCTCGACAACAGAGGATCTCTTTCTAGAGCTTGACAGAGTAGAGAAAGGATGCCATAGATAAGCAAGCTCTCCGGTAGAGGATGAATAAGTAAAGGAAGGGAGACGAAGATTCGCAAATTTACTAAAGTAGAAGGAAAAGAATATAGTATCATTTATATAAGTTTTATCTCACTATTAGATTGCTCCCACGTGTCCCAATCAAGGCTGACAAAGTCCAAAAGGCTAGATTTCCAAAATTCAAGATCTGATCCATATGCTTCTAGAAACTTAAGTGAAGACAAATCATGAGACGTCCAAGATATTATCTCGGTGAGCGAGTGGGCGGTTATAGACCAACACCTTGAAAAGGAGCAAAGTCTTAAACTATTGTGCAGGAAGCAACAAGGTGGCAACCATCTTCCCCAAGCATCGTGGTGGCTAGCGCTTTGTATCCGAGAACATTGAGTTAAACTAAGGCACAATTCTCTAAACCTCACGGTGGCTAAAATTTCACCCCTTCCTCAAACAAGGGAATGTAGGTTTAGATTAGTGGAGTTGTAAAAATCATAGACCGAGACATTTCGATGAGTAACAAGGAAAAGCTTGAGAACTCAAGTTTCCTAATTGATGGTACGGAATCTAGAGTTGGGAGGCACTAATGATACAACAAGTTACTAAATGATAGTTCAGCAAGATAGGATGAGTGTGAACCGAAGCCAAAGCCATTAGCCAAGTTAACTAAAGGGCAATTTTCAAACTAAACTTTCTGAGTCAAAAAAATCAATGAAGCCAAGTATAAAAGGTAGATTGTGAACACATACAACCGAGTCAGGGACTCATTTATACACCAAATCATTATGAGCTCGATAACTTTAGATATGGACAAATTCGCGGGAAAAAAAGGCCACCTCCAAAAGTCCAACTATAATTGAACTCATAAGACTCGGTTTATTAACTCCTATATACTAGCTGATTAATTTGCAATCATTTTTGGAGTTAATCCCAAAGGATCTGGGAACAATCCCTCCTTTATGGGAAATCCAGTGGAATAGTTATCTGAGATCATAAAATCAAAATACACTAAATCTCTAGAAGTATTATAAATAATAATGCAACTGTAGAACTAAAAGACTAATGTCCAATTTTCTATCCTATCTTTATCATCAAGTATTGGACTAATTTGAGCATCAGAGTGATCGCCGTCGGAGAGTTTCAGTTGTCACCTTCACGATTTTTCTTTGTGTAGATCAATGAAAGAATGACTTAATGGATCAAGATTTCAAAGAATCTCCCAAATCAAAATCGGTGGTGAATCGAGCTCTATCAACATCCCAATTCTATACTAGTTTAATTTTAAATCAATGACTTTGACTCTAGTTCCAATAGAGAAGAAAAATTAAAATAGATCACGTATTCTTATCAAGGAAAAATTATATAAGTAAATTGATAAAACATCAAATTTGACTTGAACTTATAGAAATTTTGCATTTTTGTCAAATATTTTTGTCAAATTTAATTGCCTAAATATAATTGTCAAATTCGATCAATTGAATGTATTAGATAAAAGTTTTTTATCTACTATTCTAATAATCCAAATGAAATAAATAATTGAACTCAAAAAATTTGAAAAATTATAAAAAAAAATTTAAAAAATTGAAATAAGAAAAGTGAGGATTTCCAACCTTTTAAAAAAAGCATAAATAAATAGCTAAATTTACAAAATTCCTATCATTTATTATTTTTACTTGGCCTATAGAATTGTGGTAATTCTGACTTTGATCAAATCAGAAAATTAACTTCCTTTTGGAATCCTATGGGCTCAGGCCACACAGGGACTGATCACGTGGCATTCCCAACAAACGCGGCGTGGCAAAATTCAAAATTCTAGTTTATAATTCTCACAGTGCAAAAAGAGTAAGAAAACAACCAGAAGGCATAGTATTAAGTATTAAGGGTCCTCGGACGAATTGGAAAAATTTTACCTGCGCATTTTGGGGTCGGAGTATACAAAAGAACCGTGAAACAGAGCACAAGTCGTGTCTCCTACAATTACCACACTGCCAATGGGATCGTCCATACAATCTCCATGAGCTCTTGCTAAGACTGGCACCAGAAGATTTTTTTTTTCCCTATCTTTGCTAGTGTAAGTCAAGCAAGTTTCAATTCAAGAACATAAAAACTAAAAACCCAATTTTACTTGAGATTCAAATTGCCACATCCACATTGGCAATTTACTGTGGGAGATCCATCATCCATGACTTTATCTATCAGGAAATACTCAAAAGAACCCAACAGGTTTTATACAACCCCCTAGAACACAAATATCAACATAGAAGAAAGAAAAAAAAAATATTTAAGATCAATGAATGATAGTTAAAAATCAAAGGTTGGACTCAAAAGAATCACAAATGCTATTATAAGAAGGTAGTTTGTGTTGTTTATTCAATCCAGTCCTGCTTTGAGGAGATTTCTGAAAACATTTCTTGGAACCCAAAATGTACACATGAAAGGGCAAAAAGGGTAGCTTTTTTTGCTTTGACAGTAACAATCATTGATAATTTTACAAGTTCAATTAAGTATTAATCTGAATTTTGCGAAGACATTTAAGCATGAGATATGCAATTTTTTAGTAATGTCTTCATATGAAAGAATGTGTGTCATTATATGAATATGCGGCGACATGAAGCAGTGTGCCTCGTTTCGGATCATAAGAAATTGCCACTAAAAGATTCATCTATTAGGACGAAAACATTCATCGAATTGGGAGCAATACCTCATGATATTGATCTCATAATTGTTAATAAGTTCAACTATCTAATGGTGAGTTGCAGTATGGTACTCTTTGATAGCAACTCAGCATGAGCGTAAACTCATCAAATGGCCAAATGAGTTTCATAAGCTTGTAAATGCATGGCCAAGTTCTCTCTCATCACCTGACCAGAAGAATCTACTTGCTGGCAGTTTTGCTCTTTGTACCCAGCATCATGGTGTTCGGAGAGGATAACATCAGCACGGAGCTCATCACCATTGTCAATAATAATATTGTGAAGAAGGCAACACACAAGTATAACACTCGGTAATTTATGCTTATCTGGTCTCCACATCACTTTATGTAGGATCCTCCAACTCCCCTTCAGCTGTGCTAGTGCTCTAGCAGCAAGTAACCTTGCAGCCTTGTGCTTCTCATTGAAGTTGGACATCAAAACTGAAAGCCCTTTACCTTCATATGGAGTCATGAGCCATGGGAGAAGAGGATAAGCTGTGTCTCCAACTATAAATTCTCTTATCTTAGCTCCCTCAGCAGAGTTCTTGACATGGCCATTCAGTCGTTCTCCATTCTCGCATAGCTTGAAAAAGCCTGAGCATTTCAGGAGACGGGATACCGTCATGCTTCCAGGCCAACCAGTGACTATGTCGAGAAACCGCATCTCATAGTCAACTATCCCTTGCAAGAACATGCTGTAATTGCTCTCTTGATCACACCAATCATCGGATGATTCCACTGCAGGAAGAGTCATGATGATGTGGGTAGCATCTATGGCTCCACAGCAGTTTGGTAACCAGAAATTTGTCTCCATTTTGGTTTTGATTTGCTCCATCCTATCCAAGTCAGGCCAATTCAGATGGTGTCTGGCCCGCACTTCCATTGATTCAATAAATCTCCATGTTACTTGAGATACTGTAGATTGTCCAACACCAAAGGCGGCCCCGACTGAGACCTGGGACTCACCAGAGGCTAATCTCCTCATGGCAATTGCTACTTGCTTCTCCACACTCAGAAGCCTTCCCTCAATGTTAATGAGACCAGACGGAGGCCTTGAAACTAAATCCTCCCTAACGAGTGAACATATATATTCAAATGTCTTCTTGGATACCCTGAAAAAATGTTTGAAGGCTTCATCTTCATCAGAAGGAATTGCTGCCCCTGCATTTTACACAACAGAGAAAAGAGCAGTAAATGGGAAGGTTCACCCATTTCATTGTTAACTTAAAAAGCAATAATTCATTTTTCTAGACTCAATATAGTGAGAGTGCTAAATAGGCAAGCAATCCTGAGATAGGACATCTGCTATATCATAATCAGAATATGCAACTAATTCTAGTTGTTTGAATAAGTAACAGGATATAAATTAGAAAATAGTGGCTAATGAAGTTTTGTTTCACATGAAAGGTTTTGTAGCAGTCTCCATAGATAAATTGAGGTTCTACTTCAATTAAAGCTGGACTGGAAAAAATTTTAGATCTTGTTACTCTATAGGAGGAATCTGTCCATTCAAGAATTCTTAATTCTGGCACAGATGATTCAAATTATGTTTTAACCAAAAATAAACAAATAAATAACTAAATAAAAAGAACAGATTAACTAGTTCCTTAAGCTTTTGACTTTTGTTACTTCAAAATGCTACAATTGAGTAGTATATAGAAAAGTTAGTGCAAACTAATTTGTAAGCAAATATCTATAAGTAAGAATATTGAAAACCAAATGCTGTCTTGCAAAGAATTGTATTCTCATGGATTAGCATTCAAAACCAATCATATCCACACCCTCCTTCAAATAAAGGTCCTGAACATGTAACAAGCACTCAAAAAGATGTATGGTATGACCCGTTGGAGCTTGGAACGAACAATAACTTCTTGTGAACTTGTATCTAAAGATCTGAAAATTCTGTATGTTCATACACTTCCAGCTTATGCTGTAAAATTCACAGCCTGTGTTGTACATTCAAAGGCAAACGGTTATGACCCATGGAAACAAGTCTAATCTGACTAATTTTCACTTGAACTCCATGGCTTCAAATCTAACTCAAGCATTATAGAACTTACTATAGCACCAGAAAGGAAAGCACGCACCAATTTGCTTGTTGACATTGTGCTGTTCCTATGAGGCAAATTACCATTAATAACACCATCTTGGTTCTATGCTTTAACCTTATACTTAGCGAAAGCTTTTTGATTTAGAGAAATCATCTCCAATATCTTTAAATTAATCCAACCAATACCATTCGTATAAACGAAAAAAATTGCATAAAATGCATTTAAATTCATGAATTGGTAGTCCTGCATGCTACATACACTAAAAGCTCTTTGCTTGGCACAAAACCACAGACAAAAATGCTACTCCTTTCTCGATTCAAGATTCAAGGACCTTTCTTTTTCGATTCTAATTAGCATATAAATCATCCTAAAATCGAGACAACAGACATATTTTTGAGGCCACACAGGTTTCTCAAACAGTTCCTCTATCAGAAATGCATCGATCGCAGTCACAATTCGCACTGAAAACAACATCAAAAAACTAAATTTGCCGGGAATTGCAATGTGAGAACCAAAAATTGCGTCAAAGTCATGCGTAAGTACCGGAATCGCAGTTCTTTCGACAGAATGAGTACCACCAGTCGACCTCGGGGGCCTTGGTCTCCGCCGCCGCCTTAGGCTCCGAGGATGATTTGTTCTTGGAGGGGTCCTTGGACTTTCTCCTCGTCTTCTTCGATTTCTTCGGGGGAGCCATCGCCAGAGAGACGAGGAGCTTGTAGGCTCCTCTCTCTCTCCTTCTCCGTGCAGCTGCTGCGACTCCGAGTCCCGTTGCAATCGGGTCAAGCTCGCGTTTCGGGTTTGCAAATAGCGGGTTGTGTTGCCCAGAACCCGAGATCGTGCAGGAGGTGGTCGATCGCCGTTCAAATGGCCTTGGGATGTCTGTTGATCGATCATCTCAATATTTTGTGAGATAAACCCTGTAATTACTCATATTTATAAGACCAAAAATCCTGCGCCTCCTTGCTCAAGTCCATAAGGAAAAGAGGGTCCTAGATTTCAATAGACCCTAAGTTACACAGCACAATTAATTAACTTGTGGGTAAGATCGAAGATAAATATATGAGCACTAATTTGAGGTGAGAAATATTAACTCTCTCCTTTCACGCTTGTGTACTTTTTTTATTTTTTATTTTTATCATTTAAGCATTTAAGAGGCTGCACTGCAGTAGCCTCGGATGCGCACTTTCATCATTGCTGGAAAAAAAAAAGCTCTACCGTTGTGTCACTTTGACTATGTCTGAAGACCCATTCTGAACTCGGATTAGGATTAGGTTGTTATTAGGGTTTTAAATTTCGGTTGAAACGAAAAATATTTCAATTTCGCCTGGTGGTAAAACAAAATTAATAATATTTTATTTCGGTTTAGAGTTAGGATTTTGCAGTGGTCGCCGAGCACGGTGAGCTCGCGAGGCCATTGTCGTGCTTGTGCCCTCGCGTCGGCTTTGTGTCCAAGCTCGCACTCTTGAGCAGCCTCTGACGTCCTTACCCGTGCACTTGCGCGAACGGGCTCGTCAGCCTGGCACATGCACCGTTGCCACCCTCGCGCCCGTGCTTGCGCCCTCGTCGGCCTGACCCCTGCGCGCTCGCCAGCCTGCCACCGCTCCCTCACCGGCCTAGCCCTTACTCCCACGAACTGGCACTAGCCTCACACCAGCTCCAGCGCTGTCGCCTGCTTTGCTCTGGTGCCCTCGCCAGCCTGACCCCTATGTCGGTGCACTTGCGCTCTCGTCTGTCTCTGGCAGATATTGTTTACATGTATGAGACTGTTCTCGTGTATGAGTTTTTGATGTTCAATACTATTTACTATTTCAAAAAATTTTAAACTTGTTATAATTTTTTTAATTTGAAGTTAAAAAATAATTAAAATAAAGTTAATTTTTGGTCAAAATATAATTAATAAATAAAAAAATTATTTTGGTTAAAACTGAAATGGAAATGATTTTAACTGAAACGAGTTGATTTCTTTATTTACGTACATGCATGTATGACCGTTCCATTGAAAGCAAAAGGCAAAAAAAAATTGTGTCAGTCCCACCCCATGTGAACCGCTGCCACGAGATCACGCATAACTAGTTGTTCTGACTCGTATGCCTATAAATGCTCATCTAGATCGTCTAGGTATTAAATTCATAATTTCACACCCAGATGTTACAAAATCAATTGATGATGATTATAATGATGATATGATAATGATTAGTTGTATTACGTTATAATTAATAAATTATGTATGTGTCAAATGCATTTTAATAATAAGTTAAGTTTATTTATGTTAATTTTTACCTTTTAATCATATTCATATTATTTCTCATATATTTTTTTATATAATAATATATACAAATAAACTATATTGGTGATTAGCTATCAAAATTAATTTTAATTAATTAAAATAATATTTAATATTATGGTAAAATTAATTATAAATTTTTTCATAATTTTTAAATTTTTATAAAATTTTTTCAAAATTTTATCGTATTTTTAATTTGAAATCAAAATACAGTTAAAATATAGTCAAATTCTGATGAACACACAATTAATAACTAAAAAAAATTTTTCGACCAAAACCAAAATGACTGAAACGGCCGAAATGTATTAGTTTCACTGGGTGCTGAAATCGAAACCGAAATCAAGATTTAAAACCTTAGTTGTTATCTTGCCTGAGGTTGCAAAAAATATTTTTATTTAATAATAGTTAAATATAAATTATTTTGAATTAAAATTATAAAGAGATGTGTTTTTCTGAATGTATTTATTTATTTGATTACGTGTCTATTTTATAAAAACATTATTTATAAATATCACTTTATGAACAAATATATATTTTATAAATATTGATTACTTACAAGTTTGAAATAACACAAGATAAATAGATATTATAGCAAAATAATAGATGACATTCGAGCATACTTCTCCCTTACGTTTTCAACATTGATTATAAATGATTCAAACTTTCAAATAAACTCAAAGTACAAACTATGATTTGGAGTTTTGGTTGAAATGTTTCGTTTTCCATTTGTACTTTAGATTTTGATTTTTAAAATATATTATTTATATTTATATATTATAATTACATCATAATTTATACTTATCCTAATGTTAAGGAATTGATCTTGGATTAATGTGGCTCAGGATTAAATCTTAGCACTTGCATTTTTTTTCATTTTTTAAACTTTTTTTACCCAAAAAAATTTTATTTAATAATTTCAAAATATATATATTAATTTTTTCTCAATTTTTAAACTTTTTTAATATTTTTAAATTTAAGATCAAATTTTAGGCAAAAATAGAGAATTATTTGACTGAAATCGAAATTATCGAAATATATTGATTTCTATGGATGCGAAAACCAATCCTGAAATTGATATTTAAAACCTTGGTACAAATTAAACCACTAGTTATACTATGCATTGTATTTTGAATAGCTTCTTGTAGTTCAATTTATAATAGTGTGGAGAAACACTATCCTTAAAAAAGATTCTTTTCATATTATTTTGCCTAATATTATCTTTGATTTTCTATTTTCTTTATTTTATAATAATTTTTCATATTCCAAAATTTTTTAAAATAATTATTTTAAAAATATTATTATCTAATAATAATAATTAAATATAAATTATTTTAAATTAAATTTATAGATATGTGTGTGTCTTTTTATATGCCTTTATTCATCTTTATTGGATGTGCCTATTCATAGAAAAATGCATTATTTGAAGTTATCATTTCATGAATAGATATGTAGTTTATAAATGTAGACTTTTTACAAACTTGAGATAACACAAGATAGATAAAAATTATACAAAAAAATAGTTGGCATTCAAATAAACTTATCTTTTATATTCTTAATATTAATTATGAATAGTTTGGACTTCCGAATAGTCTCATAATGCAAACAGACCTACTTATTTATATAAGCATTATATCCCCTAAATAGTTTTTTGTAGCCCAATTTGTAATAGGATGGAGGAAATACTATTTTAAACAAATACTTTTTTACATCACCTTACCTAATATTATTTTTTATTTTTTATTTTTTTATTTTATTACAGTTTTCTATATTCTTGAATTTTTCTAATGACAATTATAGGATAATATTATTTTTGAATGAATTCGACAATTGTTGAAATGTATTATGAATTCTGGAGAATTATTTGTTAATTAATTGCTTACTAGTTTATTGACTTATTTTGCAACAGGTGAATTTGTCAAAACGAATGCCTTACAGCTACACCAACCATGGATGCATATGTGGTGTTTGGCCCAAACCAACAAGAGCTTCATTTGCAAATATGTAAAGATAAATTATTTATTTATCTATATATTATAGTTATTTTATTTATTAACTCAAGTGAGATAAAGCATGAGAAATCCAAGCCATTAATGCAAGTTTGGAGAACTTAACATGGAGATGACCAAATAATGAAGTTTGTTAACGAAGTGCAATATATTTCTTGATTCTCATAATGCTTGTTTGTAATATGCCTTACTTAAGATGTATGGAGTAGCTATCATGATTTATTTTGTAATTTTCGCTGTAAAGAGCAGGTTAGATTTTCTGATAGGTGATTTGAGGAAGATGTATTGAAAAGTTAAGATAAAAGTATGTGTGATTTCATTTGGAGGTTCCATTCAAAAGCAATTATAAAAAGAATACGTATTTGGCTTAATTATTAAAAAATTATTAAGGTAATTAATATTTTTTTAAATGAGTTTATTAGTATAGGAAGTATTTGTTTCATGGAAGATATATAATAATAAAAAAAGAGATGAAGATGATAATTAAAATTCTCAAATTATATATTTTAAATAGTGAGTTATTGATCAAATGTGAGTGAAAGCCCATAAAAATAAAAAAAATTATTTAAAAGAAATAAGTGATAGATTGTTATATTTATTTGGGGTATCTATCTTCATCTCTTGATTGTAGTGATTGAGATTATACACCTAGGTAGTCAAATTTTTAAACAATCGATATCTATTTGATGATAATTCTGATTTATCTAACATAAATATAGTGTACTTATAGAGGATTTATATTTTATAAAGTTTAAATTTGTATTGATCTCATTTTAATTCTAAAGTATTACTATTGGAAAATTTGAATTATATATTATAATTACTTGGAGGCATGTTCCATGAGTTAGAAGTACAATAAAAAATATAATTTTAATATATATTATATGTTGAAGATTAAGAAAATTGGACTACTTACTCGTGAGACAAAAGAATTATAAGATGGTTTTAAGACATCTATCAAATGAATATGATCATATCAAAATACAAGATTTCATAAATATGGATATCAAATATCTGAAAATTTTATTAAAAAATATTTATAGTTGGGTATAATACAAGCTAAACCTTATTAGTATCTCTATTTAAAACAAAGGATAAGTAAAGATGGGCATAAAACTGTTCCCAATTAATAGGTAGATTATTTATACTCACTCTATCACGTCGGTACCGATTATTATTAGAAACTATGTGCATAAGAGATTGGTCTATGTAAATAAAAATTTACTCGAGAAATGTACAGCGAGAGATTGACATTTCCAATATATAAACTGTAGGGAATAGTAGGGCTAAAATTTATTTTAAAATAAAGCTTCATATCTATTGTAAAGCATTCTATAATGGAAAGGTTAAAATAAATATTCTTAATAGATTGATATATGTGAGATGATAAAAAGATTGTAGATATTCATAATGAATCTACCTAGGTAGGAGTTGTGGCTGCCTCTATATATTATCACCCATAAGATCTCGAGAGTATTTATTAAACAAGACAAACGCATGACTAAGTACATAAATTATAGTGGCACTTGCAGAGTTTAGAATCAATTGTATATTAACTCGATTTCTTTTGGAGTCATGCTTTTATAATAGTTTTAGGAATATGAAGGCTATAAAATATTTTAAAAATTAGACATATATATCAAATAATTATTATTATTAGATAATAAGTGGGGCATTATTTAAAAACATTATTATCTAAAAAAAATCAAATATAAATTATCTTAAATTAAAGTTCTAAAGAAGAGCATTTTTTTGAATGTGTCTATTCATTTTGATTAGGTATATCTATTTAGAAAAAACATATTATTTGGAGGCGTTACTTCATAAATAAAAATGTAGTTTATAGATATAGACTTCTCATAAGTTTTGAGATAACACAAGATAGACACAAATATAACAAAATAATAGTTAGCATACAAAAAAAATTCTCTCTTATACTATCAATATTAATTTTGAATTATTTAGATTTTCAAACAGTCTCAGAGTATTGACTAAATTACCCATTTATATTACGTAATGTATCTCTAAAATAGTTTTCTCTAGTCCAATATGGAATAACATGGAGAATATACTATTGTAGAAAAATAATCTTCTTAGATCACCTCGCCTAATATTATTTTTTATTTTTTTATTTCATAATTTATATTAGGTAATGTATCTCTAGAATAATTTCCTCTAGTCCAATCTATAATAACATGGAGAATATACTATTGTAGAAAAATAATATTTTTAGATCACCTAGCCTAATATTATTTTTTATTTTTTATTTTTTTATTTTATTATAATTCTCTATATTTTTGAATTTTTATTATAACACCTACAACTTGTAGGATATTTTTGAAAGCGAGCTAAATAGACTACTTGGCTTTACATGGAACAAGAGATGAACTAGTGCTCTCAACCAATAAAATATTGTCACATGGCAATTAGTCAAATATTCTTATCAATCACGACTCTTTTATGAAAAAAAATCGAACATAACATGCTTACCATCTGGTTCGAAATAGAGCTAGCTTAAACATTATTGCATTCTCCTTTTCCAATTCGATCTCAATATGAATTTAGATAACTTGTAATTATTTATCCTTTCATTTCAAAGATTAAGTGTAGATAGCAGACGATAATTATGGGTGTGATAATGATATTGTGATGACAATTATTATGATAGCAATGACAATGCAATAGTAACAGTGACCGATGGTGATGATGGTAGAGCACACGATGATAGTTACAGTGGTGACAACAACATGACAATGATAATGAATTATTTTTTTGTTTTCCTTCCAAGCCGATAGCTAAGCTTTTTCAAATCTAACACATTCCAACTAGGTAAGAAATTATTTTTTAAATTTTTTTAGTTTGATCCTAACATATTTTCTATTCCTTTCTCAAAATCATATTATTTTTAAATATCTCAACTATTATTGAGAAATTGTTCGATTTCTCCTGCTAATGATTCTAAACTTTATTTTTTCTTTCTCCAATATTTCACCTTTTTGAAAATCTTCTCATCTAATTCAGTTCTTAAATAGATCATATCAATATATATATATATATGTACGTGAGAGTTCATTTGTTGGAAAAGTTAGATTCAAAATAAAATGATGATCCAAATAGAATAGATATCACAACCACGTGACCTCTATTTATTAGATTTATAGTTAAAGATGAGGTTTGAACTTTCTCACATTTTGATCCAAAGCACAACCATGGACTTGTACTACTACATAAGAAGACAATACTTAAACTAGAGTGCATAATACAAAGTGTTAAAACAAATTTGATAGATATAATGTTTGATGCCTATTCGTTATAATTAAATGTGATTAAAATTAAAATTTGTATATCACTAAATCATGTCTCAAATGTGGATCTCAATTGAATTTAAATGGTAGTCAAATTTAATAAAAAATTGAGCTCAATTCGAACCTAAATTTTTAAGAAATTCAGGCTCAAACTAAGTTTAATTCAAGAACATTGAGTAGGTCAAGTATTTAGATTAAAATTGGACCCATAATCCATCTAAAGTTTGGGCTAAAATGAAAAATATAAAAACTTTATAAATAGGTTATTACATCGAATAGATTCTTACAAATAGATCATTGACTAAATTTTTCATACAAATAAATCTCTAGAATTAAAATTTTATGAAAAAAATCCATGAAAGCTCCAAAATTTTAAATCAATCCCCGAAAAATAAAAAGTTTGCAAATGAACCTCTTAAGAATTTTATATTTATAAATAAATGTCTATAATTTTAATTTTCATAAATAAATCCTTCAAAAAAAAAATTTATTTATAAATAGGTCCAAATGTTATTCAAAAAGGGCCCTGAAAGTTTTAAAATTTTATAAATTTTTTTTACAATAAAAATCCTGAAATTTAGGAAATTATAATTTGGTCTAACTTTTTCAAAAAAAGTTACAAATAACCCCTTATATTTTATCATATCGTAAAATAGTATAAAATCATCCAAAACATCATCCGATACTAATCTCTTATTCACATATAAATAAACAAATCTCACACACACACACATATATATATATAATCTCCAAAATTTTAAACTTTAAATAAAGATAGGTTTTATCCAATCATCTATTCAAAATTCAAAAAATAAAAATCAGTTTGATCTTTTTATCCTCTCAACTATTATAAAAGAACTTGTAGTCTTGTACCAAAAAGAGAGAGATCAAAAGCTATAAAGGGAACAGATATTGAAATAGAAGAGAAGAAAAGAATCAATTTCAAAAGGCTACAAGGTGAAAGAAAAGAAATAAATTGGAGAAAAATCGAGTAAGTAAGGTCGCAAAACTTATCTTGTTTTCTTTTTTATTCCTTTTGCTATTTGCTTTGCCCCTTTTCCTTCATCTCCTGCAGGTCCATGAGAGCTCGGCTACCCATGCTGTCCTTTGAATCATCATGGTCATGTCCTACCGGCTCTCTCCTACACCGCCTCGTGCAACTCCGGAGTAGCCTCCTCATGTTGCTCAAGCCACCTCCATTGCTGTCTTCAAGCTTCGAAGGAGAGTAGCCCCATCGATCCCCTCGCCAAAACCCTAGAAGCGACCCGATACCTCTTTTCGGTTCTTCTCTCCTGCCTTCATGTTCGAGCTCAGCCACCCACTCTTTCACCACCCAAGCCACTAGTCCTACCCTCTACCCTACACCTCGCCTTGCAGTAGTCACCGTGACCTCCTTTGCCCGAGCACTACACCCTTCTTGCTAGAGCTCCACTCTATCTACCTCACATTGCCCTGGCCTAGCCACCACTTCCCACTGCCCTGCTGGAGTGCCCCCAAACCAAGCTCGAGCAGTGATTCCAAGCTGCCCGTCGGAGATCCCCACAATCCGTCACTACCTGAAATGCCTGTCGCCCCTAACTATGGCCAGATCCAAACAGGTCTAATTGAGAAGAAGCCTAGGCCACCATGGCCCCCCCCGATCCAGAAGAAGGGGGGAGTTAGGCCTAAGGGAGAAGAACCAAGGTTTTTAGAGGCTGTTTGGTTCGATTTCAAAATTAAATGAATTGAATAATTCTTTTTTTTTTAATTTTGATTTTGAATTACGAAAATTTTGAGAGAAATTCATTTAATTCTTAAAAATTTTGGTGGGACCCACAAATTAAATGATGGATTTATATAACATTTAGGTCATTTTTTAAAATTTTTTATTTTTTAAATTAATTTACATGTTTTAATTTTAAAATATATATTTAACTAAAAATAAATTATTTTTTAAAAATTATAATTTTAAGTTTATCCAATTATTTAACAAATTTTGAATTAATTATATTATATTTATATAATTCTAAATTTATGGGTCATTTTAATAATTATATTAATTTTTAAAATAATAAATTATATTTTTAAGAAAATATATATTTTACGTTTATCAAATTATTTAACAAAAAAATTAAATAAATCCTAAATTAATTGTATTATAATTATATAATTCTTTATTTTTGTACCATTTATATTAATTTTTTAATTAACTTAGCATTTTCTAATATTAATATATTATATTATTCTATTTACTTATAAATAAAGTATTTATTTTCAAAAAATAGTATATATGTTATGTTTGTAAATTAAATTTATATTTTTTTAGTATTTTGTACTAAATTTAATATTAAATTTAATATATATGTATTTTACGTATATTAAAATATTTAATAAAAAATATATTAAATAAATCCTATTATAACTATAGAATTATTTATTTTTAGGTCATTTTTTAATTTCAATTAATTTTTAATTAACTTAGTATTTTTCTAATATTAATATATTATTTTATTTTATTTACTTATAAATAAAGTATTACTTTTTTGAAAAATATATTTTGTGTTTATAAATTATATTTGTATTTTTTTGTATTTTGTATAAAATTTAATATATTTTAAAATTGAGATAATGAATCAATTTCTAATTCCATCCAAAAAATGCTCATTCAAATACTGGAATTAGATAATTCCAATAATTCTCTCAATTCCTCAATTCTAAATTCTGAATCGATCGAAATGACCTCTTAAGGAAAAAAAAGGGAGTTGTGGCCTTAAAAAAAAAAAGAAAATCTGGCCATTCCAAAAAACAAGAGAAAGAGTTTTGCAGCAAGGAAAGAAAAGAGAATTTCAGCAACAAAAAAATTAGGAAGCGGGGAAAAGAGAAGATTTCGAGAGAGGAGGAATTGGCTTGTCCCTATACCCATGATCACTTGCTATTTTGCTCATTTCTGCCACGTCCATGCCTGCATGATCATCATCCTCATGCTCCTGGCCACCTGTGGCCCCCTTGCATATTAATAAATTCCATCATCATCACAGCCACTAGCGGCTTTGCATATCAACATGCCACCATCACCATTGCTGTCACCTATGCATCCAAGCCAATCCTGAGGATCGCATTCAAGCTAACTTTCAAGTTCACACTCAAGCTAGACTTCGGACTTCCACTCAGCTAGCCTTTAGTCTTGCACTCAAGCTGATCTTTGAGCTCGCACTCAAGCTTACATTTGGGCTCACACTTAAGTTAGCCTTTGGACTTGCACTCAAGCCAGCCTTGGGGCTCGCATATCAGCCAACCTTTAGGTTTGCATTCAATCAACCTTCGGGCTCATACTCAGCCAACTTTTAGGCTCAAACTCAGCCAGTCTTCAAGCTCGCACTAAGCTAGCTTTCAAGTTCACATTCAAGTCAACTTTTAGACTCACACTCAGCCAGCCTTTGGGCTTGCACTCAGCCAGTCCTAGGTCTCACAGTAAGCCGGCCTTTAAGTTCGCACTCAGTTAGCTTTCGAGCTCGCGTTCAAGCAAGTCTTCAAACTCGCACCTCAACCAGCCTTCAAGGTTGCACTTAGCTAACCTTTAGACTTACACTAAGCTAACCTTCAGGCTCTCATTCAGCTAGCTTCAAACTTATATTTAATCAACTTTTGAGCTCATGTTCAAGCTAGCCTTCGGATTCTTACATTGGCTAGCCTTTTGGTTCATATTCAGTCAGCCCTCGGTCTTGCATCCATGGACTAGCCTTCGGGTTAGCTAAAACTAGGCTAATCTTCGAGCCTGCCAAAATTAGGCTAGCTTTTGGATTTGTTAAAACTAGGCTAGCTTTCAAGCCCGCCAAAGCTAGGTTAGCCATTAGGTCCACCAAAATCAAGGTAGTCGTTGGACTCACATATCTAAGGTTATCTCAAAGCCTAACCCAAAGTTATCATGATAGTCTCAGGACTTTTAAATCAAATCGATTAATATAAATTGATCACATTGAACTTAGCTAGAATAAATAATCAAAAGAAATTAACTCAAACAGATCATTAAATGGATCATAAATTGATCAAATAGATGGATTCAAAGTCAAATTGATTTGGACCCAAATTCAAATTAAATTAATCCAAATTAAATCGGTTCAGATTCTACCCTAATCGAGTTAAAATTGGATCAATTTGAAATCAAATTAAATGTGAACTAAACCTTAATTAGGTCAAACCATATTTAAATCAAATCATAATTTTGATAAATCAAGTTTTAACTGAACCCTAATAGGGTCAAATCAAATTCAACTTCAAACTAAAACCAGGTTGGGCCTCAAGCGAAACTAGGTTGAGTTTGAACTAAAACTAAGTTGACCTAAATCAACTTGAACTTGAACCTAGTTCATTAAGCTTCAAATCCAAACCCATTAATAGGTTGAGGCTAGATCCATTAAGAATTCAATAAGGTTTAGATCGAAAATCTATTAAGAATCCATCAAAAACCTAATCAAGGTTAGATTCAAAATCTATTAAAGATCTATCAAGAACTCATCGATTCCAAGATTTATTAAGGATCTAATAAGAACTTAATAAGTGTAAATCCAAGATCTATTAAGAATTCATTAAAAAAAATCAATAAGGGCCTAACACAAGGCTGAGTTTGACCTAAATCAAATTAAATTAGATCTGAACTGAAATATTGAACTAAATCAAATCAAACTTAAATTAAAGTCAAGTATGAACTTCAAACCGAATTAAATCAGACTCAACCAAAATCAAGTCAGAGCTAATCAACAACAAGCTTAAAGTTGTTGGCGATACCTCAAATTTAATCAACAACAAGCAACAAAAGGTTATCAAATCAAAGAATAATTAGCATAAGCTAAGACCACTAATCATTCCTCCAAATCAAATCAAATTAAAGACAAACTTGAACTCGCTTAGTCAGTTGGCCAAATATCTTATTTAAAAGAAGTCAACTAATAATATGCATAATGCCATTGGCTACACTTTGAAGCTAGTCAATTCCAGAAGCCATTAATGATGCACCCTTTGAAGCTATTCAACGTCAGAGGCTGTTGATGATACACTCTTTAAGCTAGTCAACCCTAGAAGCCGTTGATAATGTGTCTTTCAAGCTAATTAACTATAGAAGTTGTTGATGACACTCAAAAACTATTGATGACACTTTAAATTTAATTGACAATACACCTAAGAGGCCGCCAATTATCAAATCAGTAATGATTAGCATAAAGTCAAGCTGCTAATCATTCTCCCAAATCAAAGATCAAAAGAAGTTAATTGACACAAGCCAAAACAGTCAATCGCACCCTAAAATCAAATCATGTTGTTAACATCTACCAAAGATCAACCAACATCCATTCGAGTCAGACTTCATATAATCAAGTGCATGAGAGCAAGGCAGTGGGACACATCAATCCTTTTCCACTTCCTTTCTCATGTCATATGCTTTAAGATTATGAAATTAAATTCTTTAAATTGTAAAGTAAGGGTATGTCCTTACTTAAGCCATATACCCTTCTTCTTTAAATCAATCAAATCATACTTTATTTTTTTGTGTCTCTATTTTATTAGCTAAGCTTTTCGTAGGAGATTTCTGATAATTATTGGGGTAATTAACAATAGAGACTTACATCTATTAGAGTTATGTTCCCACAATACTTGATTGTACATTCAAATCACCACATTTTTTATTTATTATTTTGAGATTATTTCTTGAGGTCTTTACTATCTCAAGTAATCAGTTTTGATCCCACAATGCCGATATGAAAACAAAGTGTGTTTTTTCATATGTTGTTCAATAGATTAGAGGAGTTGAAATGTAGGACTTACAAAAAAGGATTAGTATAATTATGTCAATGATAAGAAAATGGTTTTGAAAGAAATGAGTGATGCTTAAAGTTTAATTGATCAATTTAAACACAAAAAACTAGAGAATCCTATGTTTTTGTATATAGTGCAAGTGGATAATAGAAATTAGATGGATAATTTCTTCATAATATGGGAGAAGGATAGTTGATTATGATTGTTTTGGAGATGTGATTATGTTTGACACTACATATCACACTAATAAGTATAATCTTATTTATGCTCCTTTGATTGACATCAATCACCATTTGCAAAATATAATATTTGAATGTGCATTTCTACTTGATGAAACTACTACATCATTTGTATAATTGTTTCAATTGTTTTTTAAATCAAGGAAAATTGAGTACCAAAGACTATTATTACAAATCACGATCAAATAATTGTGAATGCTATTGAGATAGTTTTCCTAATGCATGTCATCAATTGTGTATGTGGCATACTATCAAGAAAGCTCCTTTTTTACTTGATTCTTTAAATACTAGTCTAACATTTAGAAGCTTGTTTTAAAATATTTTTATGATCGTGAGTCTAACTCTAAATTTGAAAGTGCTTGGTGTGAGGTGATACACCAGTTTATTTATAATGGCAATAATTGGTTAAATTCATCATATAAAGTATAATTAAAGTGTTCATCAATATTTGATAAAGATATATTTAATGCAAGTTTTATATCATCACAAAAAAGTGAAAGTGTAAATAATATACTGGAAGGAATTTCAAGTTCAACAATGAACTTATCCTACTTTGTTACAATATTTGGTAAAATTGTGTCAATTATACATTCTAATGCATTAGATGAAATTTTTTGTTACAAAAAAGGCAAGCCTCAAATAGCAGTGAAGAAAAGTGGGATCCTGGTTCATGAATCAAACATGAATACTTGTCAAAGCTATCAATTTTTTCAAAGTTAGTTTTTTTATTATCTTGCAATTATGTGATAGAGAGTCAAGTTATTGGCACAATTTCAATATTTTATATTATTAAAGAAGGAAGATCTAGAGTTAGCAAGGTACAATTTGATAATTTCAAAAATAATATTACTTATAATTGTAAAATATTTTAGTCAAAAGATTTACTATCATTTTTTAAGAGTGTTAAATATCAAGTGTTTGACATATGTTTCTGCATAATACACCTTCAAATGTGATGCAGCTGGGCAGGGCATGAGGGATGGAAAGAAGATTACTGTTTTCTTACTATGATAGATTCTTGAATCTACAAAGAAGATAGAAATGAACAAATCCAAAATGAGAGAATATTATTGATAGAAAAGCCTTCTTTTCTATTATAATCTTGGGTTGTATATATAGCCCTCTAATAAATTTAGAGTCATACTTGATATAGACTAAAAATACAACTTAAACTCTACTAAAAATTCTACTTAACATATCTTAAATAAAAAAAATCTAAATTTTATTCCTTATTGGGGTAGGACTGTTACTGACTCGAACTGATAAATAAACCCTAATTTTGATCAATATAGAATTTGAATTATCCAAAATATTAATAAAAAATATAGGAATCGATCTCAGCTTTTTAATGGATGATTATTTGCTGAATTTGGACAAATACTTAGGAGATATAGCCTTCGGACTATAGTTGTACAAATTCTAATGAATTCTAATTATAGTTGGAATTCAACTTAAATTGGATCTCTGATTTTACTATAAAAAGGATGTAGTTTTCCTACATCTGACCCCTCTACTTGTGAAAGACTTGTCCTCAAGTTAAAACTTGAACTCTTTATTGTTGCAGTTATATTCTCCTCAAATATTTTTCAATGTAGAACTTGATGATGTAAACCAATAAGATTTCTTTGAATAACGTCTTCAGTATTTTGATCTCCTATTTTCTTTCGGCACAACCATTCAAACTTTTGCAGGGTTCCCTTTGACCTTATTTGAAATAAAATTTTTATACATACCAACTTATAATTTGTTGTCATGGAATAAAAGTATTCTTCACAAGTTTGTTGATAATTATTATAATAATTTGAATATGTCATTGTAAATTTTGAATCTTGTATAGTAATAACTCCTGTAGGAATTTTCTCCACTTGTTCAAGAGAGTTGGCTTTTGATGAATTCAAATAATAATCTTGAGTAGCAAAGTCAATATTTTTACAAATAGAAAACTCTTCTTTATTATAGCCTTCAAGATTGTCAATTGATTCACTTGAGTTCTCATTGATAGTCTCTTGAAAATATCCAAAGCTACTTTTGTATAATCTTTTAACTCATTGAAAAAAAAATTTATAGGCCCCTCAATAAGTTCTTTACTAGTATATTTGTCTTTTACACGATCTACAACCTCTTCTTCGACTAATAATTCAATATTAGAGAAAAATTACTAAGATGCAGAATTAACACTTTATGGTTGTCTCCATTGATTTTAATTCCGGAAGTCCTTAGATAAGAGATATGTCTTACTTGATTTTGATCTCTTTTGAGAACTTCATGTTGAATAATTTAAGTATCATCGGCCACGAGCAGATTTTTGGCTTTCCTTCATGTATTCTTTGGATTTGAATTTGTTCCCACCAAGATAAAGCATAGTCATCAAGCTTGTATTCAACAATTTTCACCTTCTTCTCTTCAGGAATCTCCATAAACTTAAAAAATTTCTCAACTTTATCCATCCAAATAAATAAATAAGATAATATTATTGATAGAAAAGCTTTCTCTCTATTACAATCTTGGGCTGTATATATAGCCCTCTAATAAACTTAGAGTCCTACTTGGTGTAGACTAAAAATAAAAATTAGACTCCACTAAGAATTCTACTTAACATATTTTAAATAAAATATCTAATTGGGCTAGGATTATTATTGACTTGGACTAATAAATAAATCCTAATTTTGACTAATACAGAATCTGAATTATCCAAAATAGTAAATACAAAAATTATAGGAATTGATCTCATCTTTCCAATGGATAGTTATTTGCTAAATTTGAATTAATATCTTAGGAGATATAGTCTTGAAATTGCAGCTATATGAATTCTAGTGGATCCTAATTGGTGTTAAAATTTAGCTTGGACTGAATCTCTACTTTTATTATAAAAAGAATGTAGTTATCCTAATGTCATGTGAAGAAGGTATATGTTTTCATGAAAGTTCACACAAGGCATACTTAATATGTGTTTGAGGTGATTTTTGCCACAATCAAATTTGATTAGAATATAATTAAAATTAAGACTTGTATACCATTAAATTATAGCTCAAGTGTAGGTCTCAGTCAAGCTTAAATTGTATTTGAGTTTGACTAAAAATTGAGCTCAATTTAAACTTGAATTCTTAAGAAAATCAGGCTTAAGATACACCTAATCCAAATAGGTTAAGTAGCCTAGATACTTGGACCAAAATTGGACTCAAAATTCATTTCAAATTTGGGTTAAAATGACAAAAATATAAAAAATTTATAAATAAGTCTTTCAATTGAATAAATCTTCATAAATGGATCTTTGGCTCAATTTTTCTTACCTATAGGTCCTTGGAATAGAATTTTTACAAAAAAATCTAATAAAATCCTAAAATTACAAATTAATCCTGTAAAATTTAGGGTTTGCAAATAAACTCCTCAAAAAATTGATAATTATAATTCGATCTTATGAAATCCAGGGTTTACAAATAAACCCTTCCATAATTTTATATTTACAAATAAATCCCTAGAGTTTTAACTTTTTATAAATAAGTTTCTTGAAAATTTTTATTTAGGAATAAGTTCAAATTTTATTCAAAAAAGATCCTAAAAGTTTTAAAATTTTATAAATAAGTCCTTTTTATAAAAGGTCCCCCTGAAAATCATAAAATTATAATTTAGTCTAATTTTTTTAAAAAATTACACATAGCCCCCTTATATTTTGAAGTTTCGTAAAATGCTACCATTTCAATGTTATCAAACATCTCATCTAAATATAGTTGATTCATATCCTGATCAAAATTGAATAATATCTATCCATACAAATGTTCAAAAATTAAAAAAGATTGTCATCTACATCTACCAATTCTAATTTTTGAATCAAGATTGACTCAATCTTCTTGATGCCTATAAGAACTATAGAACCTGCAATGGGAGGGGATGACAATGAGAACAAATGTTGAAATAGAAGAAAAGAAGGAAAAAAAAGATCAAACTGGGAAGGTTGCAAGGTGGAGTGCAAAACTTATCTTATTTCTTTGTTGCTTTTGCTCTTTGCTCCGCTCTTCTCCTTCGTCTCTTGTAGGCCCATGTCACCGTGAAGATTAACACTTGCATTTTCATAGTAAACTCTAGCTGACCATGACCTAGCCATGACTGTCACCTCCATAAGAAGATCATATGCTCTGGGCTGCTTGCTCATCGATTGCATGGTCGCACCCTAGCTTCCCTCAGCCAGGCAGGTTACTACCAGAGTACCACCAGGTGGTCAGTGCCACCAACAGATGGCTACAATCATTCATGATGGCTAGCATCGCCTTGAACTTCACTCACATCCCAAGCCACCTCTAGTTGCTTATAGCCATCTGCCTTTTCATGGTCTGCCTGCCGCAAGGGAGGCCTAGATTCCACCATGCGCATTGCCTACCTGAGTCTGCCACACGGGCCATTACATCAGCACCGAGCTGCATATGGCAGTCACCTGCCGTTGAAAGGGCCAAACCTTGGCCACCATCGACCGAGCATCGCCCTTTGCCAACCCTCTCCTTTACTCCATCATGCCTCATCGAAAGCCCATCCATTGTCAGACTAGAGGGTCATCACTCAGAGGCCCACCTTGTTGGGATTTGTAGCGGAAGGTTCACGAATCACTTTCTTCTCAAACAACACAAGAAATGAGAAGTAATTCAAGATAAAAGAAAATAATAAGATAAGGCAGCGAGAGATCCACTATCAAAAGAAAAGGCTTTTACAAGCTATAAGAAAGACTTCACTCTTTTTTACTCAACTAAACTCTTTCACCAAGCCTCGGCAATGCCTATACCTTCAGAGAAAATCTTCAAGAGAACACCACGAGGAACCACCATGAGAGACCATCGAGAAGCACTAGAAAGACCCACACACGAGAGCCACAGCACTATCTTTTTCTCTTCTCTCTATTTTTTCTATTCCTCTCTCTCTATTTCTCTTTAGTTCAATCTCAATACTATACCACACCTAAGCCCTATGTATTATAGTATATTTATAGACCCTTATTGAGTCTGAGTTTTACTCTAATTACAACTCCTAATATTACAAATCATTCATAAATCTAAATCCAACTTTGGATTCCTACTTTAACTCAAACTCTAATTCGAGTTCAAGACACCTAAAACTCAACAATCTATACCTTAGCTTGAACTTGGACATGCCACCATCACAAATCTTCAACCGTCATCTCTTATCCAGCCACTGCCCCTAGGCTACTAGCTTATTCAGCTAATCACAAGACGCAAGCTCGAGCCAACCTTGAATTTGCTCTTCATGCCTACAGTCTTGTACTTTTGGAAGTTTTTCAGATGACCTGTGTTTGTTGTTGTAGTAAAAGTAATTCGAGGAGAATGTTTATCTCCCATCAAATTACTCCAAGTATCATGCTTCCTTTTCACTATTGTAGCCATCGGAACTCCACCTGCAATGGTGTTCTCTATTAATCGATAAACATTGCCGCACTTCTTACCTTTCATTAGGATTCTAATACCGCATGTCACTTTCATGACTCCATCTCTTTCTGAATAATTACATCCTTTTTGAGTTCAGTACACCAAGTTAAATTAGATTTCTTCGCATCTTGGGGACATGCCTCACTCTAGTAAGAGTACGAATCGCTCCATCAAATATCTGGATTTTGATTATTCTCACACCGGTGATCTCATAGGCTGAATTATCGTCCAACCAAATAGTACCTTTCTTTTTATTCTCCTCACAAGAAGTAAACCAATCCTTCCTAGAGCAAATATGATAAGAACTACCAAGATCTAAAATTCACTTACCAGAAGTGCTGATTTCTATGGATACTGCAAGAACGTCTCCATCCGCACTATTTTCAGAAGTATCATCCGCTATTGCCATCGCCATATTGGAGGACTTTATATTCCCACGTTCAGGGTAATACTATCTAATGTGGTCATACTTCTTACATGAATAACATTGTACTTTCACCTTTAATTTTGATTTGGACCGTTGCTTGCCTTCTCCACATTCTCTTAATCTTCCTCTTTTGTGAGCCACCAATTCTTCACCAAACTCCATATTAATGTTGGAGTTTCTCTTTTTCTCACTAGAAAGAAGACTAGTTGTCACATCTTCCATCTCGAGAGTTTCTTTACCATAAAGAATTGTGGTCACAATATAATCGTACGAAGCAGGAAGAGACATCAGGAGAATCAGTGACTTATCATCCTCTTCAAATTTCACATCAACTTTCAGCAAACCATTAATAATCTTATTGAAGGCATTTAGGTGATGTAATATAGTTGTACCTTCTCTCATACGTAGTCCATACAACTGTTGTTTCAGAACTCGTTTGTGAGGCTTTTTGACATGTACAACTTCTTGAGTTTTGTCCAGATGTCCATTGTCGTCTCTTCATCAATGATATTATACAAAACCTCATCAGTCAGGCTTAGAATAATTAAATTCAATGCCTTTTGATCTATCTCCTCCCAGTCTTCATCGCTTATCTTGGTCGGCCTCTTTTTTTTTCCTCTAACGTCTTTTGCAGACCTTGATAAGTAAGAACCACTTTCATCTTCTTCTGCCATAAGATAAAATTTATCTTATCGTCAAACTTATCCGTCTTAAGTAAGAACTTTTCCATCTTGGTTGTTTGCTCCTAAGCTCTGATACCAATTATTCGGATTCACAGCAGAAGATTCACGAATCACCTTATTTTTAAACAAAACAAAAAATGAGAAATAATACAAGATAAAAGAAAATAACAAGATAAGGCAGCGAGAGATCCACTATAAAAAGAAAAGGCCTTTACAAGAGTCTACAAGAAAGATTTCACTCTTTCTTACTCGATTAAATTCTTTCACCAAGTCTCGGCAATGCCTCCACCTTCAGAGAAAATCTCCAAGAGAACACTACAAGGAACCACCATGAGAGACCATCGAGAAGCACTAGAAAGACCCACACACGAAAGCCAACACTCTCTCTTTCTCTTCTCTCTATTCTTTCTAATCCTCTCTCTCTATTTCTCTTTAGTTCAATCTCAATACTATACCATACCTAAGCCCTATGTATTATAGTATATTTATAGACCCTTATTGAGTCTGAGTTTTACTCTAATTACAACTCCTAATATTATAAATCAATCATAAATCTAAATCCAATTTTGGATTTCTACTTTAACTAAAACTCTAATTCGAGTTTGAGACACCTAAAACTCAACACCATCTTACCGCTAGAAAGCCAGGCCGGATTTGGCCTGAATTAGGTGAAGAAGGGTCTCTGTTGAAGAAAGGAAGAAGAATGGTGTAAGGCACAGTATGGTGAGGGAGAAGGAGAAATAAAAGAGATTATATATATATATATATACACACACACACAGATATATATATATGAAAAATTTGTTGGCAAAAAAAAAAGAAAATCTGGTCAAAATAGGGGAGAAGGATTTCACATTTGAGGAAGTAAAAGAAATAGAAATAAATAAATAAATAAACAAAGTTATTGTGTAAAAGAAAATAAAATTTGGTAAAAAATAATAAAAAAGAAGAGTTTTCAATATGGCGGTCACCTACGATCCTTGGCATGATGACCAAACTCTACCAACACCATGGCTATTGATGGCCCCTTGAACATGACAGACTTTTGACATCACTGTAATCATTCATGGCCCCTCGAAAATAGTGAAGCCTCGATATTGCTCGTGGCCACCCATAGTCTCTCAAAGATAGTGAATCTCCATCACTCTTAGTCAGCTTTCAAGCTCGTACATAGTCAACCTTCAGACTTGCATCCAAACTTTGGGCTTGCATCCAGGCTAGCTTTTGGGCTCACACTCAATTAGCCTTCAGATTCACACTTAACTAGCCTTCGGATTTGCACTCAGCTAGTCTTCAAACTTACACTCAACTAGCCTTCAAATTCACAGTTAAATAGCCTTCAAACTTGCACTTAGCTAGTCTTCAAACTTACACTCAGCTAGCTTTCGGTCTCGCATCTATGCTAGTTTTTGGGTTCACACCTTAGATGGCTTTCGAGTTCGCACTCTATCAACTTTTGTGCTTACACTTAGCTAGTCTTTAGGCTTTTGCCCAACCAGCATTTGGACTCACACTTAGCTAGCCTTTAGACTCTTGCCCAGTCAGCCTTCGAGTTAGCACTTAACCAACCTCCAGACTCACACCTTAGCTAACCTTTAGGCTCGCATCAAAGTCAGCCTTCGGGCTCGCACTCAGCCAGCCTTTAGGTTTGCATTCAAGCCAGTCTTTGGACTTGTGCTAAGTCAACCTTTAGCTTCATATCCAAGCTAGCCTTCGAGCTCCGCTCAATTAGCCTCAAGGCTCATAGTTAGCTAGCCTTTGACTCACATCCAAGCCAGTCTTCATGTTAGCATCTAAACCAGCTTTCAAGCTCACATCGAGTAAGCCTTTGGGCTAGCATCTAGCTAACTTTTGAACTTGCACTTAGCTAGCCTTCGGGCTCGTAGTTAGCTAGTCTTCAAGCTCACATCTAGCCAGCCTTTAGACTCACATCTTAGCTGGCCTTTAGGCTAGCACCTTCGCCAGCCTTTAGGCTCATACTAAGCCAGCCTTCGGGCTTAAATTCAATCAACCTTTAGACTCTCACCTTTGCTAGTCTTTAAGCTCGTACCTTAATTAGCTTTTGGGCTCGCATCTCAGCCAGCCTTGGGCTTGCGCTTGGCTAGTCTTTGGACTCTCACCCAGTAAGCCCTTGGGCTTATACCTATATGCCAGCTTTCAAGCTCGTGAACTAAGTCAGCCCTCAGATTCGTACATTTGAAATTGGACTATCAGTTTACCTAAAATTATCATAAATAGCTAAGAATCCTCAAATCAAACTACTTAATATGAAGTAACTCAATAATACTAAAATTGAACTCAGTCACAACTAATAGACAAAGGCCAAGTTGACCCAAATAGACTTAAATTGGTCAAATAAATGAACTAAAACCAAAATCAAGTTGGAATCCTCAAAATCCAAATTGAGTAAACCTAAGCCAATAAACTCAGACTCAACCCTAGTCAGATTTGAGATTGGTTAATTTAAAATTAAGTTGAGTTTAAATTAATCCAATCTAGATTGAACTAAGCTAAAATCAAATCCTAATTAGGTTAAATCAAGTTCAAACTAAAAAGGGTAAGCTCAAAGTCAAACTAGAACTAGGTTAGCCTGAGCCTGAACTGAAATCAAGTTAAACTAAATTGATTTAAATTTAACTCAAGTCCATTAAGATACAAATTCGGACTCAATAAAGGTCGAACACAAGGTAAAATTTGACTCAAAGTAAAGAAAATCAAATTCAGACCAAAACTATATTAGTTTCGACAGAACTAAATTGGGTCAAACCAAGTTTCACTTGGTGCACTGAACCTTCGACAATACTCTAAGGTCATGAACAATGAGTGATGTCACCACCCTAACTAAAGCCAAAATTAGTCAAAAAAAACTAAATGAGATCAAATTGAGTCTCATTATGTGTGCTATGAAAATCTTTAGCAATATTTTGAAACTATATCCAACTCCATAAGTCATTAGTGATGCTACTAAATTAAAGAAGTTAATCATGAATACAGTCAAAGCTATGGGTCACAGTTTGAAGTTAATCAACCTAGAAGTAGTTAACGATGTGCTCTTCAAGATAGTTAACCTAGAAGTCATTTATGATGCATCCCTCAAGCTAATCAACTCAAAAGCTGTTGATGATACACCCCTCAAGGTAGTCAACTTAGAAGCTGTTGACAATGTGTTTCTCAAGCTAATTAACTCCAGAAGTTGTTGATGATGCACCCTTTTAAGTTAGTCAACACCAGAAGTATTGATGATGTACTCCTCAAGCTAGTAAACCCATAAGTTGTTAACAATGTGCCCTTAAACTAGTCAACCCTAAAAATAATTGACAATGTAATTTTCAAAGTTATATCCAATCCTATAAGCCGTTGGTGATGCCACAAAAAATAATAAAGTTATCGCCTACGTCTTATCGGTTATTAAAACACTTGAAAATCCAAAAAGGTTATTGCCTATACCTTATTGGGTATGGAAATACTTTAAGATTAATAAGATTACAACCAATGTCTTATTAGCTAATGAAAATACTCTAACCCAAACAAAATTATCATCAATGCTTTGTTGGCTAATGGAAACACTTCAAGTCATGAAATTATTGCCAATATTCAAAACTATTGGGAACACTTCGAACTTCTCTCATTCTCTTCCATGTTCCATCGGACGATGCCATCAACACTTGCTAATGATCGAGTCGAATTGGGTCAGATGATGCCACATGGTTTAGCGCAAGGGGAGTAGGGAAAGGGGCACACGTTAAAGCTTCTTCTCCATTCTTTCTTTTTCTTCATTTTATTCATATTTTCTATAATCCTATGTTGAAATTCACTGTAAAGTGAGGACATACCTTTGCTTAAGCCATATAACTTTTCTTAAAACTAACCAATTAAATATTTTCTTCTTTTCTTTTTTGTGTCTCTATTTTATTAACTAGGTTTCTTATTTTAGAAGGTTCTTGACAATCGTTGAGGTAATTAATAATAGGGGACTCGTATCTATTGGAAGTCATGTTTCTACAATACTTGATAGCACATTTTAAATTTAAATAAATTTTTATTTGTGATTTAAGGTTGTTTCTTAGGGTCTTCACTATCCTGGGTGGTTAATTTTGATTGCACAATATCATGCAATAATATGATACATATTGCTTGTAATCCCATCGATAAAAGTTAAGATTATTTTGTTATAAAAAATCAGTAAAAATTTAAAATTATCTTAAAAAATAAAATTCAAAAGTATATTTGGGTGACTATAATGAATAAAGAGATGTTTTACCAAATAAAAAAGAGAAAACATTAAATCCTCCTTGTGCAAGATGGTACTACCTAAGGATGCATCCAATAATAGGTTGAAAGGATGCTTTAAAAAGAAAAATAACACATCAAAGAAAAGCATAATTATGTGTTTTTTATGTGAAAATTCTTTATTAAAATTTTAAGTTTTACACAGTATAAAAGTATTATATAATTTTTGTAATATGTAGAAAAAATAAGTATAAAATGCTAGAACAACATCCAAATGAGACAAGAGCTTAGCATCAAACTCCTCAACTTTTGTTTAATTATAATTCAATATTATGTCATTTATTATATTGGTTTGAAAAGCATAGTTTAATATCTTATATTAATTTTGATGTAACATAAGTTTTCAGACAAGTATAAGTTTATTCAATTATTATAAATATTTATGTTTATTCCATGGCTTATTAATATATAATGTTTAATTTTTAGACAAGTTATGAAAAACTATGTGCACATTCCCAAGAAAGCGATGCAATTAGGTTATTTTATTTTATTTTATTTTATCTACATTCCTATAATGATCTCAATAAACGTATTATTTATTTATATTACCTTTCTTATGTTGACATATATCATGAAAACTTTATTAGTATTTTTTTCATTAATTTTATTTAATAAAATAAAAATCAAATATCATTATCAAGCGAATCGAATTTTATTAAGCATAATATACACAACAATCAGTATATTTTATGAAACATTATTCTATATCATTATCCATTCACAAACTATTTATGATGAGGTCAAGTCTCAGCACCAAAAAACCTCATGGATCATCAAATTCCAACATAGAACATTCTTTTTGTAATATCAACTCAAAATATGTCCACTAATTTTATAGAATCACATCTTTATTATATCAGATATTTTACATGTCAAACTAATAACTCCTTTGTAGCATTTTGAGTATACAATTAGGAATATCTTATTTCACAATAAAAGTATGAAATGCACTATGCATATTCAAAAACTCAAAGTCCTGTAATTTTTTTTAAAATACCAAAAACTAAAGCTATTCTATAAAATCCCAAAAGTCACATCTAATGTTCATTGCCATCAACTTAATTACAATAGCAATTGCCCCTATTATCGTTGTTGCTAATAATATTGTCATCATCATCGCAGTCATTATCATTGTAATCACTGCTGCAGTCATTGTTATCATCATGTTATTATCATTGCCTTAGGAATCATTATCGTAGTGCAATCATTATAGTTATATTTATTATTATTATCATTACAATTAAGATTCTTGATGTTAAAATTATGACCTATTGTATGTATCCAATCTTCAAAGTAGGAGAAAAAGTAATCCTGAGTTATCTACATTCATGTCAAAATTGAATTAGAAAGTAAGTCTAAGCTGACACCACTTTAGATTGGATGGTGAGTATATTTGGTTTGAATTTTTTCACAAAAAATCATGGTTAGCATGCAGATTTGACTAATAGCCACATGACAATCTCTTATTGGTCGAAACATGACCATATAACAATTTTTCTTATAATAAAAAAGTTCTTTTTGCAAAAAAATCACTTCAATTATCATTTATTTACCGAAATCATTTGCTTTTTAAATATTTATAAGAAAGCATTTGTATTATTTATTTACAATAGAATAAAAAAATCAACTTTAATAATAATGGCCCCAATTCATTATTTTTATTATGTTTTTTCTGTATGAAAATTATCAATTTGTTAACTTATTTCCAAAAATTTAATTATTTATTGAGCAAATTGTGTTGTTTAGGTTTGGATACATTAAACATACATAATTTAGTCTTTTTCATTCCAAAATTAAAATAAAAAAATAGATTTTGGAGCTATTTATATTAAGCTAGGTGTGGATGTTCTCTATAATAAATAAAAAATACATGTGGTTCCGATGAGTTTTAACTAGTTATTTTGTACAATAGAGTAATATTCTTTAAACAAACTTGGATTAATAACATTATATTATTATTTAAAATGTGTAGAAAATAATTTGTACTACACAAATATTATTGAAGGATTTTAGAAATTCTCATATATCTCTTATTAAGCATGGATCAATAGTATGGTTGTACCTTTAGTGCCATCCAAATAATATAAATCTTAAGTTCATCATAATCGTGGATCTTTTATTATATAACTAGGTTATGAGTTAAATCTACTAATATTTTATAGAGGTCAAAAACTCTCCATATAAAAGGATATTATATTCTACGGTTCAAGAAAACTTATTTACTCAAAAAATATTGTTAGATGATGGAATTTCATCGCTAGATAATATATTTTAGGGGTCAAGAGAACTTATTCTCTCAAAAAATATTGTTAAATGATGAAATTTCATCATTAGATATAAATCAATCATAGTTTCTCCATTTTCTCTTTTATTCTTTACTTTAAAACCTTAAAATTAACATGATATTAGAGCTTTACATCCACCTAGAAAATTTAAGATCACCCAGAAATCCTAGATAATCACTTATGAAGATGTCAAGCTATATAAAGGAGGTAACTTGCATATTACCACCATAAAGTTGATTGACATTTAAAATTATTTCCCATAGATTAGGACAATGAAGATCTACCTCAAGGCATACAAAAAAGTAAAAATTTATCTTGAAAAAACTACTAGACAAGATGACAGAGGACTGGGATAATGAGGGCTTGAATGTGATGTCCTTGTTATAGAATAATATAAAATCAAAAGTAAGTCAAAATTTTCTCTGTTGTCAAACATTAAAGGATGCCTCGATAAGCTCAAGGGAATGTATGGGAGGAAGAACAATATCTAAAGGATTTTCATTTTGTATGAGCAAGATGGCTAAGAATTGTGTGAACACTTCTTGATAATAAATCACTCTTATAGGTATTATGTCATAGAGATAATTTATTTCATTGACCCTTGAATATCTTTGAATGTCTTTGTTTTGTCCATAATTCAGATCCACTCAGAGACAAGTTACAACCAATAACAATTAAGTGTATATTTATTAGCTATTCTAGAATGAAAAAGGCCTATAGATGCTATGATCCAAAAACACATAAAATATATATCTTTAGTTGATATAACCTTCTATGCAAACATTGCATACATTTTAGAAAAAGGAAAAACCTATATAGAACCATTATATGAGTCTACCTAAAATAAAGCTTCCATTACCTTTGACCACAATCAATCGAGATAAATTCCACCTAATCACTGAGCACAACAACCCAAAAGAGGTGTTAGGATATAAAAGGATAGAAAAACAAAATTAGACTGAGTTGGTATTTGCAACACTTTAACAATCAAATACACCCAACAAATAATCACACAAGAGGGTTTAGTGTTGGTAGAACAAGATGAAAAAAATAGCAAGAAGTGACACTTCCACCACAATATGATTTAGTGTCATAGTTGCATGTACATCCAAGTCAACAACCAAAGATCTAAGAGGGAAACCATAAGGATGAGTGACCAATTGCCTTAATGAAAGAAAAATAAGAAAATGTACTGCATACAATCCACTAACATGAGTGTATCCTTCTCATCCTTATACAAGACTTTTGCCTTAACTTTAATAGCAGAAAGAATTCCAAGAGTAGTACAAGAAGCTTTAATAGACACAAATTAGAGAGAAATAATGGCTATGGAGATGGATTCATTGCATAGAAATGGAGCAAAGGACTCTTGCAAAAACCAAAGAACAGTGGAGTGTAATTGGGTTTACACCATTAAATACAAAGCAATTGGGAACATAGAGAGACAAAAGGTAAAATTAATAGCAAAATGATACACTTAAATTCATAGAATAGAATATTCTGAAACCTTCTCACTAATAAAAAAATAAATACAATCATAGTGGTGTTATCAATTGTTGTAAACCAAGATTAGAGATTATATTATTTTGATGTTGTGGAATTAATTTCAGTGGTTTGGGATAGCGAAAACCCCGGAGAGCAACCTTAATAAATAAATCAAAGTGTATTATATTTGAGTGCACAATTAGGTATTGTGAGAATATTCACTTCCAATAGGTGCAAATCCTTATTATTATTTACCTTGATGATTGTTAAAAATCTCCTAAAATAAGAAACCTAACTAATAAAATAATGACACAAAGAAACGAAAAAAGCATCATTTAATTGATATATAAGAGATACTGTACATGACTTAAGTAAGGACATGCCCTCACTTTATAATAAATTTTAAAATCATGAAGGATATAAAAATAAGAAAAGAGAAAGTGAGAAAAAGAAATTTGGTGTGCACTGTTGTCCCACTTTAGCATGTCGGACTGTGTGGAGTTTAGCTTATACGGGTCTTAACTTGATCCTTGGTGGGTGTTGATGATTTAATTTGGTGATTTCATTTGGTGGAGATGTAGAAAGGAATGAGGGAAGCTTGAAATATTTTCAAAAGCCTTGAACATTGGCGATAACTTCATTCGGTCAAGGTATTTCCATTAACCTAAGTATTGGTGATAACTTCTTTAAGTTGGAGAGTTTCTGTTAGCCAAGAATGTGTTGGCAATGGATCCTGTGAGTTTGAAGTATTTCTGTTAGCCAAAAAGACATTGGTAATAATTCTTGTGGGTATGAAGTACTTCTATTGGCCAATAAGATATTGGAAATAATTTTCTTGGGTCGGAGTATTTCCATTAGCCAATAAGGAGTTGGTGATAACTCATGAATTTGAAGTATTTTTATTAACCAATAAGATATTGGAGATAACTTCATTTGTATTGGAGTATTTTTATTAGCCAGTAAGACATTGATCATAACTCCATGAACTTGAAATACTTCTATTAGCTAATAAGATGTTGAAGATAACTTCATTTGAGTTAGAGTATTTTTATTAGCCAGTAAGGCATTGATAATAACTTCATGAATTTGAAGTTCTTTTGTTAGCCAATAAAGCATTGAAGATAACTTTATTTGGGTTGAAGTATTTTCGTTAGCTAATAATGCATTGACAATAACTCTATGAATTTGAAATATTTCCATAGTCAATAAGGTGTAGGAGATAATTTCATTAATTTTGAAGTATTTTAATAACCAATGAGGTGTAGGTGATAACTTTATTGATTTTGAAGCATTTCCATAACCAATAAAGTGTAGACGATAACTTTATTAATTTTGAAGTATTTTCATAGTCAGTGAGACATTGGAGATAACTTTATTGATTTTCAAGTATATTTGTAGCTAATGAGGTATAAGAGATAACTTCATTTGGTTTGAAAGTAGCATTATCCACTACTTGTGAAGTTGGGCATAACCTTGGTGTGTTGCCAAAGGCTTTTGTAGTACACCTAGTGGGACTAAGTTCAGGTTTGGATTAGGATGGTAGCATCATCTACTAGTCATGAGGTAGAGTGTCACCAGAGATTTACAATACCAAGTGGGACTCAGTCTAGTTCGATTTAATTCTATTTTGACTTGTACTATGATTTTGGATTTGATTTCACCTAGCTGAAGTTTGAACTTGATTTAGCTTGACCTAGCTCAATATGGTTGGGTTTGTCTTGGACTCGCTTTAACCTAGTTCAGTTCAAACTCATTTTGATCTAATTGGGTTTGGTTCAAGCTTAGCTTGAACAACTTTTGACTCAACTAGCCTTTAATTCAAACTTATTATAGCTTGACTTAACTAGAGTTTGATTTGAGTTTGTCTTGATCTAGTTCAAATGTTGTTTGACTTGATTGGAATTTAACTTGAACTTTGTTTCCATCCTAGGTTGTCTTGGTTAAACTTGAACTAACCCAAGTTTGGACTGATCAAGACTTGATTCAATTTGGGTTAATTTCAAACCTAAGTTGTCAGTTTTTTGACTAAAATAGACAATCAGTTGGGCTACTGTTCATCCAATTGGGGGCTTTTCTACCTCTTTGGACTGGTTTTAGTTTACTTACTTTTATCCATTTGGGATCAATTTGATTTTGTTATTTTTTTCTTAGGCAAATAAGCTTGAACTCTGTGATAGAGTCCTCAACAATCAATTTCATGCTTATCAATTTTGATTCAAGGTCCCTCAGGTTATTATAATGATATTATGACAAGCCCAAAGGCTAGCTTGTGGTCCAAGTAATCGCGAGCCCGAAAGCTAGCTTATAGATATTCAGTGACCTTGATGGTGGGCCTATAATCCAACTGATTGTGAACCCAAAAGTTGGCTAATAGACATTTGGCAAGTCTGAAAGTTAGCTTGATTTGGCAAGTTTGAATGCTGGAATGATTTGGCAAGCTCGAGGGTTAGCATGATTTGGTGAGCCCAAAGATTGCCATGATTTGGCAAGCATGAAGGCTGACATATTTTGGCAAGTCCAAAGGTTAGTTTGAATATGTAAACTTGAAGGTTGGTTTAGTTTTGCCAGCTCGAGGGCTGCCTTAATTATGTAAGCTTGAAGGCTGGGTTAGTTCAATAAGCCTGAAGGTTGGCTTAATTTGGCGAGCCTACAAGATGACTTAGTTCTACAAGCTTGAAGGATAACTTGGTTCTGTGAGCCCAAAGACTGGCTTAATTCTGTAAGCTCGAAGACTTGCTTAATTTTTAGAGGCTAAATATTGGTTTAGTTTTGCTAGCCCAAAGGTTGCCTTAATTTTGTGAGCCTAAAGGTTGGTTTAATTCTATTGAGTTTAAAGGTTGGCTTAGTTTTGCGAGCCCAAAGATTGGCTTAACTCAACAAGCCCAAGGGTGGATTAATTTTGGGATCTCCAAAGCTAGCTTAACTCTACGAGTTTGAAGGCTAGCTTAATTCTACAAGCCTAATAGCTAGCTTAGTTCTACAAGCCTAATAGCTAGCTTAGTTCTACAAGCATGAAGGCCAACTCAGTTCTGAGTGCCCAAAGATTGGCTCAGTTCTGCGAGCTAGGAGGCTAGTTTAGTTTTGTGAGCTCAAAGGCTGATTTGGTTCTGCAAGTGTAAAGACTGGCTTAGTTCTATGAGATCTAAGGCTGGATTGATTCTACTAGCCCAAAGACTAGCTTCCAATTGCGAGCCTAAAGACTATCTTGATTGCAAGCTTGAAGGATGACTTGATTGTGAGCCTAAGGGCTAGCTTAAAATTACATGCCCAAAGGTTGGCTTGATTGTAAGCCCGAAGACTAGCCTATAATTATGAGCCTGAAAGTTGACTTGATTACAAATTCAAAGGCTTACTTAAGATTGTGAGCTCGAAGGTTGGCTTGTGATTGCGAGTTTTAGTTGTTTTAATTCTCTTTATTCTGATTCAAGTTCAAGTGAGACTTTATTGATGTTTTCCATTGACTTCAAGGGTCTTCATGGCCACTTCAAAGCTTAATCTTGATGATATTATGATAGAGGTGGGGGCCACGGCTGACCGCAACAGATGTGCTATTTTACCTACATGTAAGACTGTAGATGGCCACAGTGTTGATGGGGTAGAAGAGGTGTCTACTATGAGGTTCGGGCATCTGGTCCTTCTATATCTAGTCATCCAAACATGGAGAATTGAATGGCTCATAAAGCGAGGCTGACATGACTGCAATATTAATGGGCATCCATGGCATGATTTGGGCATATGATTCATCTAGGTTCAATTGTCCAAATGCAGACAACTATGTAGTTTGCAGATGAATGAACGTGGCTTCGGAGGAGAACAAATTGGCCCGCACTCACTATGAATTAAGCTCAAAATCCAACTCTATTTCTTGTTAAACTCAAAGTTGGAGTTTAGGCTACCAAAAATCACTTAAAGAAAGTACCTCTTGCATATCCACTTTATAAGGTTTCTTGGCAAGAGGAGTGGATGCGAAAAATAGGGAGGATTTGATTTTTCTTTATTACTTTTACAAGTGTTTGACAAGAGAGACCCTTTATTCTTGTGTCTTGTAGTAGCTTCTCTTTCTCCTTTTCTCTTAGTTTGCATGCCCTTCTCTTCTTTTAAAGGTACTATGAAGTCTTTTGTGTTTGAGAGAATTCAAAATGGGAAAGAAAATAGTTTGGATTTATGACACTTTCTTCCCATCTTGGGGACCAATGTGGAAGAAGTCAGTGTTACCAACCTTAGGAGCATCAAAGATGAGTGCAATTTGATAGTTACCACCCCTTTTCACACTTTTCCAAAGAAGGAGTGCCATGTGCTGATGGGATGGGCAAGCCCTTCAAGATGAAACTAGTTGGGGACTTTAAGCAATGAGAGTCTTTAAAAACCCTCAAATTTCATATCTTGAATGGTCACTCACTTGGAGATGATCCTTTTCACTTGCTAGAGAAATACCAGTTTTGCTTAATTACTCAAAATGAGTTAATGATATGGTATCTCAATTTTCAGCCCAACTTGTGGGTCTTGATATCTTAGGAGGAGTCATAGCATCCAAAGGGATAGTATGCAAGAGATTCGAAGATTTTGTGCAGCATGATTGAGATATGGAACCATGTCACAAACATCTTCCACACTTCATATGGTGAGGTCAATATCTCTTTATGGGATACAAGTAGCTAGCTAGGATTCCTATCCTTGGAAGTTTCTATGACAAATTGATCCCTACTGACTATCATATAAGACTTGATTTTGGCTATACCCCATGTGACCTCCTTAGAGTTTAAGATCTGATGATGACACACTTTCTAAATAATCAGAAGTGGGTATACTTCAACAATTAGATTAAGATTTTTTTATGAGAGAAATCTAATAAGTTAGTCAATTAGATTTGACTAGATTATGCATGGTATAGGAGATATCCTTTTGGAATTTTGCCTCGAAACCTATCTTTCCACTTTCATTAGTTTGTGGCTTTGTTACTTCGTTATGCTACATAGCGAGTAGTACATTTGCCCAGAGACATTCATGATGGCTTGTAAGATAGTGCATAGACAAAGAGTTTTTCTAACTCCTACAGTGCTAGGCTCAATATATGCTGGTCTCAAAGTGACAGTGGATAATCCTACATGACTAGGTGATTCTTTAACTTGGTTTCTCATTCATTTTCTTTACACTTAGATTTATGCTCACTTTAACAAGACGTACACTGAGTTGGAGTCAAGTGATAAAATTAAGATCCTATGCCAATCATGCTCAATTCCTATTACTGAGATGATTCCGATTATGAATATGGTTGCTTCTGCTTATTCTCCTAGAGAAGCTAGGATGCATGTATAGGATCTCCGAAATTTCAAGTAGTGAGCTTACTCTTTTACTCTATCTGATTCTAACATGCTAGTGGATATGGTTTATTTTCCCTTATCTATAGAAGCTTAGGAGTATATTATCTCCTTGCGACATGGGGTGCTTCTACTTCGCTCAGGAGAACACTTGGTTATAGAATCTTATAATTCGCATCAATTTTGTCGATAATTCTGTATGACTAAGGCTTTCTCGAAAATGTTCTTATCCGTTCACTGCCATCATGTATGGGCCAGCTAGTGGACTACTAGTTGCATCTCACTCATCTCCAAGATGGTTTGGAGTATTACATTCCTGACATCGAGCGTGAGGCCAAGGTTCTTCGTTTATGTACCATAACAAGATTTAACAATATTGGAGAAGATTTTTGCATTGATCTAGAATTTCTATTCATGAATAAGCCTAGCTAATGAAGTAGAAAAAAGTAGGTGGTGAGTATTAGAGGGTTGAAATGGAAGAGAACTCAAGAGACACGGAAGGCTCTGACTTGTAAATTTGCTTATTCTGGACCAGATAGAGGGAAATCCATCTCCCCTTGCAGAATTAATGATGACCATTTTTGTAGTAATGTTGGCCCCAAATTGAGTTCAAGGTAAGACGCACCTTGACCTATATGTGATCCTCCTACTTCTAAGGCTTTGAGGCATTTAGTGACATATGCGGGTCCACTCGTGGGTGGAAATGTTGGATCAGGATCGACATCATCGCATACACCATCTCGAGACTTGATTTCTTCATTTCCCATGATTAACACAAATGCATGACCAGAGATGATCCTTCTTTCACTGACTCTAGTGCACCCTTCTTCTGATATAGACTTGAGTAGAGTGGTTTGATCGGCTTTTTTGTTGCCTACATTAGCTGGCTATTCATTGGATGTGAGTACCTATAGGAACTGACAATTCTCTTGTCTTAAATTTGTTCTCTTTCCTCCTCCACCCCCCCCCCCCCCCCCCCCCTTTCCTCTTTTTAGTTGAGAATTTGGGTGGACAAGAATTTTGGAGGCCCTCCTGACGATATTTTAGACTCTAATGGTAAGGGGCATATGGACTTTGCCAAGTTTTGTATTACATGTATACTAGTTTTGCTTCTACTATAGATGTGATTGTTGGGTCATGCTTCAACTGAGGGATGCTTGTGTTCATGGGTATTCATCCACTTGGGTATTCATCCACTATCTCCATCATTGGGTAATAGTCTACTCTTTTCTTTTCCTATATTTGAGGTCTTTTGATAATATAACACTTGCTTTGCTTAGATGACAATTGAGGAGCATGAGTGATTGGCTACTAAGTTGTCACAACCATCGAGAAACATCACTAGGCTTTATGTATTTTAGGGTTACCATTATCCTCTTTATCTAGGGCTCCCATTTGTTTTTGTCCATCTTATTTAGTACTATCATTAAGGCTTTATGGAATTCCTTTGCATCAGATTTCATTTGTAACTTTGTGTTTCTTGCATCTTAATCCCATAAGATAGGTTTTTCTAGACTTGATTTGTCATGCGATATAGATCATCTCGCCACGTGAGAGTATACTTGATTTGCCACGTGAAGGGGACTTAAAGTTGTCATGTGGAGTGGACTTGAGTTGCTACAAAGAGTAGACTTGAGTTGCCACATCTAATGGATTTAATTTACCACAGGAGTGGAATTAGTTTACCACAATGAGTGGACTTGAGTTGTCACATGGAATGAATTTCATTTACTATAAGAGGACTTGATTTATCACAAGGAGTGGACTTGAGTTGTCATGGGGTCATGGACTTGACTACCACACAAAATGGATGAGGTTTTGTGTATATGTTTTGCCTCGAGAAATATGAAGCGCATGTTTGGCCTGGTATTCTTTTGAGAAAGCCAAACATTCTGTCATAGACCGATGTAGATATTTTTATTTTGTTATTGTTACCCCTCGAGTTCTGGTAGAGCTTTCTTTGGTTTTAGGATTATTTCTTTTCTAAGTGGTTCATCCTTTGAATGGGCTTGGCAAAATTTTCTCTTTTGATTCTGAGTGTATTTTAGCTATACCATGCCCCCTCTCTTCAGGTTTTGATGAAGTATTGTTGAGGACTTCACCTTCCTATGATGTCTAAAGTATCATGATTGGCTTGATGCATATAGTTTGTATGTCAGAAAGTATTGAGGATGTCTAATTAGCCTCATTATTAGAGAGAGTCCAATGGTGATAATAAGGGACATATGGACATTTGGAGTAATGTAAGCCATTCGTTTAGAATTCCCCATTGGTACATTGGAGTAGGATACTTTGTAATAATTGGCCGAACTAGCAAGTAGATAGTCAGGTTGATGATAGTTGAACTATAATAATTTAAGCTAATAGTTCATCTCCTAGAACACCAAATTGGCTCGTGAGTTTTGAGAGAAGTAACTTTATGGAGTGATGTTCTCTCTTTCTTTTTTATTGTGATGCTTAAAGAAGCAAATGATGCAGAACATATTTATTTATACTTATTTGAAAGAAAATCTTTTTTTAGAGATTTTTTTTGGTAGACAGGTGATATATCCTTTTATTTTTTTTTATTAAGGCCTTCTACTTAATTTATTCTGTTGAAGTTTAAGGCTGATTTTATCTCAAGATGCGGTAAGTAATCAACAGACCTTTCCTTACACTTTTTTCCAAGTGCAATATTTTGTTCAGAAACTTATTTTTCTGGTGACTTTGCTACTTTTACCATATTCCTATTAGTTAGTTGCTTATTTGACTTGGCTTTGTTCTCAAATGTCTCTTAACCTCAATTTTTAAGGTTTATACACCACATATGTCATCCAATACTTATTCTTTAGGTGGGAGCTCACATATGCTAACTAGTTCTTAGTTTTTGAGTCTGCCTCTCTTAATTTGGCTTTCCATATCAGATTTATCTATTTAGGATTTTATTCCCGATTATTCATCTAGAGGAGGGAGGGGGGGGGGGGGTGGGGGGGCGGGGGGGGGGGGGGTGGGGGGGGGGTGATCTTTTTACCTTTAGCAAGAGATTCCTGAGAGATTATCTTTCGATCTTAGTACTTTTATCTTTCAGGTAACTTTCCTAATAGGGTTCTAACTACTTGCAGATAGGTTGTCATATTTTCAAGCTACATTTTTGAAGTTAACTTAGGGTGTTAGTAGGTAGGGGAGGTATAGGAATTTCAACTTTACTATATTTCATCATCGACCATCCTTACCTTTAAACAAATTTTTTTTACATTTTTAGAGATATTATCTCTAAGATAAAAAGTGATTCACTTGAATATTAAGAGAACTTTTCATTTTATGTCTCTTAAAAAGTTTATTTTTGCCTTGCGAAGTATAAAATACATAATTGACTAGTCAGTTTTGATATGACTAGACATTTTATTATAGTCTAAATATTTTTTTTTTATTTTGTGCTTTTGAAACTCATGCAACTATTTGACTCTTCCGTACCATAGATTTGGTGTAAGTAACCTTTGCTTATCCATTAATCACTTTTTATATTAGAAGATGGATTACTCCTTTGTCAACCGAAGAATATTGAACACATGTCCTTTCTTTGTTCTTCTCTAGCTCTCGTACCATTACAAGGAGTTGGAGATAAGGATTATAGTATCTAGCTTCAAGTTTAATCTGATATCCTAAAGTTGATTGAATGCCCTGCTGATTCTTCCTTTGATGAGTTGAAATTGGTTAAAACTAACTTTTGTCTATTGCTTAGTTTTTGAAAGACTGATACCCTAGTTTGTGCTAATGGGTCCTTTATTTTATTATCATGGTTTGGCATAATAAAATATAGCCTTTACCACTTAGGTAAACTCAACCTTTGCCTCTTGGGTGAATTTAGTCTTTATCCCCTTTGTGGACTTGGTCTTTGCTCCTTTGGATGAGAGGCAAGAGTTGATTCATATTGCGTAGGTGGAGTAGCAACTAGATCAATAGTAGAATGAGTTATAGGTGATCAAAAATTAACTTTTCACTTATTATCAAGTCTCTGAAAGAACAATACCATAATTTGTGCTAATGGACCCTTTATTTAATCATCGAGGGTTGGCATGAGGAATTTTAGCCTGTGCCTCTTGGACGGACTCAACCTTTACCCCTGGGTAAACTTGGTGTTTGCCTACTTTAGGTGAGCTTGGTCCTTGTCCCTTGGATAGAAGGTCTTTACCTCTTAGATGGGAGATTTTTGCTCCCTAAATGAGAGGTATTTTTTATCTCCTGAATGGGAGGTATTTGCCCCCTAGATGGGAGATAAGAAGTTGATCCATACTTATGTGAACTCCGGTTATCCCCGTGATGATTGTTGGTTGATGAAGTATGCCAGAGATCTTTCATCGAGGATAATAGTGTGGGTTGAAAAAGGAGAGTCACTTGATGATGTTATTTTTCTTTTCTCTTTATTAATCATTAGCTTTTAGCTTTTCTTCTTCTAATATGTGTCCATATTAACTAGATTTCTCTACTTAGAGGAAAAGTCAAGTCCCATCAGGCATGCCAAAATTTGTGGGATTAGTTTTGGTAGCTTGAGAAGGTGGAGACCCGAGGGAGTGATCTCAATGCACAAATCAAAGTGTGCTAGATTTGAGTATGTAATCAGGTATTATAAGAATATTGGCTTCAATAGATCTAAGTCCCTATTGTTAATTACCCTGTCTATTTTCAGGAACTTTCTAAATTAAGAAACCTACCTAATAAAATAGGGACACGAAAGAAAAGAAAAAAGCATCATTTAATTGATATAGGAAATACAGTACATGGCTTTGTGAGATCGATTTTGGCGATCCGAAGTGGTAGAAACCCTAGAGAGCGATCTTGATACACAATTCAAATTGTTTTAATTTGAATATGCTATTAAATATTGTGGGAACATTAATTTTCAACAGTAGAAAGCACCTATTGTTACTTATCCCGACAATTATCAAAAACCTTCTAAAGTAAAAAACCTAACTAATAAAATAGAGACATAAAAAAAAACATCATTTTATTGATTTGAGAAGAGGGTATATAGCTTAAGTAAGAACATGTCCTCACTTTATAATAAATTTTAACATGAAATTATAAAAAATATGAAAAAAAAAAGAAAAGATAGAGAAGAAGCTCTAATATGTGCTACTATCCCGCTTCTATGTGCTAGACCACGTGGCATTTGACTTAAATGAGTCTTGACTTGATACTTAATAGATATTGATGAGTTAGTTTGGTAACATGGTTCAGTGGGACATGAAAAGGGAAAAGGAGTGAAGTGTTTCTAATAGCTTGGTTGTTGACAATAACTTTTTTTGATTTAGTAGCATCACCAATTGCTTATAGAGTTGGATATATCTTTGAAGTATGACTGATAACTTTGAGTGTGTTAGCGATTAACTTATTTAATTTGGTAGCATCACTAACTGCTTATGGGATTGGATGTAGCTTTAAAGTGTGGCCGACAGGTTTGAACATGTTGGTGATTAACTTTTTTGATTTGGTAATATCACCAATGGCTTGTGAGACTAGATATAGCTTTGAATTGTGTTCAATAGCTTTGAGCATATTGGCGATTTACTTCTTTGATTTAGTAGCATTATCAACTGCTTATAAGATTGGATGTAGTTTTAAAGTATAGTCAATAACTTTAAGCATATTGGAGAATAATTTTGTTTGATTTAGTAGCGTCACCAACTGCTTATGGGGTTGGATATACTTTTAAAGTATGACCAACAACTTTGAGTATATTGGCCGTTAACTTTTTTGACTACGAAGTGGCATTACCCACTATTTGTAGAGTTGAGTGAAGCCTCGAGGTGCTGCTAAAGGCTCTCATAGTACATCTTGTGAGGCTTAATTTGACCCAATTTAGTTCTATTTGAACTAGCTTTGGTTTGGATCAGGATGATAACATCACCCATTGTTCATAGTCTTGGAGTATTGCCGAAGGTTTAGCATACCTAATGGGACTCAATTTAACCTTACCCAATTCTATTCGAATGAATCTGGGTTGGGTTTGAGTTAGGTTCAATATTCAAAACTTGATTTCAATTTGAATTTGATGTGATTGAATTTGATGTTCAAAACTTGATTAAATTACAATTCGCTAACTCCTTCAGGGAAGATGATGAGATGTTCTAGTTTCCTCTTCCCAAAACCTTTGGTGAATGAATTCGCACTAATACTTTATAGCATGAAATCGACTATCGCAACCATGGAGGGTCATTAGATTAACTATGGGAATGATGTGAAATATCCAATCCCAAAATCGTTGTTGGTATTGACGGTGAATGTTCAACTTGCAATAAGAAATTTAGTTCACTAGGCTTGGCATTGATTTTCAAAAGAATATGTTTCAAATACTGATCATTGACTCTAGTTGGGGCAATACTGATTTCAATCCAAGTCTAATTTGGTTCAGTTCAATGTTCAGAACTCAATTTTGGCTCGAGTCTAATTAATTAAGTTAGACCTTGTATTGGACTCTTATTTGGTTCGAGTTTGCATTTTAATGGATTTTAGTTCATTTCAAGTCAATTTAGATTCAGTTTGGTTTTAGGTTAGGCTTAGCTTGATTTTGTTTTGACTTTTAGCTTCAATTTGATGCATTTAACTTACAGTTTAAACTTGATTTAACCTAATTAGTATTTAATTCAAGTTTAGTTTAATCCAAATAGGGTTTGATTTGTACTTGACTTGATCTTGAATTAACCTGATTTGAACCCAATCAGGGTTGGGTCTCAATCTCTATTTGGGTCCATTTCAATTTGAATTTTTATTCATCTATTAGATCAATTTAGGTCCATTTGAGTTAATTTAGTTTTGTCTATTTGTTCTACCTGAGTCCAATATGATTGAGTTATCTTAATTTAATTAATCTGTGTTAACGGATTTGGTTTGAGAACCATCATACTATCATGATAACTTTGGGTGAGCTTGGAGGCTGGTCTAGAGGTGCGACCTCGAGGACTTTCTTGGATGTGTGAGCCTGAGAACTGGCCTATATGTGTGAGCTCGAGGACTAGCTTAATTGCAAGTTTGAAGGCTAGTTAAGTGCGAGCTCGAAGACTGGTTCAATGTGAGTCTAAAGATTAGTTAAGTACAAGTTTGAAGGCTGACTTGAATATGAGTTCAAAGGTTGACTGAGTGTGAGTCCGAATGCCGGCTTGAATGTGAGCGCGAAGGCTAATTGAGTGAAGGCCCGAAAACTGGTTGGAATGCGAGCTTAAAAGGTAATTTGGATGCAAGCTCGAATGTTGGCTGAGTGTGAGTCCAAAGGATAGTTTGGATGCGAGCCAAAATGTTGGTTGAGTACAAGCGCAAATGCTAGCTAAGTACAAGACCGAAGGCTGGTTAAATGCAAACTTGAATGCTGGTTAGGATGTAAGCCTGAAAACTGACTTGAATATGAACTTGAACGTTAGTTGAGTGCAAGCCCAAAGATTAGTTGAGTGTAAACTCGGAGACTAGCTTGAGTGTGAGCTCGAAAATTAGTTGAGTGTGAACCCGAAAACTAGCATAGGTGTGAGTTTGAAGACTGATTAAGCGCGAGCCCTAAGGTTGATTGAATGTAAGCCTGAAGGTTAGGTAGAATGCACAAAATCACATGTAACTACGGTGATGACAGAGATTCAGTGATGTACAAAACTGTAAGTGATTGTGGTTGTGATGGAGATTTATTGATGCGCAAAAATGCGAGTAGTTGCAGTGGTAATAAAGCTCATTGAGGTGCCAAAAACCACGTATGGCCACTGTAATCATGACATGAAAATTAAGTCCAAGGTTTTTTTTTTGTCAATAATTTCTTTTTTATTTTTTTTTTCTTCTTCCTCTGCTATTTTCCTTCTTCTCGTGAAGCCTGAGCCCTTCTTCTTTTTTCCTCCCAAATCCCACCGGGCCATGGTGGTTCAGTGCTCTTCCTGGCTGGATTTAGCCCTGAGTTGGCACCAGACAGCAGGGACGAGGCTAGGCATTCGGCTGGTGGCGAGATGGTGGCTCCCATCAAGGACGATGCTTGGCCAAGAGCGGGAGCAGGGCTGCAGGAGTGGTGCTCAGACCCGGACCGACGGCTCGGGTCGGCTGGGAGAAGTGGGGAGCGATTGAGATCCGGAGGAGGTAACCGCGCAAAATGGTCATGCTTTGGCGACGCCAGCGTCTAGGGAATGAAGAGTACGAGAGCCGGCCATGGAAGCAATCCGGAGGGTGGCAGGGAGGAGTTGGAAGCTGCGAGGGAGAGGAGCTCGGGCAAGGCGCGAACAGCTCTCGGCTTGGGTGGAGGAGCAAAGGCTCGCGTGAGGCTTGGATTGGCCGGAGAGGTGAACAAGCGGTGCGCAGCTGGTACCGGGCGAAGCAAGACCAGGATAGGGCTCCGGCAAGGTTCGAGAATGACCGTTCAGGCGGAGTTGATGCCAGCGTGGGCTAGGGTAGTGGCGGAGTGGCTTGGGGCACGGTTGGAGCGAGCACGCACAGGGTAGCAATGGCTGGTAAAGCGCAGTGGTCGGAGCCCGGGCACGGGTGGCGAGAATGGAGAGAGTTCGAAATAGCCCTTTGTAGGAGGTACTGCTCAATCCGGAGATGGTACCCGGATCGTCTTCGCCAGTGATAGCACCTAGCGTGGAGGTCCGGTTGGAGCAAGTTACAGCCCCGTACGGGCACAATGCCGGGCCGGTGGTTGATGCTGCGAGAGCTCCGAGTTGTGGATCAGCGAGGAAGTGAGGAAGCAGAGCAGGGAGGAGACTGTCATGTGTCAAAAGAAAATAAATCCTAAACATAGAATGACTAACCTCCCTTTCTTCCTTGAAGCGCGCTTCTCTTTTCTCCGGTGTTGATTCTCTGACCTCCCTCCATTCTGATCCTCTTGCTCTGTCTTTGTTTGCAGGTTTTTCATGTATTTATAGACTTCAAGAAAATCCGTTGTCAAAACTTGAATTGGTTGATTTTAGAGTATAGTGTGATTATATTTCCATCTTAATATTTTTGATTGATTTTATTTTGAAAATATATTGGATTTTGATTGTAAATGGATTGAATTTCAATATTTTGTAATTAATATGTAATTCATTGATTGGGATATGTTTTTCTCATGAAAACATCTAAGATGTGTACTAGTTTGGATATTAAATATTTAGTAGATATTTATAAATTTTCCAAAGATATTTTGGATCAAAATATAATTTTGTAATTTTTAAGAGTTTTTTTTTACAAAAAAGGCATGTTTATAAAATTTTAAAATTCTCAATGTCCTTTTTGAATAAAATTCAAACTTATTTGTAAATAAAAACTTTTGGATATTTATTTGCAAAAATTAAAAATTTTAGGAGTTTCTTTACGAATATAAAATTTTGAGGAATTTATTCACAAATCCTAAATTTTGTGGAGATTGATTTGAAATTTTAGAATTTTCAAAAAAATTTTCATAAAATTTTCATCCTAGAAACTTATTCCTAAGAAAAGTTCGATGAGGGATCCATTTATAAAACATATTTAGTCCAGGGACCTATTTGCAAAGATTTTATATTTTTCATTTCGGTCCAGATATTTGAGGAATTTTAAATTTGCTCACTTAATCCACTTTAGTTTGAGTTTGAATTTCTCATTAATTCAAACCCAAATTGAAATCAATTTTTACTCAAATTTAACTGCGAATTAAGTCTAAATGAGACCCATATTTAGTCCATAAGCTAGTGACGTCTAATCTCATATTTTGACTGAATTTTGATTAAATCTAATTTTTTACTAAAATCGATTCAACAGACTTAAACAAGGGTATGGTCTCACTTTACAATGAATTTTAAAATCATGGAGAATATAAAAATAAGAAAAGAGAAAGTCAGGAAGAAGCTTTGATGTACACTGCTACTCCATTCTCGCGTATTGGACCATATGAAGTCTGTTGTAGACGGGTCTTGACTTGATCCTCAATAGGCATTAATGATTTGATTTGGTGACGTCATCTGGTGGGTGGCAATAACTTCATTAGGTCGAAGTATTTTCATTAGCCCGAGTGTTGATGATAAATTGTTTAAATTGAAGTATTTTCATTAGCCAAAAAAGTGTTGATGATAACTCCTATGGATTTGAAGTGTTTTTATTGGCCAATAAGACATTAGAAGTAACTTTATTAGGTTGGAGTATTTCTGTTAGGTAAGAAAGCATTGGAGATCATTTCATTGGGTCAGAGTATTTTTATTAGCCAATAAAATATTGGTGGTAACTCCATAAATTTGAAGTATTTTCATTAGCTAATAAAGGATTGGAGATAACATCATTTGAGTTAGATTTATTTTATTAGCCAATAAGATATTGACGATAACTCCATGAATTTGAAGTATTTTCATTAGTCAATAAGATATTGGAGATAATTTCGTTTCAATTGGAGTATTTTCGTTAGCCAGTAAGGCATTAGCAATAACTCCATGGATTTAAAGTATTTTCATTAATTAATAAGTCATTCAAGATAACTTTATTTAGGTTGGAGTGTTTCCGTTAGCTAGTAAGACAGTATCGATAACTCTATAAGTTTAAAGTGCTTCTGTTAGCCAATAATGTGTTGGAAATAACTTCGTTTGGATTAGAGTATTTTCTTTAACCAATAAGGCATTAACAATAATTATATAAATTTGATATACTTTCGTTTAACCAATAAAGCGTTGGAGATAACTTTGTTTGGGTTGGAGTATTTCCATTAGTTAATAAGGTGTTGGTAACAACTCCATAAATTTGAAGTGTTTCAATAGCTAATAAGACATAAGTGATGACTTCATTGATTTTAAAGTGTTTCCATAGACAATGAAGTATGAGCAATAACTTTATTGATTTTGAAGTATTTTTATAACCAAAGAGTGTTTAAGTGATTTTTGGTAACCCAAACTCCAATTTTGAGTTTAACAAAAGATAAGGTTGGACTTCGAACCTAATTCATGGTAAGTGGGGGGCCAATTTGAAGTGAAAAAGGTTAAAAAATCGGGCCAAGATCAACTAGTCTTTGGACACCCAAGCACGGAGGTTTGGGCGCCCAAACCTCACAAACTAGGTGCAATATTTAGAAATAAAAATAGAATCTCTCTGGATCTTTCAAAGAACTAATGAAATTTTTAAATAAGGAAAGTGTAATCTCAGGACATATCAGTTAGTTATTTAAATATAAAATTTATAATAAGAATATATCCCTCAAATCTCAAAATCAAATCAATCAAAAATCTAAATTTGGGATTCTCTCAACCCTATAAAAGGGGCTAGAGGACACAAATAGAGAGAGGATAATCTTCAGGCTTACAGAACTAAGTTAGTCTTTGGGCTTATAGAACTAAGCCGACATTCAAGCTCGTAGAACCAAATTAGCCTTTGGGCTTAAAAAACTAAGCCAACCTTCGAACTTGCCGAATCAAGCTAGTCTTTGGGCTACTAGAACTAAGCTAGCCTTTGGGTTTGTCAAACCAAGTCATCTCTCAAACTCGCCAAATGTTTATTAGCTAGCATTTGGGTTTGCAATCTATTATCCTATAAGTTGGCCCTCAGGCTCGTCAAATATCTATAAATCAGCCATTGAGCTTACAATCAATTGGACAACAGGCCAGCCTTCGAACCCAACTAATGTCATCATGATAGTCCAAGAGCTCTTGAATCAACCAAGACAACCTAGGATGAAAATAAAGTTCAAGTTGAAATCCAATCAAGTCAAATAACATTTAAACTAAATGAAAATAGACTTAAATTAAACTCTAACAAGTTTGAATTAAAGGCTGGTTGAGTCAAAATCTATTTGATCTAAGCTTGAACTAAACCCAATTAGATCAAGATGAAGTTGAATTGAACTAGGTTAAGGTAAATTTGAGCTAAACCCAACCAAGTCAAGCCAAGTTAAGCTAAATCAAGTTCAAACTAAATTCAAGCTAGGTGGAGCCGAACTTAAAACTAGAACACAAGTTAAATCTAACCTAGAAAAGTTTGAATTAAGTCGAATTAAACTGAGTTCTACTGAGTTTGCTAAATATCTGACAGCACAACAAGGCTATGCCCAAATCTATGAGCAGTGAGTAATGCTGCCATCCTGACTCGAATTAGAAATAATTTGAACAGAATGAAATTAAATCAAATTAAGTTCTACTGAGTGTGCTATACAAGCCTTTGGCATCACTCCAAGGCTATGTCCAACAAATAGTGGGTAATGCTCAGTTCAAATTAATGAAATTATCTCCTAAGCTTCATTAGATATGAAAAATACTTTAAATTAATGAAGTTATTGTCTACGCTTCATTGGTTATAAAATAATTTCAAAACAAAAGAATATATTGCCTATACTTTATTGGATATGAAAACACTTCAAAACTAAAGAAATTATTACTTATACCTTATTGGCTATGAAAACACTTCAAATTAACGAAATTATCACCTATGACTTATTGGCTATGGAAACTCTTCAAAAATCAACCTAATTATTACCTACTCCTCATTGGCTATAGAAATACTTCAAAACCAAAGAAATTATCATCTATGTCTCACTAATTATGGAAATACTTAAAAATCAAACAAGTTATTGTCTATGTCTCATTAGTTATGAAAATACTTCAAATCAATAAAGTTATCGCTTATACCTCATAACTATAGAAATAAGTTAAAATCAATAAAATTATTGCTACCTCATTGGCTATAAAAACACTTCAAAACCTAAGAAATTATCATCTATGTCTTATTAACTATGGAAACACTTTAAAACCAAAGAGATTATCACCTACGCCTTATTAGCTAAAGAGACACTTTAAAACAACTAAGTTATCGTCTATACTTCCTTGACTATGAAACACTTCAGATTAATAAAGTTATTACCTGTCCTCGTTTGTTATGGAAATACTTTAAAACTAAAGAAATTATCTCTTATGACTCATTGGTTATGGAAATACTTCAAAACCAAAGAATTTATCACTTACGCCTCATTAGTTATGAAAACACTTCAAATCAACAAAGTTATTGCCTATGCCTTATTAGTTATAAAAATACTTCAAATCAACAAAGTTACTATCTACACCTTATAGACTATAGAAGCACTTCACAATAAAAAAAATTATCACCTATGACTTATTGACTATAAAAATACTTTAAAATTAAACAAGTTATCACCTACGACTCATTAGCTATAGAAACACTTCAAATCAACAAAGTTAAATAAGTTATCACCTACGACTCATTAGCTATAGAAACACTTCAAATCAACAAAGTTATCTGCTACATCTTATTGGCTATAGAAATCCTTCAAAACCAAAAAAATTATCTTTTACGTCTCATTGGTTATGGAAATATTTCAAAATCAAAGAAGTTATTAGCTACCCCTCATTGGCTATAGAAATACTTAAAATCAACGAAGTTATCATCTACATCTCATTGGTCATAAAAATATTTTAAATAAATAAAATTATTGTTTACGCCTTATTGGCTATGAAAATACTTTAAAACCAATGAAGTTATCGCTTACGTCTCATTACTTGTGGAAATACTTCAAAATAAAAAAAATTATTGCCTACATCTCATTGGTTATAGAAATACTTTAAAATCAATAAGGTTATTGCTTATGTATCATTGGGTATAAAAACACTTCAAAAATAAAAAAGTTTATCACCTACGCCTTATTGACTATGAAAATACTTCAAATCAAAAAGTTATTACCTATGTATGTCTTATTGGCTATAGAAATACTTCAGAAATCAATAAAGTTATCGCTTACACCTCATTAGCTATGAAAACACTTCAAACTTAGGGAGTTATCTCCAACTTCTTATTAGTTAATTGAAACACTTCAATCCAATGAAGTTATCTCCAATGCTTTATTGGCTAACGAAAATAGTTCGAACTCATGGAGCTATCGCTAATGTTTTATTGGCTAATGAAAATACTCCAATCGAATGAAGTTATCTCTAACGCCTTATTATCTAACAAAAACATTTCAAACTCATGAAGTTATCCCCAATAGCTTATTGGTTAACAAAAATACTTCAACCCAAGAAAATTATCACCTATGTCTCATTGGCAATGGGAATACTTAATCAAATGAAGTGATCATCTATGTCTCGTTAGCTATGGAAATACTTCAACTCAAGAAGCTATTACTAAAGCTTAAAACTATCAAAAATACTCCAAGCTAATCTTAATAAACTGCCAATAATGTCATCCAATGAAGTTATCCTCGCCGCTCAAAGCTATTGAAAATGTACCAAACTTTCACATCACCTTTCACGTCCCATTAGACAACTCCATCAAATCAAATCATCAACACCCGCCAAAGGATCAAGTCAAGACCTATTCCAACCAGACACCGTATAGTCTAGCTCAAGGGAGTGAGGTAGTAGCATATAACAGAGCTTCTTTTTCACTCTTCCCTTTTCTTTTTATTGTCATATTTGCTATAATTTCATGTTGAGATTTATTGAAAAGTCACAGTATACCGTTACTTAAATCATGTACCATTTCTTAAAATTAATCGAATGAAATTTTCTTTCTTTTTTATTTTTATATTTTATTAGTTAGGTTTTCTACTTTAGAAGATTTCTTATAACTGTCAGGACAATTAATAATAAGATTTTGTGTTCTTTGAAAGTCAATATTCCCACAACAGCTGATAGTACACTCAAATTAAACATGATTTGATTTGTACATCGAGGTTGCTTCCTGGGGTCTCTCACTTCCCGAGCTATCAAAATTAATCTCATAATGAGGCTAGGTAATAACTTCATTAATTTTATAGTATTTTCATAATCAATAAGACATAGGTGATAACTTTTTTTTTTAGGTATCTTCATAGCTAATGAGGTGTAAATAATAAATTAAATAAATTTTTTTTTATAATTAATAAGGCGTAGGTGATAACTTCATTGATTTTAAAATGTTCCATAGTCATTAAAGTGTTGGAGATAATTTCATTGATTTTTAAGTATTTTCATAGCCAATAAGACATAGATAATAACTTCATTTGATTTGAAGGTAGTGTTACCCACTACTTGGGGAGTTGGGCACAACCTTGGTGTGTTACCAAAGGCTTTTCTAACACATCCAATGTGACTAAATTTGACTAAATTTAGATTTATTCAAATTAGTTCTTGTTCAGGTCAGGATGGTAGCATCATCTACTACTCGTGGGGTGGTTGTTGCCTTGGAATGTCACCAGAGATTTAACACACTTAGTGGGACTCAGTTTAATTTGATTTTATTCTATTTTGACTTGTACTCTGGTTCTATGTTTGACTTCACTCGGTTTGAGTTTTGTTTGAATTTGATTTAGCAAGACTTGGCTTGATCTGGTTGGGTTTGATTCAAACTCGATTTAACCTATCTCGGTTCAAACTTATTTTGATTTGATTGGGTTTGGTTCAAGCTTAGTTTGAACAACTTTTAACTCAACCATCCTTCATTTCAAACTTATTATAGCTTGACTTAATTAGAGTTTGATTCGAGTCTATTTTGATCTAGTTTATATGTTGTTTGAGTTGATTGGAATTCAACTTGAACTTTATTTCCATCCTAGGTTGTCTCGGTTGAACTTGAACTAACCCTATGTTTGGATTGATCAAAACTCAATTCAATTTTGGTTGATTCTGAACCCAAATTGTTAGTTTCCTAATTGAAATAGACAAGTGGTTGGGCTACAGGTCATCCAACTTGGGGCTTTTTTGCCTGTCTGGACCAATTTCAGTTCACTTGATTTTGCTTCAAAAGCCCTCAGGCTGTCATGATGATATTATGGTCGGCCTAAAAGCTAGCTTGTGGTCTAAGTAATTGCGAACCTGAGGGGTGGCTTATAGAAATTCGGTGACCTTGATGGTCAACCTTAATCCAATTAATTGCGAGCCCAAATATTAGGTCCAGTGGGCTAGTGGGCTAGTGAGCCAGTAGGCAAGCAATAGGGTCTATGACTGACAACAATTATCTTTAGTCTCATATCAATAAAGTGTAGGAGTTAAGACTGGGTTAAATATGATGACTGTTGTAGACCCAATAACAAGATTTTTTTCTCAAAGAGTCGAGAAATACAAAACCCTGAGATCTAGTAAGCCGTGAACTGCAAATACTCAAGAACAATATCATGTTGGGTCGGGAACATCATATAGTGATATCGAAGCCACTTTAGAAATCAGTATGGGCTAGCTCAATGAGAACACTAAGCCCTTGAGGAGGGGAGATTGTAAGGCTTGGTGAGTTGGTGGACTAGTGGACAAGTAGTAGGGTTTGTGACTATTAGTAGTTATTTTTACTCCCACATCAACAAAGTGTCAGAGTTAAGACTGAAATAAATATGATGACTATCATAGACCCAATAACGAAGTCTTTTCCCAAGAAGCTGGGAAAAACAAAATCCTATAGTTGATGGGCCATGCGCTGTGGACACTAGGGACAATATCATGCTGGGTTGGGAGCATCACACCGAAGGTTGGCTAATAGACATTTGGTGAGTCTGAAAGCATACTTGATTTGGCAGCCCAAAAGCTAAAATGATTTGGTGGCCCGAGGGCTAGCATGATTTTGTGAGCTAGAAGGCTGGTATGATTCTACAAGTTGAAAGCTGGCTTGACTCTAGGAGTCCGAAGGTTGGCTTGATTTTATAAGCCCAAAAATTACATTAATTTTGTGAATCCAAAGGTTGGCTTGGTTTATTGAGCTAGAAAGCTGGTTTAATTCGGCGAGCTCGAAGGCTAACTTAATTCTACGAGCTCGAAGACTAGCTTAGTTCTACAAGCTCGAAAGCTTGAACCATGCGATAGAGTCATCAACAATTGATTCTATGCTTATCAATTTTGATTCGAAAGCCCTCAGGCTGTCATGATGATACTATGGTAGGTCCAAAGGTTGGCCTATGGTATAAGTGACCGTGAACCTAAGGGCTAACTTATAAACATTCAGCAAGTCTGAGGGCTAGCATATAATCCAATTGATTACAAGCCCAAAGCTGGCTAATAATATTTGATGAGCCCCAAAGCTGGCTAATAGATATTTGATGAGCCCAAAAGCTAGCTTAATATGGTGAGCTCGAAGGTTGACACGATTTGATGAGCCCAAGGGTTGGGAAGATCTGGTGAGTCTAAAGGTTAGTATGATTTGGCGAGCTTGAGGATTGGCATGATTTGGTGAGCTCGAGGACTATCATGATTTGGCAAACTTGAAGGGTGACATGATTCTGTGAGCTTGAATGCTAACTTAGTTCTACGAGCTAAAAGTTGGCTTTAATTCTATAAGCCCAAAGGCTAACTTGGTTTGACAAGCCTAAAGAATAACTTAATTTAGTGAGCCTGAAGGCTACCTTAATTTTATGAGCCTAAAGACTGACTTAGTTCTGTGAGCTCAAAGACTAACTTGGTTCTGCGAGCTTGAAGGTTGGGTTAGTTTTGTGAGTTTGAAGACTAGCTTAATTCTGCGAGCTCAAAGGCCAGCTTAATTTTGCAAGCTTGAATGTTGGCTTAGTTCTGTGAGCCCAAAGGTTGGTTTGGTTTTATGAGCGAGAAAGCTAGCTTAATTCTATGAGCCCAAAGGTTGACTTAATTTTGCGAACTCTAAGACTGGCTTAATTCGAAGAGCCCAAAAGTTGGCTTACTTCTGTGAGCCCAAAGACTTGCTTGCTTCTATGAGCTAGAAGGCTAGTTTGATTGCGAGCCTAAGGGCTAGTTTAACATTATGAGTTCAAAAGCTAATTTGATTCTAAGCCAGAAGGCTAGCTTAAGATTATGTGCCTGAAGGCAAGCTTATAATTAGGAGCCAAAATGCTAGCTTGATTACAAGCCTGAAAGCTGACTTAATATTGCAAGCTCGAAAGTTGGCTTAAGATTACAATCTCGAAAGTTGGTCTATGATTGTGAGCTAGAAGGCTGGCTTGTGATTGCGAGTTTTAGTTATTTTATTTCTCTTTATTCTTGTTCAAGTTCATGTGAGTCTTCATCAATATTTTTCATCATCTTCAAAAATCTTCATGACCGCTTCAAAGCTTAATCTTGATGATATCTAGCAGAGGCGAGGGCCATGGGTGACTACAATAAAGGTGATGTTTTGTCTATGCATAAGACCATAGATGGCCACAACATTGATGGGGTAGAAGAAGTGTTTGCTGTGAGGTTTGGGCATGGTCCTTCTATGTTCGGTCATCCAAACACAAGGAACCAAATGGCCCATGAAGCGAGGCCGTGGGTGGTCGCAGTATTGATGGACGTCTGTGGTGTGGTTTTGGCATTTGGACTGTTTAGGTTTGGTTGTCCGAATGTGGATAGTAGTGTAGTTTGCAAACAAACAGATGGTGACTTTGGAGGAGAACAAGGGCACAAGTGGCCTCAAGCATCTTCCTTGACTCCTTGAAGATATTCTCTTAGCCTCTTCCTTGATGACAAGGTCTCCTTCTTTAATTTGTATAGAATTTCATCCAAAAATTGGTCATTCACCTCTCTACAATTTATATACTCTAACCCTCTTTTTATATTATTGAGAGAATCTTCAATTTAGATTTTTGGTTGATTTGATTTCAAGATTTGATAAATATATTCTTATCATAAATCTCATATTCAAATCCTTGTTCGATATATTTCGATATTACACCTTCCTTATTTGAAAATCTCATCAATCTTTGATGAATTCAAAGAAATTCTACTTTTATTTCTGTAGATCGCGTTTGAATCAGATGATCAATTGGGGGAATCGGTCATCTGACTGGGCATGAATATGCCTAGTCTATGAGGTTTGGGTGCCCAAACCTTTGTGATTCGGTCACCCAACTGTGGATTAATCTAGGCCTAATTTTTCAGTCTTTTTCACTTCAAATTGGCCCCCACTCACCACGAATTGAGTCGAAGTCTAGCTCTATTTCTTCTCAAATTTGAAGTTGGAGTTTGGGTTATCAAAAACCACTTAAATAGATGTAAAAAATGCTTTTCTACATAGAGATACAAAAGAAGGTTATAAACCTCGTGTGTTCAATTCAGAAAAAGATGGTCAAGTGTGTAGACTAAAGAAGTCCTTGTATGGACTAAAATAGACCTCAAGAGAATGGTTTGACAAGTTTAGTACAACACTCCTGGAGTGTGGATTTAGAACAAGTCAAACAGACTATTCCCTATTTGTGAAAAGAGATAGCCAAAGAATCACAATTCTACTTATATATGCAGGTGACATAATAATCATAGGAGATAAAAGGCAAGGAATATGACAACAAAGCTTCCTTAATTCAAAGTTTGAGATTAAGAACTTGTACAACATACATTATTTGTTTAGCATTGAAGTTACCCATTCAAGATATGATCTTGGTCTTGCATTCACACAAAGTATGTGTTAGACTTATAGCAGGATATAGAAATGCTAGGAGCTAGAACAACTAAAAGGGCCAAATACAAGCTCCTAGCAATTTGTGGTGGTATCCTTAAGGATGCAGGAGAATATACAAGGTTAGTGTGAAAGTTGATCGACCTAACAATTACAAGGCCAAATATCTCTTATGGAGTAAGTATCATAAGTCAGTTTATGCAAGAGCCTAAAAAACAACACCTAGAAGTAATATACCATATGTTGAGATACTTGAAAAATGCACCAAGAATGGGCTTAAGAAAAAATGGCTTAAGCTGGAAACATACTCTGATGCTAATTGGGCAAGATTCCTAGTAGACAAGAAATCAATAACTAGCGTTTGTATGAAACTTGGGTAAAATCTAGTTATTTGGAAGAATAAGAAGCAAACAATAGTTGTTAAGTCCAATGCAAAGGCAAAGTATAGAGCCAAAGCCCTAGAAATATGTGAAGTGCTTTAGCTTAGGACACCCTTATCAAAATTGGATTCTTTTGGACATCTTACTAATCGGTAAACAGAGCTCTCTATCTAGCTGAGTATTTAGATGAAGTAAAATTTTTAAATGATATCTCTTTAAATGAGTTAAACTTTTGTAGGAGATGGGATATTTTATGTAATTTTCTTATGTGTGATGCTCCAAGTTGTAAAACCTATGTTCATGAAGATTGGAGATCAACTAGCAGATTTGTTTACAAACTCACTCAATCCAGCAACCTAAAGATCAAGACCAAGCTGCAGGGTATGTATGACGTATTGAGCTCTACTTGAGAAGTGGTGTTGAAGAAATTTAGAAATTAGGTTCAAACATCCCTTATTAGGCCATGTACTAATAGTATGGTTGCACCTAAGTGTCATCTAAAACCATAAACCCCAATTGGGTCATAGATCTTTTATTATGCAATTGGGTCATAAGTTAAGACAAGTAGAGGCCAAAAATTCTCCATATAAAAGGAGATCATATTCTAGGTTTAGGAGAGCTTGTATTCTCAAAAAATATTGTTAGATGATAGAGCTTTATTACTTCATACAAACAACACTTGTTTCTCCATATTCTCTTCTATTCCTCACTTTAAAACTCTAAAACTCAAAAATATCATAATGCAAAAGGTACAAATTTACGATCAACATTGCATTGTATGTTGTCTTGACTCAGCTCATATTTGGGCAATCAATTAGCAACAAAATTAGCCTGTTAAAGATAGGCTTCACATGTGAACCATGATCCAAAATCTCCAAAAGGGCTATTTTAATTTGAATCCAAAACCAAGGAGACGAATGATCTGAAGTTTACCAATTGCAAGCAACCTGATTGAGCTACAATTTTTGAGAAATATCGTGATTTGAAGCTCAACATGATTGAGCTAGCACTTCCACCTCCACTGCTACACTTGATCCTAAACACCAAGTGTAAAGGAATAGAATGGGAAACAGACTCCAAATCAAATTAATGTTCCAACTCAATCCAAGAAGCATCAAATTCAAAAGCTTTTAATATTATTATTAAGATCTATACTGTTCCCCAATTCTAAATCAGAATTAACTCATTTTCTTCAATAATATCAGTCAATATTGACCCGTGGCCTATAAAAAAGTTCCACGTATTAGTCGCTCACAAACGTCACTAGTAAACCCTCGCAAAACCAGTGATCAGATCAAGCAAGCCGACGAGATGGAGGAGCAGGCCGCCGCCGCCACAACGCCGGAGATAACGCTGCGCCCCTTCGCAACCTCCGACACCTCTGACTTCCTGTCCTGGGCTGCGACGACAGGGCCAACCGCTTCTGCAACTGGGACTCCACCACCAGCGAGGCCGACCTCCTCAACCGCATCAACAACACCATCATCCCCCACCCCTAGTTCCCCACCATCTGACGTGCCGGCAAACCCGTTGGCCTCATTGCCGTCACCCCTGCGACGGGCGGCAGCAACCGGTGCCGAGGGGAGCTGGGATACCTGCTGGCGCCGGAGCAGTGGGGGAGGGGGATCATGACGGCGGAGGGAAGGAGGTGCGGGGGAAGGTATTCAGGGAGCTGGAGGGTCTGGTGACGGTAGGGGTGTCCCGTTTGACCGGGCTGTCGCCCGTCAGATTTTTTGGACGTCAGACACGCCCTCGATCCACAGACCTTAGACCGTATCGTATTTGGACATAAATTTCTTAAATATATAAATAAAAATATATAAATAGTAAAAAAATTACTAATAGATTGTAATTTAAATGATTAAACTTTTACCTTTTTTTTACGCGACATAAGTTCAAAGTTTAGTAAAAAAAAATTTTAAAAAAAACAAATAAATTTGTAAATATCTAAAAAAATCGGAAAAAATAAAATAAAAAGTGGGCAGATGATCGTTCTGGTGCATGAAGCTAAATTTCTTCAAATTTTTTTCGAAATTACTGATGATGATGACGAATATGATGCAGTGCGAGCTCTCAAACATTTCGAAGAACTCGAAGGAAAGAGAAGAAAACGAAGAAGGACATCAAAGAGCCATCCATACCTTCGGAAATTTCCAACTCCTAGAATTCGTCGTCGTCCTCGAAGAGATCCATCTTGATGGTCCAGGCCACCTCCGGCTTCGTCTCGCTCGCCATTGACTGATCGAAGGCCGAGGCAGCGTTGGAGCGGATGGAGAAAACCCTAAAGCAGCCGTGCCAAGGAGAAAGACCCAAACCCAGAGGGCCCTAACCATACTCTGACGGGCTTTAATGGGCTTCCAGCGGACCTTGTCAAAATTAGTTGTAACCCAACGGGCCATTTCGTTGAGTCCCGTTGATTTTTTTGGAGGAACTTTATAAATAAAGAAAAAAATATTAATTTTTTTAAAAAAATTTCTGAAATTCTTGACCAGTTCCTTATATTTTTTAAATTTTTTATCAATTCTTAAAAATTTTTAAAATTTAAAATCAGTTCCGGAAATAATTAACTTTTTAAATAAATATATGAATTTATATATGAGATAAAATATCTATATATTAAAGAAAATATTTATATATAAGATAAAATATTTATATATAGTGATAAACGCACCCTTTTATTTAAAAAGTTAATTGTTTATAAGCTGATTTTGAATTTTAAAAATTTTCAAAAACTAATAAAAAATTTTGAAAATATGAGGAGTTAATAAAAAATTTCAGAAAATTTTAAGGGTTCTTTGGTAATTCTCCCATAAATAAATTCTAAGTGGATTAAACCTATGAATTTGACGGGCCTCTAGACTTATTGACACCCCTAGTTCGGAGCACTATAGATGGTGCTGAAGTAATCCCTAGTGGAGATAACAAGTTTAAGAGACGAACTAGAAAAGTACAAATCATACAAACAAAAATAAAAACACTTACAAGACGACAATAACATAATAATGATACTATTTAAAAAGATAAAGTTGATAGACGATAGTAGATGAGGCACTTCTTCACTAGAATGAGGTGAACAAGTCAAGTTCTTGAGTACTTGAAATAAATAATGACAAAAGAAAAATATTATGAAAAATATAAATATCCACTACAATTCACAATATCGAAAAAACATAACACACAAAAGATTTATGTGACTTTGTATAAGATCTACTCTATGGACGAAGGTGATCCGAATAAGATTTTACTAATAAGAAAAAGAAGATATTTAAATAATGAAAACCAAACTCTAATATTACAAACTTTCACAAAAGACTAATTTGATTTATGTATCGTTATCTCACTCTATTGAAACTCTTAAATGAATAAGATATTTATAGGATTGACCTAATAAATTTAAGTAAGAGTAGAAGACTAATTCAAGTAAGGATCTGCCCTATTAATTTATGTCTTGTAGTAAAAAATAAATTTGAAGAAGGATGTAGACCACTAATTCATGCCGTAATATGAATCTTAATTTGACTAAGTTTTTTTAAAAAATTGAGATTTGAGATATGACTAAATTAATAATCTCCACCTTAGTTTGAATTTTCTTTTTCTTTGAATTTAAATCTTTAATAGATGTCTTCACTATTGCCTCATAGGGTATCTTGAAATTAATTAAGTCTAAACAGAGTTTAAACTTATTAATCAGAATCACCTTCGTTAATATCTATAGGATTTCTTAAATTATAAATCTTTTATAAATAAATCTCATTATCTTCAATAATGTCTTGAATAAAATAAAATTGGATATCTATATGCTTTGATCTTCTCAAGGTGTATAATATTTTGACTATTGTAAAAAAAAAGGAGAATATCTTGAGAGAAATTGACTTTACTTGTTAAATCTTTGAATTATAAAGCTTTTTTCATTACTTCCGTAACCGTTATGTACTCATATTCTATTATAGATAATATTCTAGTTGACTACAAAGTACGTTTCTAACTAATAGGGGCACTACAAATGGTGAAAAGATAACCAGTGAGAGATCATCATTAATCAAGGTATCTAACATAGGCCGAATTAGCATAGCCAATTATTTCAACATTTTAAACCATGTTCTTATTAAAATATAAATTAACATTAAGAGTATTTTTGATGTATCTCAATAACCACTTCAAAACTTGCTAATATTCTTTTTTTAGATTTGTCATGTAGTGGTAGACAATATTGATTGCTTGCGCAATATTAAATCTTATATATATCATAACATACATCAAACTTCTGACAACACTTAAGAATGAAATATTCTATTGGGGGAGTCAAAAGAGTGTCGAATCAGATTAATATAGTCGGCCGGACACCAAACTATTTCAAAAACTTAAGCTCTTGGAATATGAGTCTTTTTCACTATATATATTGGACTCTATCTATCCAATATCCGATGTCGGACTAATTTATCACACCTGATATTATAACAATCTCCTCCTTTAGGTGTGATTTGACCACATCAATTTTAACACTCTTAATTAAGAACTCTTTTACTCGACCACTTTCATCGTGTGACCATAATTTCGGTTTTAAGAGTTTTCACAGCTTCGAACCCAAAACTTTGATACCACTTGTTGGGGAGTCAAAAGAGTGTCAAATCATATCAATACAATGGGTCGAACATCAAACCATTCCAAAAGCTTAAGCTTTTAGGATATGGGTCTTTTTCACTATAAATATTAGATTCTATCTATCCAATATTCGATGTGGGACTAATTTATCACACCTAACATTATAACAATATTCTCTATATATGCATGATCCTCATCTATAGAAAGACACATCTAAATTGAAAGTTTGAAGTGAGTTGTCAAAAGAATGCTAATGATTTTTGAATTTTACATGCCAAAATGAAAAATAATCTTCTCGAGGTACTTCGCTATTTGAACCATAACTTGTCATATTTTTTATTCCGACCAATCTCTATATCAAGAATCTTTCTTGTGGCACCAAGAATTTTTTATCTCAAATTTCTTTCAGTCTATGCAGTCAAATCATTAATTAGATATATGTCTTAAGCAATAATAAGCATATCATCAATATAAAGAAGTAATATAATAAATGAATTATTTGTACGTATTTTAAAATAAACACAGCAATCATGTTTAAAATCTTATTCTAACATGAAATTGTCAAAGCTCTTATATTATTTGTATTGGAGATTGTTTCAAACTATAAAGTGACTTGTTAACTTACAAATAATTTTTCCTTACCTCCTTGAATTAACCCTTCGACTACATCATAAAAATATGCTCTTCTAATTCTCTATATAAAAGAATAGTTTTAACATCAAGCTGTTTTCGTTTAAAATTATGAAAAGTGACTAAAGTAAGTAGAAAATAAATAGATGTGTGTTTAATTATATAAGAGAAATGTTGATTAAAGTTAATACTCTCCTTTTATGAATGCTCTTTTACAACTAGATAGGTCTTGAATTTTATACTATCTATCTCATAAGAATTCTCTTTCTTCTAAAATGTCTGCTTACAATCAATTGTTTTTTTACTTTTGAGTAATTTCATCAAGTCCAAATTGTGATTTTTTTTTTAAGAGAGTTCATCTCCTCACTCATAGCAATTTGTTATTGATAAGAATTTTTACCCTGCATTAATTTTTTATAGGAAGAACAATTACTTTTGTCAATAACTAAATAAAAACTATCATCGATATGATATCCTTTGGATGATTTTATGTTTCTTCGAGATATTCAAAGTAGAATTTTCTCAAAAACTTTAAATTGACTCTCATATTGATAGTCATAATTCTTTTGAGAGTTTGACATGCCATAAATATTTTCTTGTGAAGGAACTACAGACTCTATGTTCACCTAAATTTCATTACTGAGACATTTTTTTAGAGATTTTAGAATATCACTTTTATCAAATACTATATTTCTCTTAATAATTACTTTAGAAGTAGTGAGATTCATAAATAATAGTCTTTAACTCTTTTAGCATAATTAATAAAATATATTTTTCTAAACATACACCTAATTTATCCTTGACAATATACACATAAGCAGGGCAACAAAAACTTTCTAAAGAAGAATAATTTGTAAGCTCATCAATTTATACCTCTTTGGGAGTTTTGCAACCAATTATTGTCTAACAAAGAGCAATTCACAATGAAACATAATGTATTCAATATCTAAAAATTCTTGTTAAGGTTGAGTGCACTAAGCATACTATGTGCTTTTTCTAACAATGTTATGTTTATCCTTTCAATTGCACCATTCAGTTGAGTTTTTTTTGGGATGGTAAAGTAACATTTAATATCTTTATCATTGTAGACCTTAAGAAACTTTATTGATTTGTACTTTCTATTATTATTGTCTCTAAGCTTTTGATTTTATTGCTAATCTTTCTTTCAACTAAAGTTTTATACTATTTAAAAATAAAAACACTTCAACTTTATAATGCAAAAAATAAATTCACATTTTCTAAAATTATCGTCAATAAAACTAATAAAATAATAAGCACTAGGTTTTGATGGAATAAAAAAGTATTATCCTTTTTAGTTTTAATAATGACCAAAATATGTATTTGATAATTTCTTGAGCATGTATAGGTTGTAGTCAAGCCAAACTTGAAATAAAGATTAAGCCTATTTGGAATCCTTAAGCATAGATGAATATAAAAAAAATATTGAAAAAGCGGCATGATGATGGATCAATAAACAAAACTTGAAAAATTGTAGATGGCTCAAAGATCACTCAAAAAATCAGATCGACTAAGATTAGATTTTTATTTATTTTAGTCTTATCGAGGATTTAATTTAAGATTATTTTGTTTTTATCATTCATTACATAGAGTTTTGCAAAAAGCTCTTAACAAACCTTTACTAACTGAACCAGATACCCATTTTTGAATTGAATGACCAGTTGCTATAGTAACACTATGGTAACCTACGGTAGCGCTGTAATAATAAACACCTGATTATAAAATGGAATTCTAGCTAGGATTATAACTCTGACAAAAACAAACATCTAGTTTGTAGAATCTGCATGACTAATGGCTAGTTTTTTAACCGTTGGAGTAAACCAAACTTTAGGATCTCACTTCCGTCAAGTTGTTTCTACCCATAAAGTATAAATAGGTATGGTTGAACTTCTCTTAATAAATTTTATAACTTTATTTATCATTTAGAGAAGAGATCAAGCCTCCATGCCTTCTAGGCAAGAAATACTCTAAATTTTTTAATTTCAAAACAAATCCTCATTGCGCTTATTCTCAACCTTTGAGTGATTTTGTGGTGAGATTAAAATATATTATTTTTTTCTTTTCACTTGTAAATATTCATAGGTATTAGAAATATGAAAGTACAAATGTTCTGATGTAGAGTAAATTTTTCTTGATGGGAGAAAGATTGGTTTGTATAAGCATGATTTTACCCTAACAAAGCGACGGATTTGGCTTCACTAGAAGAAAGAGGTACTTTGATTTGAAGTAGTTTGTAAAAACTTGTCTTTGCCTCAAGAAGCGATATCATTAATGAAGTGATCCAAGTCCTTAAGAGCGAAACAGGGACCATGGAGTAGGAGTAATTAGTCTCCGAACAACGTAAAAATCACTTGCATTTTTCTTTATCTTTATTTATATTATTACACTTATGATTGATTGAAGATTGATTGAAATTAATAAAAAATTGGAATGTAATTATGTTGGAATTTATATTGATATTTGATCACATTTATTATCATAATTTATATTTCATTTCTTATTTCAAATCCCCCTCCTCAAACGTTGCCATATGGGCCAACAAAAAGTACCACGCATCATAATAAATATAATCAATTAAGTCTTTAATGTAATGAATATTGGTTTTAAACTTTATCTTATACTATTTTTCATAAAAATAATACTCAAAAAAAATCTAATTTGCATAAGTTAAGTCCTTTCAACAGTTTTCTTTTGTTAAAACCAGTCAAAACTTACTCACTCATATATGTTAGAGATACATATGTCATAAGTGGTCATATTAAAAGAGTTTTGAGAAACCATTACTCCACCTTCAACAGTTTTTTCTACTAACTTATACAAATTTTTATGATTCAGGTCATTCATCACGATCAACAAGTCTTTAACAATCTTTAGAACTTTATTTTAGCAGAATACTTATAACAAACATAATCCAAGCACTCAAAAAAATTAAATTTTTTTTCAAATCAAGAACATATCTGACATCAGTGAGAGTCCTAATAATATTATCAAATATTTTAATTTTGATTGTTCTAATTCTAAAGTTTTGTATGAATTATTATTATCCATTAAAACTAAACCATCATTATAAAATTTGTAGTTTTTAAAGTAGTCATTATTAAGACATATGTGGTAAAAATAATTAGAATCAAGAATTCAAATATCATGGTAATAATTAAAATTAGAACTAACAAAAAAAATTGTATCTTAATCACCATTAGAACTTCCTTCAATAACTAACACTTATTCTTTGACTAGATCTTTAGATTGAAATTCTTTTTCTTTTTTATTTTTACTTTGAGCTTCCAATATTCTTCGATTGTATATCCCAATTTTTTGTATTTACTGTAACTCTTTCCTTTGGATTTGAATCTAGAACAATCTAATTTTGATGTTTATTTGATATGACCTTTAACAATTAATACTTTTGAATATGACTCATCTCCTTCAATATTTTTTAAATTCCATTAGATAAAAGCAACAGAAATATCGTTAAATTTCAAATTCTTATTATATATGAGAGTAGTTTTTAGATTTTCAAGAAAAAGATTGTAAAAATGATAATAAAGTAATGATCTTATCTTCATTTTTAATTTTGATATCAATACTTAACAATTGAAAGACAAATTTATTGAAAGCATTGAAATGATTAACTATATTAATTATACCTTCCTTTATCCAAAACATTGGAAAACATACTACTTTAGATACTTGATTTGTAATAAACTTACTCATGTATTAGTACTTCATCGATGTTAGTGAGGAGGATACTATTATGTGCAATAGGTTTTTGGTTCTCCCATATGCTTTTAATAACATCTTTAGACTCGGCATCTTCCAATATGCTTCCAATATAAAAAATTCTAACAAAAGACTAATTAATCTAACTGTTATAACTCATTTTAAGAATTTGATTTATATCTCTTTATCTTACTCTAGTGAAATTTTTATATAAATATAGTACTTACGTATTGAGTTAGAGGTGCTTGATTCATATAAGATTCTGATCCACTAATTTATGTTTTGTGTTGGAGATAAATTTAGATAAGAATCTAGACCACTAATTTTTAGTCCTAATATGCATTTTAATTTGACTAAAATTTTTTGAAATATTTAAATTCAAGACACGATTAAATTAATAAAAAAAAGAAAAAAAGAGGATAAAGGTCGCGTACCCACGAACACACCCGTTGGCAGTCATTCAGCACGTACCATGCAGTCTCTTCTGCAGAATGACAGAAACAGCGATGAGTTACAAAGAACCGTTAAATTCTTCCGCAGGTTTTCATTTGCGAGCACCCTGTCATGCTGGAATAACATATAGTCAGCAGCTTTAACACAGAGAGGAGAGTGAGAAAACCAGAACCAACTCGGCAAGATCGTTTCCGCACCTCCATCTTTAAAGATTCTATACAGGCTCTTGACAGCGAAGGTCCCCATCATAGTCCATTTTCCTCATTTAGGATCCTGTCTGTCAGAACGCTCTATCTGTGTTAAATGAGGTGTAGATCATTCTTTTTTAAGTAAATCAATAATGTAGATTGTCATTTACAAAAATTGAAATCAGTAGCGGTTTTGATGGCACTTGTATTGAGCAAAATCTCAAAGCACTGTGTCCTTATCATCGATGCGAGAGTAGATTGAATAAAATCTTATTTACCCAAAAAACAGAAACAGTTTTCACAATAAAACAACAAATTAGGTATTTTTTAAAATAAATTTTTTTATTGCATTCAAATGTTGATTATTTTATCTGATTTTGAAATCTCTAGAATTTTAAATTTTTATAGTTCAAAATTTATGAAATTGAAAATCCGAATTGTATAAGGGACTCATATTCCAGGTTTTAAAGTCCATGAATTTTGATGACTTTTGGAAATTTAAAAAAATAGAATTTGTTTCGTAAATTTATATAATACCTTGGACTTATTTGTAATTTAACAAAAAATTTAAAAAAAGAGTTAAAAGTCTAAGCATGTAATTTTGAACTCTAAAGTGCTACATTTAAAAATAAGTTGATTTTAGTCTATTTGTTTTGTAGGATTTCAAAATTTTGAAATCTAAAAATTATAAAATTTGATATTTATTATGTGTAAGTTTAAAATTATAAAATTATTAATGAAGCTCGATTTTCGCTGATTTTAGTTTGAGAGACTCCTCATAATCGATTTGTTAGACTATTCTTCTACTAATCTGCAATAGAAGAAAAAATGAAGAGGACCACCGAAAACTCTCCGACAATTACCACTCCAACACTCAAATAAATTATGGGTATGCCTAGTTTATTATTGAGAGGAGAGAGATATTAGTCTTTAATTTTTCAAATACAACTGTATTTTATAAGTTGTATCCAAATCCCGTGATTCAAAAGCTGTAATTTTTCCTGATTACTTGTGATAGATTACCACATATCTTGGATTTATCGAGGTTTCCTTCAAGATAATAGTCCATAATGATTCAAATTCTAGTCTACTTATGCTGAGGTATCTGAGATCAATAAAAACTCGGTGTAATTGCTTTAGCTAAGGATACAGAGCTCCTTATGCTCGATGTTGGAATAAGTTGAGGCTCTTACAATCTATGTGCTAAGAGTTTACTGTAGCTCGATCTTAAAGTGGTTCTTCACCTTGAGTGTATTGCCTCGTGATTGATCTAAGGTTAGATTCTTGTTGATTACTTTAATATATCATCATTGCCCCCCAAGCCTAAATACCAAGTTTTCAGAACTTGGTGTTCAAGATTATTAGGAGATAATGTGGTTTTTTCATATATATGATGATCCTTTGAGAATCAACTTGTCACCTTTATTAACTATCACTTGGCTTTGGGAAATGGAGCACCATAATATCAAATCTCAAGCAATTATTTTGGCTTTACCTTCTTTCGAGGCGATAATTTGCTCATTTATCAAAACATTCTTTTGTATGTCTCTTAATTGCTCTTTCCAAGATTGCTTTTTAACTGGAGTATGCATCCCTTGAATTTGTGGGGAGGCTACTAAAATTTTCATCCTTTGGACTTCAATGACTCTAGTTAAGTAGTGTGAAAATGATCAGATGATTGAGGAAACCTCATAACGATCTTCATTCTTTTTCTTTCATTCAAGAAAACTCTTTTAGTCCTTACTTTTTCTTATAGGCAAACTCACTTTCAAATGGCGTCCTCTTTCGCCCCTTCTAGTTCTAAAAGGAGATCTCCCACTGTGAGGGAAGAGATGACCTCCTTTATTGAGAAGAGTTCTACTCCCTCCAAGGCTTCATAATTGACCTTAATTTTGATTGTAAGTCCTGCAATTTTTTCAGTATGCTGAGCGTCAATTTTATGAGGCTCAAAAGTCGGGCACTACCAAGAAGGGCAAGGCTGAGGAAGAGGTGGCCCTACTTTGTTCTCAACTTGAGTCTCTCCAACTCAATGTAGAAGAGACCAAGAAGAAGATGGACAAGGAGAAAAATCTCCTTATAGCCAAGTGGGAATCAGCTTTTTTTGGTTTACAAGACTAGGAGATTCGACACCAAACTACCTTGAACAATGCCAAACTTGATGTTATTGTTACATATCACTGGAGTAGAGAATATGATAGTACTTTGAAGTTAGCTAAGATACAATCCCTCTCAGAGTACAAAGTTAGCGATGAATATCTTTGGAAGTTTGGAAAGCTTGTTGTTGTATCCTTTGAAAAAGGGTACCTTATTGGTCAGAATATGATAAAGAACACTCATTGTGATCTCAAATTCAAGCCTAATGACCTCCGAGTTGAACTCTATGATAACTTGAGAGTTCAATGCCTTAAGTGGGAGTATAAGGATCTCATCCAGAGGGAGATTGAGGTAGCATAGGCTAGAGAGGCTGAGGAGAGTATCCCAAGGCCGATTGAGCCGATAGAGTCTTCTGAGCCCCCGCATACTTTTAATTGGTTATACTTTTTTTTGAAAGGATTTTGTACTAATTTTATCTCAGAATTCAATAAATTTTTTGTCTTTTTCCAACTTTTGGTTTCATTAGTTTGAGACCCTTTTCCAATGTCTTTTATGTGCACCTCCAGCCTCAATCGATCCATTTAATGTTTCCTTGGCCCAGTGATCTTGCCTAATATCCTAAATCTGGGCTGATGTATAATAGACTCACCTTCTGCTTTGGCTAAATTTTGAAGCACATGGCTCAATAAAAAATTTTGAATAGCATAATAGCTGATACTTTGGTCAAGTGACTAAAGTACTTGGTTAGACCATAGGGCCAGCAAAGCTAGATTTTTTGAGTAATACCTCGAGGGGATCATCGTAGGACCTAGTTGGACAGTTAGGTCAGCAAATCCATGTTTTTATTAATCCCTCAGTGAGATCACTGAAGCACTTGGTTGGACACTTAAACCATCAAAGCCAAGTTTTTTGTAATAAGGCAATACACAATCTTTTAAAATAAATAATAGATTGTATTAAAGATAAAATATTTTGAGATTGCCAACATGCTAAGTTTGAGGAAATACTTTTTCATCTGGGTGTTCAATTTTAAAAGTCTCTAGCCCCACAAACTGGGAGATATTGAATAGGTCTATCTAGTTTGGGGATAACTTCTTCAAGACTTGATTAATGAGTTTAGCTCGATGGAATACCTAGTTGCCTGGTTGTAGTTCACAGTTACGAACTCAGGCATTGAATTATCATGCTACTCATTACTGATATTCAGCTACCGTGGTGTGAACTTTCTCCCAGAGTTTTAAGATGAGGTTTTTCTCAACTTGGAGATTTACCTACAAAAAGGGAAATAGAGAATATGAATTTTAGATGAATTCCTAGATGATTCTTTGGCAAATTTTGCATAAATTAAAGATGAAGTTTTGAGAAAGATCTCATCATCTAGGAGAAGAGCAAGAACACATCAACAAGGGATCAAAAAGATGTAAGTTTTCATCCCTTTCTTCATCTTTTCTTTCATTATCCCCTCTTCTCTTTCCTCCTTGTGCGGTATTTATTTTCTTGTGCTTATTGCTACAGCCCACTCTTCTTCTCTGTGACCACCTGTAGTCTCGTTCTCCACCAACCATTGCACATTCTCAATAGCCCGAGTTGGGATGACAAAATCTGAAAGAATTGGACATCATCACAGGCCTCTCTTTTGTTCATCAACACCACAACCATCCATAGCCATCGATATGATGATAGATTTCCACTAACATCGTGGCCACTCACAGTTCTCCGTATGAAGATAAATCTCCATCAACAACAGGCCATCCACGGCCATCCATATAATGGTAGATCTCCACTAACACCATAGCCACCCATAACCCTCCATGTGAGAAGGGATCTCCACCCATGGCCCTCCGTATGATGGCGAATATCTACCAATACTGTGGCCACCCATGACATTCCATATGATGGCTGATCTTTAGCAACACTGTGGCAACCCATGATTTAGAACAATGGTGAATCTCCATCATCATCACAGCCACTCATGGCCTTGTTCGTCACCATGGCATCATGCCGGAAAAGAATTGATGATGAGAATCTCTTGGATTAGCAATGAGGAGGAGAGCAAGAACAAGAACAAAAAAAAAATAGAACAATAAAAAATAATAATAATAAAATATCTTAACAAGATGTTTTAGGGTTAACCTATGATCTTGTTTGACAACCAATCAACTTAGAGTTAGCTTGTAGTCTTGTCCGAAAGTTAAAATAGTTTAGGCCCAGCCTATAGTTTTGCCTAATAACCAATTTACTTAGGGTCAACCTATGGTCTCTCTCAAAATTCAAGATGGTTTAGGGTCAGTCTACGATCTCACCTGACAACCAATTGATTTAGGATGAGCCTACAATATTGCTAGAAAATCAAGATGGCTGAGGGTCAGTCTGCAGTCTCTCTTGAAAGTTAAGATATTTTAGGGCTGCCCTACAGTCTTACCCAATAATCAATTAACTTAGGGTCAGCTTGCAGTCACGTCTGAAAGTCAAAATAATTTAGGATCAGCCTGTAGCCTTGCCTGATAATTAATCGACTTAGGGCCAGTCTTTGGTCTCGCTCGAAAGTCAATTTGAACTTATAGCCAGCTTGTGAGCTTGCCATAATGTCATTATGACAGCTTGAGAGCCCTTAAACCAAATGGATTAAATTAAAGTGACTCAAATTGAATTTCAAATCAAACTCGAATCAAAGTCAAGTTTTAAATATTGAATTGAATTAAATCAAACTTAACCCAAGTCAAATTCTGAGCATCAAATTATATCAAATTGAATCTGAATCAAGTTTCAAATATTAAATTGAATTAAATCAAACCTAAGTCTAGGCCAAATTTTGAACATTGATCTAAATCAAGCTTAGATTGAAACTAAGTCTGAATCTTAAATCAAGTCAAACTGAATCCAAGACCAGGTTAAACTTAACCAGACTCAAATAAGAACCAAAGCATAGGCCAAGTTTGACCCAGATAAGTTTGAATAGAACTAAAATAGGGTCAAGCTGAATCTCACTGGGCACACTAAATCTTTGGTAATACTCTAAGGCCATACCCAACCTAATGAGTAGTGGGTAAGGCCATTATCTTGACCCAAACTAACACTAGCTCGAATAGAGCTGAACAAGGTCAAATAAAGTCCCACTAGATATGCCACTAAAGCTATCAACGATGCCTCAAACCCAATTGATAATAAGCAGGATGGACTGTCGATTAACGTAAGTCAAAACCACTAATTATTCTTCCAAAATAAGTAGGACAAAAGGTGGGCTCAAACTCATTTAGTCAGCCAAGGTGCCATATTCTAATGCTTCAACAAAAAGAAAATTATCACTTATGCCATATTGGCTATGGAAATATTTTAAAATTTATGGAGTTATTGCTGATGCCTTATCTACTAATGGAGATATTCCAAATCAATGAAATCTATACCTACACTTCATAGGCTATGAAAATACTTTAGATTCCAAGAGATTAACACCTACATCCTACGAGCTATGGAATACTTAGAAATTATGAAGTTATCACTTATACCTCATTGGTTATGAAAGTACTCCAAACTTATGAAGTTATTACTTACGTCTTATTAGCTATGAAAATACTTCAAACTCAAAGAAATTATCATATACGCCTTATTGGCTATAAAAATACTTCAGACTCATAAAGTTGCTACTTATGCTTCATTGGCTAATGAAAATATTTCAAATCTAATGAAGTTATCGTCGACATCTTATTGCCTAATAGAAATACTTCAAATTAAATAAAATTATCACCAACACCTCATTAGCTAATGAAAATACTTCAAATCAAATGAATTTATCACCAATACCTCATTGGCTAATGAAAAAAATTTCAAATCAAATGAAGTTATTACCAATACTTTATCGGCTAATAAAAATATTGCAAACTAAGAAGTTATCACCAACGTCTTATCGGCTAACGAAAATAATTCAAAATAAGAAGTTATTATCAATTCTTATCAGTTAATAGAAATACTTCATACTAAATAAACTTATCATTAATACCTTATTGGCTAATAGAAATGCTTCAAACTCATGAAGTTATTACTTACATTTTATTAGCTATAGAAACACTTCAAATCAATGAAGTTATTACTTACACCTCATCGGCTAAAGAAACACTTCAAAATGAATGAAATTGTTCCTTATGTCTTATCAACTATAGAAAATACTTTAAACTAAATGAAGTTATTGTTTATGTCTCATTGGCTATAGAAATACTTCGAATCAATAAAGTTATTGTTTATGCCTCATTGGCTATAGAAATATTTTAAATTCATGAAGTTATTACTTACGCCTCATTGGCTATAGAAATATTTCAAATAAATGAGGTTATCACTTATACCTTATTGGATATAAAAATACTTCAAAATAAATAAAATTATTACTTATGCCTCATTGGTTATAGAAATATTTCAAACTCATGAAGTTATTACATATGCCTTATCGGATATTGATACACTTCAAACTTATAAAATTATTGCCTAAGCCTTATTGGCCATAAAAATACTTCAAAGTAAAAGAAGTTATTACTTATGTCTTATTAGCTATAGAAACACTTTAAATCAATGAAGTTATCGTTTATGCCTCATTGGCTATAAAAATACTTTGAACTCATGAAGTTATTGCTTACACTTAAAAGTAAAAGAGGTTATCGCTAATGCTTTATCGGCTATATAAATACTTCAAATCAATAACGATATTGCTTATGTTTCATTGGCTATAAAAACACTTCGAAATTAATAAAGTTATTGTTTATGCCCCATTGGCTGTAGAAACACTTTAAATCAATGAAGTTATTGCTTATGGCTTATCGGCTATAGAAATACTACAAATTAATGAAGTTATTATTTATGTCTCATTGGCTATAGAAACACTTTAAACTCATGAAATTATTGCGTAAATCTCATTGTCTATGAAAATACTTTAAATCAAATAAAGTTACTACTCATGCCTCATTGATTATGGAAATACTTCAAAAATTATTGAAATTATTACTTACAACTCATTAGTTATAGAAATACTTCAAAACTCATGAAGTTATCACCTATGCCTCATTGGCTATGAAAATACTTTAAACTAAATGAAGTTATCGCATAGCCTCATTGGCCATAGAAACACTTCAAAACTCATGAAATTATCACCTATGCCTCATTGACTATAGGAAATACTTTAAAAATTAATGAAGTTATCGTTTACACCTCATTGACTGTAGAAACACTTCAAAATTCATGAAATTATTACCTACACCTCATTGGCTATGGAAACACTTCAAAATAGATGAAATTATCTCTCATGCCTCATTGGCTATGGAAACACTTCAAAGCCAAATGGAGTTATCCTTACATTTTATTAGTTATGGAAATACTTTGAAATCAGATAGAGTTATCACCTATGCCTCATTGGTTATGGAAATACTTCAAAACCAAATGAAGTAACCACCTACACCTCATTGGCTATAAAATAACTTCAAACCAAATACAGTTATCACCAACAACTTACTAGCGAATAGAAACACTTCAAAACTTAAAGTTATCACCAATGTCTTATTGGCTAATAGAAACACTTCAATCTAGAAAGTTATCGCCAAACCTCAAGGCTATCAGAAATACTCTAGGGTAATCCCTAAAAGCTATTGGCAATGTTATCCAACAGAGTTATCACCAATACTCAAAGCTATTGAAAACACTCTAAACTTTTCTCATCACCTTTCGTATTCCATCGGATAGTGCTAGCAATATTTGCTAATGATCAAGTTAAGACCCATTCAAGTTAGGCTCCATATGGTCCAATGCATGGGAGCAGGGCAACAACACATATCAGAGCTTCTTTCTTATCTCACTCTCACTTTTTTTATTTTATTTCCATGAACTTCTAATTGAAAAGTGCAGGTATACCCTTGCTTAAGCTATGCACTATTTCTCAAAATCAATCAAATAATATTTTCTTCTTTTCTTTTCATGTCTCTACTTTGTTAGCTACATTTATCATTTTAGGAGGTTCCTCAAAATTATTAGGGTAATTAACGATAGAGGCTTATGCCTATTGAAAGTTAAGATTTTCATAATACCTAATAGTGCCCTTCAAATTAAAAAACTTTGATTTGTAATCCAAGATCACTTGTCGGGGTCTCCGCTACTCTCAGACAGCTAAAATCCATCTCACAAATTTTGGCATGTCCGGTAGGACTTGACTTCTTCTCCAAGTGTAGAAACTTAGGTAATATGATAGAGATATTAACAAGGTAGAATTACAACTGTCAACAAATCAATTGTGTTCTCCTTTACAAAGGAAAGTATCAGATGGCAACAATGAAGGGCATCTCCATCAAGGCACATGATCATTCTGGGGCAAGATCAATTGTGCATCTATCTCAGACGATGGTTGCCACAAAAGTAGCTAAAATTCAAATCAAGTTCAAAACCCTCTCTGAGGTTGTCCAATTCAAGAGGGTACCTGCAACCATGCCAACCACCATGATGTCGTACAAGATAAGCCTACTTCTTGTCCTTTGTCAAGGGGAAAGAGGAACAATATTATCATTCCCAATTGGAAGGGCCATTCGGATGAAGAGCTAGAAGTTGTGTCTCAACCAGAGGGATATTAACCTTTTAGAGGCCAAGACCGAAATGAAGCATAGCCTTTGATTGCCTCCACCCAACTTCTAACAGGGGAAAACCAAAAGCAAATATGGACACATGCATGGATGAAGAAGAACTCATCCTTACTATTACAAAAAAAGGAAAAGCTATTGGGATTCGCAACCAACTTAGGAAGCTTACCTCTCAAATGAAGTTGATCATTATAATTCCTACCTCCAATTCTTTCACTCTATTAAGAAATTTAGAGAATGATAAAAGTAAATCACAAGAGACATAGTCTTATATTAAGACTATGGCAAAGGGGTGAATAACCAAGAAAAATCATAAGAGTCATAGTAAGATTGTAACTCAGCATGGGGACTCATCATAGGAGACTAGTAATTTCTCACTATGACTCTAGGAAGGACTATGAATTTGCATTCCAACCAGCTAAATTCCAAAAGAAGGCAGCACGAATAAGGCTTAATAATGAAGAAATCTAAGAGGAAAGAGCCCTTATGGACCAATATTTGCTACTATGTTAAAGAGAAGGTGCGGTGACCCATTCCATGAGCAGACTTTTGAATGAGACAACCCAACTGATAGCAAAAGTTAGCCTTGAGCCAAAACCCAAGCCTAATCTTCAAAATATGGACTATTATGTCCCGACAAAAGCCTTGGTCATAATTAAAAACTCTAATCAAGAAGTAACTATAGAAGCACTACAAGAATAGCTGAGACAATAACGAAAAGAGAAGGATAAAGCTCAAAGGAAGGCTATGGAGTTGATGGAGAGGATGCTACAAATGAACCAAAAGCTCAATAAGTTAGAGCAATCTCAATAGCCATCTCAAGTAGCTAAGGCAGCAGAAGGTGTCTCTCCTATAGATGAGACCCATGAAAATATAGGTCCTTCACATGCACCTCCTCTAGTAAAGGATACCCATCCCCAATTTCATGAATCCTTCATAATATGGAATTGCCAGTATAATGAATGGTGACTGCACACTTGAGACAAAAAAGTGAATTATATAGAAAAAATGATGTTGACAAACTACATCCTAGTTATTATGAACGAGTACCATATCCTAGAGGCGACACAATGCGTAGCTTCAAAAAGATTAATGACATAAGCAATCCTGATAGTACATAACTCACTTTATTACTCTGTGCAAAAATTCAAGTAATAAACCCCTATTGTTACTCTGCCAATTTTTAGCAAGTTTGATAGAAGTAGCATTCGAGTGGTATGCTAGTTTGTAATCAGAATCTATGCAGACTTGGGCACAAATAAAAGAGCCTTTTCAAATCAAATTTAAAGGAGTCTGTGACAAAGTGGCAATTGCAGACCTTGTCTCGACACAAAAGTGTGACAATGAATTGATCTTGGATTATATCGCATAGTGTGAACAACCTATAAGCCAATTTGAGGTAATAAATCTAATTCTTGGCCATATAAGGGTAGACTAGATGGTATCCTAGACTTCATTATGAAAGTCAATAAGCTGAAAAGGATTGGCCTATGAATCTTACCTAGTTCATAAAATTTCAAACTCGAAAAAGACAAGGTACAACAGAGAGAACCTTCCATGAACATAAGGGCAGCATTCACAACAATCAAATAGAAGAAACCTCTAAACCCTACTATAAACAAGGGTAATTTTCAAAAACTACAAACTCTTGGAGGAGATAGGAAAGTAGAATAATCCAATAATTTCACAAAGGCTCAAAAAGAAATATTCTTTCAAAAGAAAGAGAGTAGATAATATCTTTCATGATATCCTAAAATTAAGCCTTTAACTACCAAAATGCAAAAGACCAAATGAAGTCAACAAAAAGAATCACCCAAACTATTATTCTTACCACAGAATACGGGGTCATACCATTGAAGATTACTTTGTATTCAAAGATTAGGTCAAAAAAGTAGTACTAGCAGGATAAACTAACTCTCTTGAAAGTAGCTCTATTTGAAACACCCACCGAATACATTAATCAAATTACAGTGTTTGAGGAGCATAAATCACTTATTGAGTTCCTATTCAAGGAGGAAGCACAACAAATCCCTAAACAAGAGTAATTATGGAACATCTATGTTTCAAAAAGGCTAAAGATGATATTGAAGAAGATGACTAAAAATCTTGAGGAGCCTAGGATAGTAATAAAGAAAGCCCCATCGAATAGACTATCTTATCTAGTTTAATCATATGAATATGATATTAAGAAATTAGCCATCTAGGAATACATCGATGCTCTAAAGAAATATATCCAAGGAGAAAGAAGGCAAGTAACTCTCGAGGAGTTCCTCGATGAACTTAGAGTTTTGCTTGAATGATTTGATACTGGGAACTCGAACGATGAACTCCCAGTAGCAATATGCACTGCCACTTTTACTACTAGACGTCTATAATAAAGACAACCATCAAAGTCATCTCATCATTTCAATTACAACAAAATTTAGGATGCAAGAAAAAAAAGAAGGGAATAGACTCATTAGAGATACTACTGATGAAATGAAAGATCCCACGGGTCTCCCCGAGAGCTTCTCCCGAGATAACTACCTTAGAGAGTTGTTTGCGTGTGAATACAATTATGACATGCTCAAGCTACAACTAGACATTGTGAAAGAACTAAATATAACTAATATGAAGTTTATCAAGAGGTAAATGTAAATACTAAGCAAACACATCATGCTATAACTGTTGACATAGAAAATATAACTACTATACTCTATGAAGAAATTGAGAAGATGGAAGAGGTGCTAACAAAGAAAGCATAGCTACACAAAAGACCCTACAAAGGTGGTGGGAAATCACCTACTAACCCTCCGTAAGGTTAAAATGATCACTCATGTCACTTACTCTAGAGATGGGTCAAAAAAGCTCGATACTTTCCAAAATAATTATATGAGTTTATGGGCTTTCGTTGCATGGTGACTCATACATCTGATGTAAACACTGATGAGCAGCCATCCCAGCATTTATCGGGCAATCTGGCAATAAATGCTCAATCTAGTAGGTTTGGAGAGGGCCCAGTTCTATAACCTATGGAAGAATGCACTCCATAAACTTTAAAAGAATTATGCATATAAAGCATAGACAATGAATATAACTCTATGTTTAAGTCAAATAACTTTATGACCACTTCGGAAGGTCCTACACTAGCAAACGCTAAAGGAAGAAGCAAGCATTCCAAAAAAAGGGTTATGGAAGCTAATGATAAATCTTATTCTACTTCTGCATCAAGCCAATCTGAATATCCACAGAAGAAGTGCCCTAAGTACAAAGTTTTGAAGAAAATTATGCCCATAGACAAAATAAAAGGATTCATCCAAAGAGTCTTTGAAGATTTCTTTATAAGAAAGCCCTATGTGTCTAATTTTGATATTGAATGGGATGATTATTAGCTAGTCACATCCTCCAAAGACATTCAAGGAATTGTCAACCAGGGGCAAGGATTCACTACTTCATATCGCATAATTAGTCTCAATAGTGATTCTGAAGATAAATCTTATTGGTCTCACATGCTAGATTTTGACTGGGAAATACAAATCCGATACAACTCTGAGGTGGGAAGGTGCTTCCCCCCTAGATGAGCTCTAATCCCTAGAGATAGGAACATCTCCAAGGATAAGAAACAAATTCAGATAAATAAAGATATCAAGACTTTGCAAACTGAACCTATACTCAAAAAGGTGAAATACAACACAATAGCCCATATTAAGAAGATTCTTGCTATGATAAGTATGTTTGATGCCCTAATAATATCATAAAAAATTAGAGACATACTGGTGCACATCTTATAGAATCCAACCAACTACCAAGTATACTTTACCGAAGAGAAAATGAAAGAGTCTTTGTATGCACGTCAAACTCCTATCATTACTTTCACAAATGATGAGCTATTACTAAGAACAACAAATCACAACAGACAAGGAATAGTAATGGAATCAAGGTCAATCACATTCTAATTGACCTAGGTCCCTTAGTCAATTTAATGGCTCCCTAAGAGCTCCAACCCTGGATGTGTAGCACCTATTGTTAGAGGTTATAACTATCCAAATGTTTAATCAAAATAGCCAAAGTTCTCTAAGAGTCATAGCCATACTTTTGAGAGTAGGCGAGTTGATGACAGATGTCAAGTTCTATGTGATCAATATCGATGTGTTATACAAAGCACTGCTATGAAGGTCGTGATTACATGAAAATATTATAGTGCCATCAACCCTAAATCAATGTCTCAAGTTCTTCGAGGATGGTGAAAACACCAAATTGATGGAGATGTATATCATTTTAGTGCTCATAAGGTGTATTATGATGATACAAAATACTATCAAAGATCCCATGCTAATATAGAGTTTACTTCTGTCAGTCAAGTCAAGCAAAAGATTGCTAGCCTAATTTTCACTTCTCCTCATTTGGGCAGTGATACTGACTTAGACTCTTAAAATAAAGAAACCCCACAAATCAACCTAAGAGATTATACCTCTAATGCAGAGACAACAATGGTCAAATAGAAAATACTCTCCTTATTATCGAAGTCCCAAAAGCTTTATTTAAGCCATTAGATGAGCTGAACATCAATATTATGAAAGAACTAATGATTTTCTATATTACCCGACAACGTAAAGGAGAAAAGGAGATACTATTTTACAAGACAATCCTTGTACCCCAAGCATGCATGAAATCTTAGGAATTGAAGATCCAGCAGATGATGGTGATCATCAATTAGTAGTCATGTCTAAATATTTTTCGAACAAGATTTATTAAATAATCAAGAAATCTGGCTGTGGATATCAACAAATAAAGAAAGATAGTTATTTCTTCAAGAATCTATGGGATCCACCTCAAGGATATGCTTACATTCTTGGAAGAGGAAACAAGAACACTAAAGGATTATGGTATACCACTCCAAATGTCCACACATGCATTATGGTTGTTGCACTTTTTAGTTTTGATGATGATCAAATAATGTATTTGATGATTTATTGAGCACGTGTAGCTTGTAGCTAAGTCAATCTAAAAAAAAGGAATAAGCCCATTCGGAAGCCTCAAGCTTGGGTGGACATATTGAAAATGAGGCATGATGCTAGATTAACGAACAAAACTTAAAGATTTAAAGATGGCTTAAAGAAAGCTCAAGTATCAAGCTCAGGCAACTAGGTTTAGATTTTCATTTTATTTAGTCGAGTCAAGGATTTATTTTTGAGATTTATAGTTTAGATCATTCATCGTGTAGAGTTTTATAGGATGCTCTTAATAGGGCTTTACTGATTGAATTGAATACTTGTTTCTGAATCAAACATCTGATTGCTATAGTATTACTATAGTAACCTATAGTAGCTCTATAGTAATGGACATCCGATTGAGAAAATGGATGTTTGGCTCGTGAAATATGCGTGACTAACGGTAAGTTGTTTGACCATTAGAGCAGAATAGATTGTGAGATCTTATTCCCAATGGCTTGTTTCGACCCATAAGATATAAATAGGCATGACTGGGCTTCTCTTAACATGTTTCACAAGCTGATACTAACCAAGGAGAGATTCTAATCACATTCCATAATAGACAAGGAATAAACTCAATCTTTAGTATCAAACATGAAAAGACTAAATCTAAACTAATAAAAAGACCGTAGATTGAAGAACTCCCAGAAGATAAATCAAGCATTCACTAACTACTTCAAAGGAGGAGAAGTCCCAGAAGATAAATCATCATGGACATAACTCACAAAAATAGCGACATGCTTCCTACTTATGGATGACACTGTTTATAGAAGGTCTTTTGATCAATTACTTATGCACTATCTCTTAAACAAAGAAGTCAAAGAAGTCATGTATGAGGTGCATTCTAGGTTCTATGGGGCTCATCAATTGGGCCCAAAAATATTGATGAAGATTAAGCGTATAGGCTACTACTAGCCCATAATGGTGAGGGATTGCATTGAGTATGTGAGAAAATATCATTCATTTCAAATTTACAGGGACTTTATTCATCAGCACCCAAATCCTCTACATCTAATAGTGTCCTAATAGTCATTCAAGGTATAGAATACAAATATCATCAGCGCAATTGAACCATTTTTCTTCCAAAGATCACCACTTCATACTAGCAGCAACGGACTATTTCTATCGGTGAGCCAAGACAATTTCATTAAAAGAGGTAAAAGCAGATACTATTATCCACTTTTTTGAAAAAACATCCTATATTGATTTGGCATTCCTTGAAGAAATATTTCTAACAATGGACCATCCTTCAAAAGTTTCAAGATAAGACAATTTGCACAATATTACAAGATAGATTGGAGGTATTTATCCATCTACAATGTTAGGATGAATGGTCTCATTGAGGCATCTAACAAAACCCTTTCCAAGATACTAAAAAAGATTATTGCCAAAAACAAGAAGGATTGGTACTAGAAACTTTCAGAAGCATTATAGGCCTATTGCACTACATATCGAATCCCCACTCAATCAACACTATATGCATTGGTATTTGGGACTAAGGTAGTCTCGCTACTAGAAGTACAAATTTCCTCTCTAAGAATTGCTTTGTAAGAAGAAATCACAAAAGATGACAACATTCCTCTCTAGCTTGACAAGCTAGACTCCTTGAATGAAAAAGACTCACAGCTCAACAAAACCTGTAAATGTATCGAGCACAAATGTTCAGGGCTTACAACAAGATAACTAGGTTCAAATCTTTTTTGAAAGGAGATATGGTTTTAGTCCTAAGAAGACCTATAATTCCAAATCGAAGAAAGAAAGACAAGTTTGAGCCCAATTAAAAAGGTCCTTATATCATTGAAAAGATATTCAAAAGGGAATCCTACTAGTTGATTGATGACAAAGGAGAAAGGTCTCTACCCTCAATCAACACCCAATTTCTCAAATAGTATTATGCCTAAGCCTCTGGGGGCTACAACAGTAACAACGAAAAGTGTCTATTCTTCGTCCATGACAAAATGTCTGACTTTCTCAAGAGAGAATATTTGGTCAACCATGCACTCCATGTTTCTTGAGGCAAAACATGAACACAAAATTTTCCCCAATTTGTGGGACAATCAAGTCCACGCACCTATCAAAGTTTGCTCCTTGTGGCAAATTAAGTCCACTGCTTATGGCAAATCAAGTCCACTCCTTATGGCAACTCAAGTTCACTCCTCATAACAACTCAAGCCTATTTATTATGGTAAATCAAGTCCACTTATTATACCAAATCAAGTCTATTCCTTATAGTAACCCAACATCACTTTTTGTAGTAATTTAAGTCCACTTATAGTACCAAATCAAGTCCATTCCTTATGACAACCCAAGTCCACTCCTTGTGGTAACTCAAATCCACTCCATGTGGTAACTCAAAATCCACTCCATATGACAAATTAAGTCCACTGCCATGTATCAAGATGAATCCATCTTGACTATCTTTTAGAATTAGGATGATAGGAACACAAAGTTGCAAATGAAATATGATGCAAAATAATTTCATAAAGCAATAGTGATATTCCTAAATAAGATGGAAGAAAATAAATAGGAGTTCTAGATAAAGAGAATAATAATAGTCCTAAGATACATGAAGGCTAGTGATTCTTCTTAAGGGCCGTGATAATCCAACAACTACTTCTCACACTTCTCCATCATCATTTAAAGGAACAAGTGATGCATTTAGAGATAGAAAACTTTCAAAGTAAGAGGGAGATAGTAGACCATCACCTAACACTGGTAATGGTGGATGAATACCTATGAGTGCAAATATCCCTCGACTGAAGCATGATCTAGAAACCACACCTACAACAAAGACTTAAATCAATATACATGCAATGCAAAACCTGGCAAAAGCTTAGATATCTCTTACCATCAGAGTCTAAAATGTCATCAGGGCTCAAGATAGTGTATGTAGTAAAGTCAACCCTAATGCATTAGGAATAGGAGGGCCACAAGTAGATCAAGGTGCCTCTCATCTCAAACTCAATCTAGAATCTGCATTACCTTGAAAACAACCATTGCTAATCATACAAGGGTGAATGAGCCTCTCCTCATTTGGCCAAAACTTATGAGTTAGGGTCTTTCGAGTTTCCTAAACTCTCTACCATTTCAACCCTCTACTGCTTACTGCTTGCTTTTCTTTATTGCACGAACCAAGCTCATTCTTGAATAGAAATTTTGGATTAATGTGAAATATCCTCCCACGGTATTGAACTATGTTGTAGCATATAAACGAAGAACCTTGGCCTTTTGCTCAGTATCAAGAATATAATACTTTGAATTATTTTGAAGATGAGTAAGATGCAACCAATAGCCCGCTAACTGGCCTAGACATGATGGCGGTGAAGGGACAAGAACATTCTCTAGAAAGTCCTGATCGTACCCAAATTACTAGAATTAGTGTGGATTATTAGACTCTATAGCTAAATGCTCTCCTGAGTGAAGTGAAAGTACTCCGTGCCTTAAATAGGTGATGTACACATAAGCCTTTGAAGATAATATGAGACAAGCCACATCCACTAGAATATTAGAGTTTAAAAGAGTGTAAAGGAAAGCTCACCACTTAAAATTCCGAGGATCTTGCACATGCATCTTGACTTCTTTAGGAGTGAAAGTAGACATAACCATATTCAAGATCTGAATCATCTTAGGAACAAGAACCAAGCATGAGTGGCATAGCCCCTTAATTGCATCACTAGGCTCCAACTCAGTATCTCTAATATGAGCATAAATCCAAGCATAAAGAAAGTGGATGGAAAACTAAGTTGAGATCTTTCATAAAAAAGGCCAACCCAATCATCCAAGTATACCCGCTTCTAATTATTTGGGAAAGGTGTCACCATCCAATCATTAATCCTAAGAAAGTCATGAAGGGTGTAACTAAAATTGAGGGACATATGATGGTTAGTAGGAATATACTCATCATAAAAACTCTCAAGAATAGGGATTTTGACTAGCTGTTGTATGCCCTCTAAAGAGATACTAACCTCATCATATAGAGTATGAAAAGTGTTTGTGACATAGTTCCACATCTCGATCACACTATGTAAAATTCCTGAGTCTTGTGCATACTGACCTTTGGATGTTATGACTCCCCGCAAGGTACCAAGACCCAAAAGTGTTTAAGGTGATTTTTGTGACAATCAAATTTAATTAAAATTAAGACTTGTATGCTACTAAATTATAGCTCAAATGTGGGTCTCAATCAGACTTAAATCACATCCAAGTTTGGTTAAAAAATAAGCTCAATTTGGACTTAAATCTTTGAAAAATTTGGGCTAAAGATAGGTCTAATCCAAATAGGCTAATTAGGCTAGATTTTTGGACCAAAATTAGGCCCAAAATTCATCCAAAACTTGGGCCAAAATAATAAAATGAAAATATTTTATAAATAGGCCCCTGTATTAAATAAAGCCTCATAAATGGGTCCTTAGCCATAATTTTACAAAAAAGTTCAATAAAATGCTAAAATTACAAATTAATTCTATAAAATTTAGGGTTTTGGAGCGGTAAACCTAGTTCTTGGCAACATAAGGGGAGAATGGATGACATTTTATTTGAGCGCCTCTTGTATCCATATCTTCTAAGATCTCATCATACAAGTCAAGAAGTTGGAAAGGATTGACCCACCAACCTTATCTAGTTTGCAATGATTTAGACTAGAAAAGGGTAAAGTAAAGTGTGGAGAGTTCCAAAATTGTGCGGCTGCATTTATAGCAACTAAGCAAAAGAAACCTCCAAACCCTACCATGAATAAGGGGTAATCCTCAAAAGCCATAAGCAATTGGGGAGATGGAAAAGTAGAATGATCCAATGATCTCCAACAAAGGCTTAGAAAGAATTACTCTTTCAAAAGAGAAAGAGTAATTAAAATCTTTTAAGATATACTGAAGCTAGGCCTCCAATATCTAGAATCCAAGAGGTCAGATGAGGCCAACAAAATAAATCACCCAAACTATTATCCTTATTATAGAGTCGAAAAGTAATATCAAGAAAGCAAGCTAACTTTCTTGAAGGCAGCCCTACTTGAAACACCCATCGAATATATTAATCATAATATCGTGTTTGAGGATCATAAGTCACTTGCTAAAATCATTTTTTAGGAAGAAGCACAATATACCCCCAAACAAAGGCACTTGTCGAACGTCTATAATTCAAAAAGGCTTAAGAAACTGATGAAAAAAATAACTAGAAATCCTAAAGAGCCTAGGATGGTGATGAAGAAAGCCTCATTAGAACAAACTGTCTTACCTGCTCGAGACAGCAAGAAGGGGAAGAATAGGAGCAAGAAGAAGAAATTGGTTTAGCTAGATGAATATGATGTCTAGAAATCAGCCATCCAAGAGTACATCAATCCTCTAGATGAAAATGTTCAGGGAGAAATATGCCAAATAACTCTTGAAAAATTCTTTTCTAATAAACTCAAAGCTTTACTAGAAGACCCTAATGTGAAAAATAAAGAAAGTTAACCCCGGTGGCAACATGCTTTTCCATATTTACTATCAGAGGTTTACAATCAAGCTAATCCCCACCCCGTCACTTCAATAATGAGGAAATTCAAGATGCAAGATAAGAAGAGGTGAATAGATTCATTAGGGATGATACTGATAAAATAAAAGATCCTACTGGTCTCCCTAATAGTTGCTCTTGAGATACCTATCTTAAAGGGTGGTTCGCCCATGAGCATGACTATGGCATGCTCAAACTACAGCTAGATAACATGAAAGAGCTAGCTACAACTACATAAGGTTTGTTAAGGGGAAAATGCAAATGTTGAATAAACACATATAGGCCATAACTGTCCATATGGAAAGTGTGACAAATACGACCACCATGCTCTATAAGAAAGTTGAGAGGATGGAGCAGATCCTAGTAGAAAAGACAAAGCTATACAAAAGACCTCATAGGAGTGGTGAGAAACCACTTACCAACCTTCCTTGGGATCAGAACAATCACTCGTGTCACTTACTCTAGAGACAGATCAAGAAAGCTAGATACTATCGAAGAGAGTTAGTTAAGTCTATGCCCTCTTGTCACATGGTGACTCATACATCTAAGGTGAATACTAGTGAGCTACTATCCTAGCCTCCATCAGGCAACCCAACGATAAATGCTCAACTCATTAGGTTCGGTGAAGTCTCAGTCCTAGAGCCTATGGAGGGGTATGCTTTGCCAAATTTAGAGAAATTATGCATACAAGATATAGATGATGAATATGACTCTATGTCTGAGGCTAAACAACCTTATGACTATTTCGGAAGGCCCTACACCAGTAAGTGCCAAAGGAAAAAGTAGGAATTTTGGGAGAGGATCAAACGAGCTAATGCTAAAACTCATTTTGCCCCTACATCAAATCAACCTAAATATCCACAGTCAAGCCAATCTAAATATTCACAGGAGAGACATCTTAAATATAAAGTCCTAAAGAAGGTTATGCCAGTAGATAAAATAGAAGAGTTCATCTAGAGAGTTTCTAATTACCTTTCTATAAAGAAACTCCATGTACCTAATTCTGATGTTGAATGGGATGATCATCAGCCAGTCATATCCTCCAATAATATTCAAGGAACTACTAACTAGGGACAAGGGTCCACTACCTCTTATTGCATGATTAGCCTCGGAAGTGATTCTGAAGATAAACCTTATTGATCTCATGATACCATATTTTAACTAAAAAGAGTAAACCAGATACAACTCTGAGGTAAGAAGGCGCTACCTTCGAGATAAGCTCCAATGTCTAGGGACAAGAATATCCCCAAGGATAAGAAAAAGGAAATTTAGATAAATGAGGGTGTTCAGTCCTCGCACACTGAACCTATACCCAAAAAGGTGGAATATAACATAGTAGCCTACCTCAAGCAGATCCCTACCATGCTCAGTGTTTTTGACCTTAATGATGTTACAAGAACTTAGGGATACACTAGTACATATCTTGCAAAATTTATCCAATTACCAAGCATACTTTGTTGAAGAAAAGATGATGGAGTCTTTGTGTGCATACTAAACTCCCGCCATCACCTTCACAAATGATAACCTACTACCTGGAATAACAAATCACAACAAACCATTATCGATTACAAGGAATAGTGATGGGATCAAGATCAATCATATTCTAAATGGCCTAGATTTCTTAGTCAATTTGATGACTCCCCAAACTCTAAAAGCTCTAACTTTGGATATGTGCTACCTATCGTTCAAGATTATAACCATACAAAGGTTTAATCAAAATAGCCAAAGAGCTCTGAGAGCCATAACTATCCCTCTAAAAGTAGGTGAATTGATCATAAATGCCAAGTTTTATTTGATCGATACTGGTGCATCATACAAAACACTACTAGGGAGGTTGTGACTACATAAAATAAAGTAGTGCCATCAACCCTACACCAATGCTTCAAATACTTCGAGGATAGTGAAAAACATCAAATTGACGGAGATATACACCCTTTTGATATTCATAAGGTACATTATGATGATGCAAAATACTATCAGAGATCCTATGCCGATAGGAGGTCTACTTTCATTAGTCAAGTAAAGCAAAAATTGTTAGCATGAACCTTACTCCTCCTCACCTAGGAAGCAATTTTAAACTTTCCTCTTTAGATGAAGAAGCCCCACAAGTTTACTTGGGTAGTTATACTTCTGACGAGATGATGATAAAGGTCAAATAGAAAATACTCTTCTCATTACTAAAGTTCCAAAAGACTTATTTAAGCCATTAGATTAGCTGAGCATCAATGTCATGGAAGAACAAACGACTTTCTATATTTCTCCACAGTACAAAGGAGAAAAGGAAATATTATTTTATAAGGTGATCCTTTGTGCACCAAGCAAACATGAAATCTTGGGGACTGAAGATCTAGTGGATGATGGTGACCATCAACTGGTAGTTGTGCCTAAATATTTCTCGAACCAGCTTTGTTAGATAATCAACAAATTTGGTTGTGAACATCCACAAACAAAGAGAAAGAGTTATTTCTTCAAAAATCCATGGGATCCACCCCAAGGATGTGCTTACATTCCTAGAAGAGAAAGCAAGAATGCCAAAGGACTAAGCTATATCACCCCAAATTCCCACACATGTCTCATCGTCACCATTAAACCTTTCTCCAATATTCAAGATGACCAAATGGTATCAATACCTTCTGACACATGCACTGTGGTAGTCATAACTTTTCAAACATCACAAGAAGGTAACATCCTCAATGGGATTTCATCAAAACCAAAAGAAAGAGGGCATGGTACAACCAAAGTGCCTTCAAACGAACCTTCACCAAACCTCACTCAACATAATGACTCATTTGGTGAAGAGATAATCCTCAAAGCAAAAGAAGCTCCATCAAAACTTGAGGATGTGGGGAAAGCCACAGTAGATGAATTGATGGAGATTAACCTAGGCTCAGAGGAAGACCCTAAGCTATTTTTTATCAACACTCAACTTTCAGAGGAAAGCCAAACCCAACTCAAAGTGGTGCTCCAAGAGTACATTAACTGCTTTGCATGGAACTATAAGGAGATTCCTAGACTGGATCCCAAAGTTGCAATCCATAAACTAGCCATCAATCCTGAGCTTTCGCCTATCACACAAGTACCTAGGAATATGAAACTCGACCTAGAACAAAAGATAATAGAAGAAATGAAGAAACTGACTGAAACAGGTTTCTTCAAAGAAGAAAAATACCCAAAGTGGGTAGCAAGCATCATACCAATTAAGAAAAGGAATGGCCAAATCCTCATTTGTATAGACTATAGGGACTTAAATAAAGCATGTCCAAAAGATAATTTTTCATTGCCAATAATGAAAATCATGATTGATAACATGACTAACTTTGAAATATTCTCCTTTATAGATGGTTTCTCAGGATACAACCAAATTAAGATATATCCTGATGATGAAAAACATACAACCTTTAGGATGCCAATTGGTATTTACTGCTATAAGGTGATGCCCTTTGGGCTTAAGAATGTAGGTGCCACTTATCAAAGGGTCATCACTCAAATTTTTTATGACCTTATACACAAGTTAATAGAATATTATGTAGATGACTCGGTGGTCAAAATTAAGTCCAATAACAGGTACGTCCAAGACCTAAGAGTGGTATTCGACCACCTTAGAGAAAATATAACTTAAAGATGAATCCTATGAAGTGCACTTTTGAGGTATTATTAGAAAAATTTCTCGGCTTTGTTGTTAGACATTGAGAGATTGAAATCGATCTATCTAAGATCAAAGCTATCGTGGATGTGCCACCACCCAGTAACTTAAAGATATTGAGGTCATTCCAAGGCCAACTTGCATATATAAGGAGATTCATTTCAAGCCTCTCAAAAAAATATAAGCCTTTTTCTAAGTTGATGAAGAAGAACAATCCATTCATTTGGGATCAAGACTGCTAACAGGTTTCTGAAGAAATCAAGCAGTACCTTCTAAAGTCACCAGTCATAGTAGCACCTCTACTTGATAAGCCCTTAATCTTCTACACAGTGGCAATGGAAGGATCCCTAGAGGCACTTCTTACCCAGAATAATGAAGAGGGTAAAGAAAATATACTCTACTATCTGAGTAGAATGGTAGTGGGGGAAGAAAATAACTACTCCCTCATCAAAAAGAATTATTTGGCACTCATATTTGTGATCAAGAAGTTGAGATATTATCTACATTCTCATCAAGTAATTTTAATATCAAAGATTGATCTTATAAAGTACCTAATGACTAGGCTTGTATTCACTGGGAGACAAAAAAAAAGGGCTTTAATTCTCATGAAATCTGATATTAAATTCACTCCCCATAAGGCGGTCAAGGGGCAAGCCCACACCAACTTTCTCATAGTTCATCCAATACCAGATGATTCTCCTCTGAGTTGTGAACTCTCTGACAAAGAAATCTTTTTAGTTAAAGAAGAAAAACTTTATTGGAAGCTATATTTTGATGGAGCATCATCCATCGAGTTAGGGATTAGACTAAAGCTTCTGCAAATCAAAACAAGTATTAGACTCATTTATGTCACTCCAAATGGGGGCATTTTGTGATACTCCTACACAATCTCAAAACTATACACAAACAATGAAGCTGAATACAAAGCTCTAATTGCATGACTGAAAATAGCCCTCAATATGAAAATATCACATCTACATATTTGCGATGATTTGCAACTAGTTATCAACCAAGTCCAAGGAGAATATAAAGTCCACGTATCTGAGTTCCTAAAATACCATAAAAAGGCTCAAGATCTCATAAGGCAAATCTTGCATATCCAAATAACTAAAGTTTCTCAGTCTATTAATGCAAAAGTAGACTCCTTAGCCAAACTAGCCAAAGCATTGGGTAACCTTGTTTAAAGAGAAATTATAATTACAGTCCATAGTAGATAAGTGATGAACTCAGTCTTCAACATCAAGTATGAGAGGACTGAATCTAGACTAATAGAAGAGCGAGAAATTAGAGAACACCATTCACCAATTGCCTCAAAAATAGAGAACTCTTAAATCTACATTGACACAACTCAGACAGAAGGTCGCACACTTTCTACTTATCAATGACATTCTTTATAGAAGGTCCTTCACCAACTATTTGTGCATTGTCTCTTAGATAAAGAGGCCAAAGAGGTTATGTATGAAGTGCATTTTGGAGTCTGTGGGGCTCAAGATTAAGTATATGGGTTACTGTTGACCCACAATAGTAAGAGATTGCATCAAATATGCAAGAAAATGTCAATTGTGCCAAATTCATGGTGACCTCATCCATCAACATCCAAATCCTTTACATCCAATATTGTCCTCATATCCATTCGACGTATAAGGTATGGACATCATCAACCCAATTGAATCATCTTCTTCTAGAGGCCATCACTTCAAGCTAGCAACAACTGATTATTTCTCTCAGTAGGCTAAAGCAATTCCATTGAAAGAGGTAAAAGCATATGTTGTTATCCACTTCTTTCAAGAAAATATTTTGTACCGATTTGGTGTTCCTCGAAGGATTATTTTCGATAATGAATCGCCTTTCAGTAACTTCAAGGTGGGATGCTTTGTGCATCATCATAAGATAGATTGGAGATATTCATCCATCTATAATGCGAGAGTCAACAGACTTGCTGAGTCATTCAACAAAACCCTCTCAAAGATCTTGAAGAAAGTTATTATCAGAAATAAAAAAAGCATGGTACCAAAAGCTTGCTGAGGCACTATGCACCTAGCATACCACATATCAAACTCCAATCCAATTAACATCACATACATTGATGTTTGGGACTAAGGTAGTCTTGTCACTAGAAGTGCAAATCCCCCTCTCTAAGGATTGTCTTGCAAGAAAAATCACAAGAGAAGACAATATTCATCTTTACCCTAATGAGCTAGACTCTTTGGATAAGATAAGGCTTGTGGCATAATAAAACTTAAAAATTTATCAAGCATAAATGACTGGAGCCTACAACAAGATACCTCAACTTAGGTCATTCCAGGAGGGAAAAATAGTCTTAGTTCTAAAAAGACCCATAATTCCAAATCGAAATAAGAAAGATAAGTTTGTGCCTAATTGGGAAGACCCTTTTATTGTCGAAACAATATTTGAAAGGAGATCCTACTAACTAATTAATAACAAGGGGGAAAGGTCTATGCCACCAATCAACGATTGATTCCTCAAAAGATACTAAGCTTAAGCCTTGAGGGCAATAATATAACAACTAAAATTGTCTATGTTTTATCTATAACAGAATGTCTAACTTTCTCAAAAAGGAACATTCAGTCAAACATGCATTCCATGGTTCTTGAGGCCAAAAATGAACATAAAACTCCATCCATCTTGCATGACTATTTAGCCCTATTTACATGCCATACTAAGTTCACTTTCATATAACAAACTAAGTCTACTTCTATATGGCAAACCAAGTTCACTTTTTTATGGTGAACCAAGTCTACTTTTACATGATAACTTAAATCCACTTCCACATTGCAAACCAAGTCCATTTTCCTGTGACAACTTAAGTCTACTTTCATGGGACAATCTAAGTCCACTTCTATGTGCAAATCCGAGTCTACCTTCATGCGGCAATTTAAGTTTACTTCTACATAGTAAATCAAGTCTATTTCTATATGGTAATTTAAGTCTACTTCTATGTAGTAAACCAAGTCCATTTCTATATGGCAAATGAAGCCCACTCCCATATGGCAATCAAGTCCATTCTTACATGACAATTTGAACCCATATAATCAATTCCTGAAATATTGATGTAGGGGCAAGTACTTGAAAATTGTTCACACCCTCTCCCCTCATCAGAACTCAAGAAGAGGCTACAAAGGAGGCGATTTGTTTGAAGTAATTTTTGTCACAATTAAATTTGATTAAAATATGATTAAAATTGAGACTTGTATACTATTAAATTATGACTCAAATGTGGGTATAAATTAGACTAAAATCGTGTTTGAGTTTGACCAAAAATTGAGCTCAATTTAGATTTAAATCAATAAAAAATTTGACTAAAGCTTGGCCTAATCGAAATGGATTAATGAGCTAGATTTTTAGACTAGAATTAGGTCCAAAATTCATCTAAAAATTGGACTAAAAAATAATAAAATATAAGAATTTTGCAAATAGGACCAGGGATTGAATAAATCCTCATAAATGAGTTCTTGATCGGATTTTTTTCACAAATAGGTCCCTGAAATAAGAATTTTATACAAAAGTTTGATAAAATCTTAAATTTACAAATTAATCCTATAAAATTTAGAGTTTGTAAATAAACCTCTCAAAAGATCAATAAGTGTAATTTGGTCCCCATGAAATCTAGTGTTTGCAAATAAACTCCTCCAAAATTCTTTATTTATAAATAAATCCCTCCAAAATTTTTTATTTATAAATAACTTCCAAGAATTTTAACTTTTGTAAATAAGTCCTTCGAGAATTTTTATTTGTGAATAAATCTAAATTTTACTCAAAAAAGGACCCTAGATGTTTCAAAACTTTATAAACAATTTTTTTTACAAAACAACCCTCTAAAAATTATAAAATGATAATTTAGTCTAATTTTTGAAAAAAATTACAAATAATCCCTTATAATTTTAATATTCGAAATAAGTATAATTTTCATCTACAACAAATAGGCTTATCCATATCTCTTTACAAGCTCATCCAAAATCTGGATAAACCCTAGCCATATTTGTTTACATCCACATCCACCATTCAAAAATTCAAATAAAAAATATTTATTTTAATTCAACTTCGTCTCTTCAAATCCTATAAAAATCTGTGAAATATGCAAATCAAACAAAAAAAAAGATTAAAAACGAGCAGAGATTAGAATAGAACAAGAGAGTATTGGAAGGCTATCATCAAAGAAATTTATCAAATCCCATAGGACCACCAGGCTGTCCTGCCCTGCTTCACTAGCCTCGTTATTCCCCTGTGACCAGGTCCCTGCTATGAGGTTGGTCACCACTATCGGATCCCCAGCCTCACCTCTCTCGCGTCACCATCAACGAAGAGGGGAAGAAGATCTACCTCCTGATCAAGAGCCGCAAAAGCATGGGCATCACTCGGCATGACATCTACACCACCATTGACATCGACACCAGAGCCCTCCAAAAGAACCTTAAGTCTCTCGAGACCAAGAAGCTCATCAAGCAGGTCATGAGTGCCCGTCGTAACCACGCCAATATCTATATGGACTTCAATGCCTCCGCCTCCTCTCCTTTGCCTCGTAGGAAGGTGCAGCCACTGAGCACCGTCGCTGCAAGCACCACCTCCTCACCTTCACCTAGCCAAAGGCAGCCGTTGCTGAGCGCTGTTGCTGCAAGCACCACACCCATGCAAGTAACCTCCGCCGCCTGATCACTGCCTCCGGCCTCCTTCCCCTCCCCTTCGCTGCTCGCTAATGGTTCAAGGCCAGATTCGGCCAGGTAGGCTACCAGGTCATCGTGGCCCGGTAGTATTTTAGGGAGAAAGAAAGGAGAAGCATGGGCTTAGCAAAGGAAAAAGAGTAAAGGAGAAATAAAAAAATAAAAAAAGTTGCTTTCAAAAATGAATAATTCAGCCAAAAATAAGAGAGGGTTTTGGGCTTGAGGGAGAAGAGGAAAAAAAGAATAAGAAAAATAAGAAAAAGAGTTTTTGTGTAAAAAAATTGATATATAAAAAAAAAAGGAGTTTTCAACATTGCAACCACCAACGACCCTCGACAATGAAGATGGTGAATCCATAACTTCACTGTGGCCACCCATGGCCCCTTAAAGACAGTGAATCTCTATCATCATAAGCCTGTCTTTGGACTCGCACTTAATTAACCTTCGAATTTGCACTTAGCTAGCCTTCAGGCTCTCATCCAAGTAAGGCTTTGAGCTTACACTTGGTCAGTCTTTAAGCTTACACTCAGTTAGCCTTTGGGGTCATACTCAACTAGCCTTCGAGTCGCACTCAACCATCCTTCAGGCATACACTTAGGCAGCATTTGAGCTTATACGTAGCCAACCTTTGAGCTTGTACATAGCCAGCCTTCAAGCTTACATTCAACTAGCCTTTGGGCTCGTACTAAGCCAACATTCAGGCTAGCATCCAAGCCAGCCTTCAGACTTGTACTTAACCAGTCTTCGGCCTCACACACAACTAGCCTTCAAGCTCACACTCAGCCATCCTTCAAACTCACACTCTACCAATATTTGGGTTCACATCCAAGCCAATCTCAGGCTCACACTCAGTCAGCCTTCAGGCTCCTATCAAAGCCAGCATTTAAGCTCACATCTTAGCTAGCCTTTAAGCATGCACTTAGCCAGCCTTCATGTTCGCACTCAACTAGCCTTTGAACTCACACTTAGTCAGCCTTCAGGGTTGTACTTAGTCAATTTTTGAGCTCACATCTAAGCTAGTATTTGAACTTGAACCTGGTTAGCCCTCGAGCTCACACTAAATCAACTTTCAATATTATGAATCAAGCCAACTTCAAGTTTGTGCATTTAAAGTTGGGCTATGGGTTCATCTAAAATCATTATAAAAAGTTAAAGACCCTCAAATCAAATTAATTAACATGAAGTCACTCAATCACAACAAATGGATAAAGGCTAACTTGGCTCAAATGAACCTAAATTAGTCAAACAAATAGATTAAAACCTAAATTAAACTAAACTCTAGAAAATCCAAATTGAGTTAACTAAATAAACTCATATTCAACCCTAATCAGACTTGAAATGAGTTAATTTAAAATCAAATTAAGTTTAAATTAAATTCAATCAGGACTAAATTAAGCTCAAGTCAAATCCTTAATTGGGTTAAATCATATCCAAACTAAAAGAAAAAACTCAAAGTCAAGCTAGAACTAAGGTAGGTTAAGCTTGAATTGAAATCAAGTCAAACTAAATTGACTTGAACTTGAGCCAAAGCCCATCAAGATGCAGACCCGAGTTTGATAAAAGTCCAACACAATGTCAAACTTGACTCAAGTTAAATACAATCAAACTCAAACCCAAATTAAATAGGGTTGAATTGAGTCCAACTAAACTAAATAAGGTCGAACCAAGTCCTACTAGGTGTGCTGAACCCTCAGCAATACTCCAAGGTCATGAACAAATAATGATATTACCACCATGACGTAAACCAGAATTAGTTTGAATAAGAACTAAATAAGGTCAAAACTAAGTCTTGCTGGGTGCACTACAAAAGCATTTAGCAACATTTCAAAGCTATATCCAACTTTATAAGCCATTGATAATGCTATCAAACCAAAGAAGTTAATTGCTAATATGCTCAAAGTTGTTGGTCACACTTCGAAGCTAGTCAACTCTAAAAGTCGTTGATGATGCATCTTCCAAGCTTTATCCAACTCCATAAGATATTAGTAATGCTACCAAACCAAAAAAGTTAATTGTCAATATGCTCAAAGCCATTGACCATACTTCAAAGTTATATCCAACACCTTGAGCTATTTGTGACATTGACAAATCAAAGAAGTTAATTACCAATACACTTAAAGTTATTAGTCATACTTCAAAGTTATACCCAACCCCATAAGTTATTGGTAATGCTACCAAATGAATAAGGTCAACCAATAATACACTCAAAGCTATTGACCATACCTCAAGCTAATCAACCCTAGAAGACGTTGATGATGTGCCCTTCAAGCTAGTTAACCCTCAGAAGCTGTTGACAATGCACCCTTCAAGCTAGCCAACCTCAGAAGTAGTTGGTGATGAGCTCTTCAAGCTAGCCAACTCTAGAAGTAGTTGGTAACATATTCTTCAAGCTAGTTAATCCTAGAAGTAGTTGATGATGCACCCTTTCAAGCTAGTCAACCTCATAAGTAGTTGAGAATGCGCTCATAAAAAATGGCTTGGTGGTATGTTAGCGAATTGGTCTTCGACGAAAATGAGACTTCATAAGTATAGAGACTTAAGAGCAGACAAAAATATGGGCAAACTCAACTATCTCCCCAAAACAAAGAGAGATGTAGCGATGTTGAAGAGAAAATTAGTTACCTTGCAAACATATTTGGGTGGTATCAAGTATATGACGGGGTTGCCCGATATTGTAATCATCCTTGATCAACAAGAAGAATATATGGCTCTTCAAGAATGTGTCATTTTAGGTATTCCGACAATTTGTTTAATTGATACAAATAGTAACCCGAATCTTCAAGGTATTCAACCCAAAAGTAGTTGATGATATGATTCTCAAAGCTATACCCAACCCCATAAGCCGTTAGTGATACTACCCAAATAATGAAGTTATCGCCTATGTCTTATCGACTATGGAAATGCCCCAAAAACTAAAGAAGCTATCATCTTATCTTGTCGGTTATGAAAATACTTCAAAAACCCAAGAAGTTATCACTTGCCTTATTGGATATGAAAATACTTCAAGGCCAAAGAAGTTATCACCTATGCCTTATTGACTAATGAAAATACATCAACTTCAAATGAAGTTATCACCGATGCTTTATTGGCTAATGAAAGTACTTTGAATCATAAAGTTATCATCATTGCTCAAAGCCATTGAAAATACTTCAAACTTCTCACATTTTCATCCATGGTTTGGGTCAAATACCACATGGTCCAGTACAGGAGAGCAGAGTAGAAGCACATATCAAAACTTCCTTTCCACTCTTTCTCCTTTGCTTTCTTTATTTTTCTTATGTTTTCTATAATTTCATATTGAAATTTATTATAAAGTGAGGGTATACTCTTTCTTATTTTCTTTTTGTATTTCTATTTTATTAATTAGGTTTCTCGCTTTAAGAGGTTTATGATGATCGTTAGAATAATTAATAACAAGGGTTTGTGTCTATTAGAAGTTATGTTCCCACCACACCTAATAGTACACTTTAAATTAAAATAAATCTTGATTTATGATTCAAGGTCACTCCTCGAGGTCTCCATTATCCTGAATGGTCAACTTTGATCCCATAATGAGTTGGATTGAAAATTGAGATATCACATCGTTAACCCACCCTAAGTAATTCGGCAAGACTAGCACGACCGTTAACCCACCCTAAGTAATTCGGCAAGACTAGCACGACTCTGACAAGTGGGATGGATCATCCTTGAGAAGGAGAGAGGCTATTTAAAATATGAAACCCCAAGGTTTTTGAAGATTATTTAAAATATAAAATCTCAAAGTTTCTAATGATTCTCATTCTCCAAAAAGCCCGATGGGTTCCAACATGAAGGACTTCTTGCCCCATCAGCACATGGCACCCCTTCTTTCGAAAAATGAGAAAATAATTGTCAAACTGCACTTATTTTCAATGCTTTTGGGGTTGGTATGCCAAGGCCACTTAAGCATCAATCCCTAAGAGAGGAAGAAAATGATGTAGGGCCAAACTATTTTCCTTCCCATCCTGAATTCTCTCAATTACAAAAGGCTCCATAACACCTTCTAAAAAAGAAAAGAGAGAGAGAAGAAAGACAAACAAGTGAAAGGAGAGAAGGAGAATTATCAAGTTGATAAAAAAAGGGTGAAGAACCTGACTTGTCAAACGCTTGTAAAAGCAATAAAAGGAGGTCAAGAACTCACTATAGTTTGCATCTACTCCCATCGTTAAGGAAACTCGAGGAGTAGATATGAAGGGGGCACTTTGTTTAGGTACTTTTTGTAACCCAACCCCAAATTCATGTTGGAGTTGCACTTTGAGCTTGATTTAGGATAATTAAGGCCAACTTGAAATAGAAAAGGTATAGAAGATCGGGCCCAGAATTTGAATTGAGTCAAAATTGGACACTTAGTTACCAATCACTTGTCTGATTCTATCCATCAATATGAGCCGTTGCTCATAGTAGGACATCCAATTTCAATCGAACAATTGGTACTGTCTAACTGCATAAACACTACTCACTGTCAGATGCTTGGTTTTCAACTAGATGTCTAGTTTAGTCATGATCTATAGAAATAGAACTGAAATTTTTCTCAAAATCCATCAAAATAAATCTGATTTTTTTCAACAAGGAAGGTATAATCTTGGAGAATATCAATCTGAGATTTAAATACGGGAATTGTAGCAAGAAAATACTCATCAAATCTCTCAATCAAATCTTAATAACTAAAATTGGAGAATCACTCAAAGCCCTATAAAAAGGCTAGGGCACACAAATTCTAGAGAAATTCATACAAGTTCCCTAGACAAATTCTGCACGAATTGAAGAAAAAGTTTTGAAAAAGATTTCATCATCCAAGAGGAGAGTAAGAAGGCATTAACAAGGGAAAGAAAAGAAGCAAATTTCATCCCTTCTTCATCTTTTCTTTCATTATCCCCTCTTCTCTTTTTACCCTACAAGGTATTTATCTTTTTATGCTTATTATTGCTGTTGCCCCCTCTTCCTTAAGGCTTGTGGCCACCTGCAGCCCCATTCTCTACCAACCACTACACATTCTCAGTAATCCAAGTTCAAATGACCGAATCTAAAAGAATCAGGTGTCTAAACCCCATCATGAGCCTCTCTTTTGTTTGTCAATACTATGGCCATCTGTGGCTTTGTGCTGACAAATCTCCATCAACACTATGGCTATCCATATGGCAATGGATCTTCATCAACACTATGGCCGCCTGTGGCCCTCCATATGATAGTAAATCTCCACCAATATCACAATCACCCATAACCCTCTGTATGGTGGTGGATCTCTACCAACACCATGACCACCTGCGATCTAAAACATTGGTGAACCACCATTACCATTACAGCCACCTGTGGCTTCGTTCATCACCATGGTGTCATGCTAGAGAAAAATTGATGACAAGAACCTCTTGGATTGAAAATGAGGAGGAGAGTAAGAATATGAATAAAATAGAACAATAAATAATAATAATAATTAAATATCTTAACAAAATGGTTTAGAGATCTCCACCTTGGCTTGAACTCGGGCGTGCCATCATCACGAATCGTCAGCCGTCATCTCTCATCCAACCCCTGCCATTGGGCTACTAGCTTATTCAGCTAATTTCAAGATGTGAACTCGAGCCAACCTCGAATTTATTCTTCATGTCTACAGTTTTGTATTTTTGGAAGCTTTTCGGATGACCTGTGTCTGCTGTTGTAGTAAAAGTAATTTGAGGAGACATCAAATTACTCCGAGTATCGTGCTTCCTCTTCACTACTGTAGCCATCGGAACTCCACCTGCAATGGTGTTCCCTATCAATCGATAAACATTGTCACACTTCTCACCTTTCATCAGGATTCTAATACCACGTGTCACCTTCATGACTCCATCTCTTGCTGAATAATTACAACCTTTTGAGTCCAGTACACCAAGTGAAATTAGATTCCTTCGCATCTTGGGGACATGCCTCACCCCAGTAAGAGTTCGAATCGCTCCATCAAACATCTGGATTTTAACTGTTCCCACACCGGCGATCTCACAGGCTGAATTATCGCCCAACCAAACAGTACTTTTCTTCTTATTCTCCTCATAAGAAGTAAACCAATCCTTTCTGGAGCAAATATGATAAGAACTACCAGAATCTAAAATTCACTTACCAGAAGTGTCGATTTCTGCGGATACTGCAAGAACATCTCCATCTGCACTATTATCAGAAGTATCATCCGCTATTGCCGTCGTCGTATTGGAGGACTCTATCTTCCCACGTTCAGGGCAATACCGTCTAATATGGCCATACTTCTTACATGAATAGCATTGTACTTTCGCCTTCAATTTTGATTTGGACCGTTGCTTGCCTTCTCCACGCTCTCTTAATCTTCCTCTTTCGTGAGTCACCAATCCTTCACCAAACTCCATATTAATGTTGGAGTTTCTCCTTCTCTCATTAGAAAGAAGACTAGTCGTCACATCTTCCATCTTAAGAGTTTCTTTACCATAAAGAATTGTGATCACAATATGATCATACGAAGCAGGAAGAGACATCAGGAGAATCAGCGCCTTATCGTCCTCTTCAAACTTCACATCAACTTTCAGCAAATCATTGATAATCTTATTAAAAGCATTTAGGTGATGTAATATAGTTGTACCTTCGCTCATACGCAGTCCGTACAACTGTTGTTTCAGATAGAACTTGTTTGTGAGGCTTTTTGACATGTACAACTTCTCGAGTTTTGTCCAGATGTCCATCATCGTCTCTTCGTCAATGACATTGTACAAAACCTCATCAGTCAGGCTTAGAATAATTAAATTCAATGTCTTTTGATCTATCTCCTCCCAGTCTTCATTGCTTATCTTGACCGGCTTCTTTTCTTTTCCCTCTAACGTCTTTTGTAGACCTTGAAAAGTAAGAACCGCCTTCATCTTCTTTTGCCATAATGCAAAATTTATCTTGCCGTCAAATTTCTCCACCTCGAGTAAGGACTTTGTCATCTTGGTTGTTTGCTTCTAGGCTCTGATACCAATTATTGGGATTCGCAGCGAAAGTTTCACGGATCGTCTTGTTCTCAAACAACACAAGAAACGAGAAGTAATACAAGATAAAAGGAAATAACAAGATAAGACAACGGGAGATTCACTATCAATAGATAAAGGCTTTTACAAGATTTTACAAGAACGACTTTACTCTTTCTTACTCAACTAAACTCTTTCTCCAAGCCTCGGCAACGCCTCCACCTTTAGAGAGAATCTCCAAGAGAGTACCACGAGGAACCACCACGAGAGACCACCGAGAAGCACTAGAAAGACCCACACATGAGAGCCAACACACTCTCTCTTTCTCTTCTCTCTATTCTCTCTATTCCTCTCTCTCTATTTCTCTCTAGTTCAATCTCAATACTATGCCACACATAAGTGCTATATATTATAGTATATTTATAGACTCTTATTGGGCCTGAGTTTTACACAATTACAACTCCTAATAATATAAATCTAAATCCAACTTTGGATTCTTACTTTAACTCAATTCTGAAGACATCTAAAAATCAACATAGAGCTAGCCTACGGTCTCGCCCAATAACCAATCGACTTAAGACTAGCCTATGGTCTCACCCAAAAGTCAAAATAGTTTAGAGCCAGTTGGCTGTCTCATCTAACAACCAATTGACTTAAGACCTACCTATGGTTTTGCCCAAAAGTCAAGATGATTTAGGAATAACTTGTTGTCTTACCCAATAACCAATCGACTTAGGACTAGCCTATAGTCTCATCCGACAACCAATCAACTTAAGGCTAGCCTGCAATCTTTTCTGAAAGTTAAAATGATTTAGACTCAACTTGCAGTCTCACCCAATAACTAATCAACTTAGGGCCAACCTACAGTCTCTTTCGAAAGTTAGTTTAAGTATAGCCAGCTTGCTATCATAATGTCATTATGATAGCTCGAAGATCCTTGAACCAAATCAATTAAATTAAAGTGACTCAAATTGAATTTCAAATCAGACTCGAACTGAAGTCAAGTTTTGAACATTGAAGTTAATCAAATCAAATTTGACCCAAGTCAAATTTTGAACATTGAATTGAATCAAATTGAACTTGACTCAAATCAAGTTTCAAATATCAAATTAAATCAAATCAAACCTAAGTCTAGGTCAAGTTTTGAACATTGAACTAAATTAGACTTAAAAACCAAAATCAAGTCTAAATTTCAGGTCAAGTCAAATTGAATCCAAAATTGGATCAAACTTAACTCGACTCAAACATAAACCAAAGCATAGCCCAAGTCTAACCCTGTGGGATTGATTTCGGTGACTTGAGATAGCGAAGACCTCGGAAGCAATCTCAAATCACAAATTAGAGTTTGTTTTAATCTCAGTGTTCTATTAAGCATTGTGAGAACATTGACTTCCAATAGACACAAGCCACTATTATCAATTACCTCGATAATTATCAAAAATCTCCTAAAGTGAGAAATCTAGCTAATAAAATAGAGACAAAAAAGAGAAGAAGAAAGGATTTGATTATTTTTAAGAAATAATACATAACTTAAGAAAGTGTATATCATCACTTAACAATAAATTTCAACATAGAATTACAAAAAATATGAAATAAATAAAGAAAGAGAAAAGAAAAAAAGTGGAGAAGAAGCTTGATATGTGTTGTTTCTCCGCTCCCCTTATGCTGGATCACATAGCGTCATATCCGAATCATGGAAGGGAATGGGAGAAGTTTGAATTATTTTCAATGGTTTTGAATATTGGTGATAACTTTATGATTTAAAGTATTTTCATTAGCTAACAAGGCATCACTGATAACTTCATTGTGATTTTATTAAAGTATTTTTATATCCAATAAGGCATATGGGACAGCATAATTAAAGTTGGTTGAAATATTTTCATAGCTGATAAGGCGTTGGTGATAACACCATTGACCATGAATTGTTTCCACAACCAATAAGGAGTAGGCAATAACTTTTTTTGGGTTGAAGTATTAATGTTAGTCAATAAGGCATTGGTGATAACTTTATTTGGATTAGAGTATTTTTGTTAGCCAATAAGGTGTAAGTGATAACTCTTTTGGTTTTAAGCAGCACACCAATAGTTTATAAGATTGGATATAGCCTGAAGATGCATTGCCAACTGCTTCTAGGGTTGAGTAGCCTAAAGAGCATGTCATCAACTACTTCTGAAGTTGGCTAGCTTATACAAGTGCATTATCAACTACTTCTGGGGGTTGACCAATTTGAAAAGTGCATCACCAATGACTTATAGGATTGACTAGCTTTGAGGTATGATCAATGACTTTAAGCGTATTATTGGTTAACTTTATTGACTTGATAGCATCACCAATGGCTTAGGAGATTGGGTATAACTTTGAAGTGTGGCCAACAACTTGGAGGGAATTATCGATTGACTTCGTTTGAACTAGGTATTATGGTTGACTGACTAAGTGAGTTCAAGCCTACCTTAGTTTGGTTTGATTTGAAGCATTATCAATGCTTTTCGGTTGGCTTAGTTTAGAAGATACATTGTCAATGACTTTTAGGGCTGACTAGCTTGAAGTATGACCAACGGCTTTGAGCGTATTGATAATTATTTTTTTTTGTTTGATAGCATCATCAATGGCTTATAGAGTTGGATGTAGCTTTGAAGTGTTGTTGAAGGCTTTTGTAGCACTCCTAGTGAGACTCAATTTGACCTTATTTAATTTTATTCGAACTAATTCAGGTTCAGGTTAGGGTGGTGACATTACCCTTTATTCATAATCTTAGAGTATTGTCAAAGTTTTAGCACTTCTAGTGGGACTCAATTTGACCCTAAATATTTCTATTTAAACTAATTTAGATTCAGGTCAAGTGGTGACATCGCCCTTTATTGATAGCCTTGGAGTATTGCCGAAGTTTTAGCATTCCTAGTGGAACTCACTTTGACCCTAATTAGTTCTATAATGACTAATATGGTTTGGATCTAAGTTTAATTTTATTTAGCTTTGACTTGAGTTTAACCCTTTATTGGACCTTTATGGAGTCTAAGTCTGTTGGACTTTGGTTCAAATTCAAGTCAACTTAGTTCAACTTGATTTCAGTTCAAGCTTAGCCTAGTTTAATTCTAGTTTGACGTTGAATTTTAGTTTAGACTTGATTTAACCCAATTAGGATTTGATTTGAACTTAGTTCAATCCAAATTGGACTTAATTTGAACTCAATATGATTTCAAGTTAACCCAAAACTAGGTTGAGTCTGAGTTTATTTAGTTTAGTTTAACTCAAATTCAAATTTTTTTTTGGAGTTCAGTTTAATTTGGGTTTTAATCCATTTATTTGACCAATTTAAGTCCATTTATTATGACTGAGTTACTTCACATTACTCAATTTGATTTTAGGATCCTTACTTATTTATGATGATTTTAGACAGACCCATAACCCAGATTTAAATGTGCAAACCCAAAGATTGGCCTAGTTCTTGAGCTTAGAAGCTGGCTTAAAGGTGTAAGCCTAAGGGCCGACTAGGTGTGAGTCTAAAGATTGGCCTAGATGCGAACCTAAAGGTTGGTTAGGTACGAGCCCAAAGGCTGGTTAGGTCCGAGCCCGAAGGTAAGCTAAGTGTGAGACTAAAGATTGGCTGAGTGTAAGCCTAAAGGCTAGCTTTGTTCGAGCTCAAAGGCTGGCTAAGTTTGAGCCTGAAGACTAGCTTGGATGTGAGCCTGAAGGCTGGCTTAGATGGAAGTCTAAAGGTTAGCAAAAATGTGAGCCTAAAGGTTGACTGAGTGCACGCCCAAATGCTGACTAAGTGAGAGTCCAAAAACTGATTTCGATGTGAGCCCGAAGACTAGCTTTGATGTGAGCTTGAAGGCTGGTAAAGTGCGAGCCTGAAGGTTGGCTTTGATGCAAGCCCGAAAGTTAGCTAACTATGAGCTTGCCACCCATCCTAAGTTCTGATGGAACTTCTTTTGGTTTGAGAATTATTTCTTCACCAAGTGACTCATCATGTTGAGTGAGGTTTAGCAAAGGTTCGTCTAAAGACATTTCAGTTGCATCATGCCCTCTTTCTTTTAGTTCTAAGAAAATTTCACTGAGGATTTTACCTTCTTGTGATATCTGAAAAGTCATGGCCATTTGGGCACACGTGTTGGGGAGTATTGATGTCATTTGATCATCCTAAATATTAGAGAGAGGTCCAACAGTGACCATAAGATATGTGTAGGCATTTGGGGCAATATAACCTAGTCCTTTGGTGTTCTTACTTCCTCTTCTAGGAATGTAAGTACGTCCTTGGGGTGGATCCCATGGATTCTTGAAGAAATGACTCTACCTCTTTGTTTGTGTACATTCACAATCAGATTTGTTGATTATCTGATGAAGCTGGTCTAAGAAATACTTAGGCATGACTACTAGTTGATAGCCACCATCATCCACCATATCTTCAGTCCCCAGGATTTCATGTATGTTTGGGGTACAAGGGATTGCCTTGTAAAATAATATTTTCTTTTCTCCTTTGTGCTATAGAGGAATGTAGAAAGTTGTTAATTCTTCCACAATATTGATGCTTAGCTCATCTAATGGCTTAAATAAGCCTTTTGAAACTTTAGTAATAAGGAGAGTATTTTCTATTTGACCTTTATTATCATCTTCATTAAAAGTATAATCACTTAGGCAAACTTGCAGGGCTTCTTTATCTAAAGAGACTGTATTAGAATCGCTTCCTAGGTGAGGAGGAGCAAAGATCAAGCTTGCCTTTTGCTTTACTTAACTAATAGAAGCAGACCTTCTACCAGCGTCGGATCTCTGATAATATTTTGCATCATCGTAATGCACTTCATGAACATCAAAAGGGTGTACATCTCCATCAATTCTATGTTCTTCATCATCCTCGAAGCATTTGAGGCATTGATCTAGGGTTGATAACACTACTTTATTTTCATGTAGCCACGACCTCCCTAGTAGATGTATCAGTATCAATAACATAAAACTTGGCATCTATTATCAACTTGCTCACTTTTAGAGGGATAGTTATGGCTCCCAGAGCTCTTTGACTATTTTGATTAAATTCTTGTATGGTTATAATCTCGGACGATAGATGACATACATTGAAAGTAAGAGCCCTTAAAGTTTGGAGAGTCATTAAATTGACTGAGAAACCTAGGTCAATCAGGAATCAGTTAATCTTGATTCTATTGCTATTTCTTATGATATATAATGGTCTATTATGGTCTATTATTCTAGATAGCAGGTTATCATTTATGAAGGTAATGGCGAGAGTTTGGTGTGCATACAAAGACTCCTTCATCTTCTATTTAACAAAGTATGCTTGGTAGTTGGCCGGATTCTATAGGATGTACACTAATGTATTCCTAAGTTCTTATGACATCATCAAGACATCAAACATACTCAACAGAGTGGAGATCTTCTTAAGGTGGCCTGTTATGTTGTATTTCACCTTTTTGGGTGTGCAAGTTCAACGTGCAAAGGCTCAATATCCTCATTTATCTAAATTTTTTTTTTACTTGTCCTTGGGTATATTCTTGTCCCTAAGTATTGAAGCTTGTCTCAGAGGTAGCACCTTTCTAACTCAGAGTTGTATCTGGTTTACTTTCCTTAGTTAAAATTTGATATCATGAGACCAATAAGGTTCATCTTCAGAATCACTCCCAAAGCAAATCTTGTGGCAAGAGATAGTGGGCCCTTACCCCTAGCCAGTAGTTCCTTAAATGTCCTTGGAGGATATGACTGGTCATAATCATACCATTTAATATCAAAATTAAGTACATGGGGTTTCCTCATAGAGAGGTCTTCATAAACTCCCTAGATGAATCCTTCTATTTTGTTTGCTAGCATAATATTCTTCAAGACTTTGTATTTAGGATATTTCTTCTGCAAATATTCAATCAGCTTGATTATGGATATTTAGATTAACTTAATGTAGGGGCACGATGAGCTTTAACTTATTTGATCCTCTCCCAAAATGCTTGCTTCTTTGTTTGGTGCTTACTAGTGTAGGGCCTTTCGAAGCAGTCATAAAGTTACTCTTAGTCAGATATGGAATCGTATTCATTATCCGTGCCTTGTATGCATAATTCATTTAAAGTTAGCAAAGCATATTCTTCCACAGGCTCCAAGACTAGGACTTCACTGAACCCAGCAGGTTGAGCATTTGCTACTAGATTGCCCGATGAAGGTTGGGATAGTAGCTTGCTAGCATTCACATCAAATGTATGAGTCACCATGCGACAAGAGGTCATAGACTTAGATAAATCTCTTTGACAGTGTCAAAATTTCTTGACCTGTCTTTGTAGGAAGTGGTATTAGTGATCATTCAGATTCTAAGAAGGGTCAGTAAGTGGTGTCTCACCATCCCTATGAGATCTCTCGTATGGCTTTGTTTTTTTGCTAGCACATTCTCTATCCTCTCGACTTCCTCACAAAGCATTGTAGTTGTATTTGTTATGCTTTCCATGTGGCCAACCATAGCCTTCATATACTCATTCAACATTTGCATTTGCCCCCTAACAAACCTCATATTAATCGTAACTAGCTCTTTCATAATATCTAGCTATAGTTTGAGCGTGCCATAATTGTACTCATGGATGAACCACTCTTTAAGATATTATCTCAAGAGCAGCCTACAGGGAGACCTGTGGGATTTCTCATTTCATCAGTAATATCTCCAATGAATCTATTTACTTATTCTTGTCTTGCACCCTGAATTTCCTCATTATTGAAGCAATAGGGTGGGGATCGGCTTGGTTGTAAACCTTTGACAATAAATATGGCAGAGCATGGTGTCACCGGGAGTTCACTTTCTTCATTTTCTATATCAGGGTTCTTTAGTAAGGCTTTGAGTTTATCAAGGAAGAATTTTTTAAGAGTTACTTAGCTTCTTTCTCCTTAAATATATTCATCTAGAGCATTGATGTACTCCTGGATGGCTGATTTCTTGACATCATATTTATCTAGCTGAACCAACTTCTTCTTCTTGCTTCTATTCTTTCTCTTCTTGATGCTTTGGGCAGGTGAGGCAGCTTGCTCTAATCAAACCTTTCTCATCACTATCCCAAGCTCTTCAGGATTTCTAGTTATTTTCTTCATCAGCTTCTTCTGCCTCTTTGAAATGGAGATGTTCCATAATTGCCTTTGTTTAGGGGTATATTATTCTTCTTCTCCAAAGAGGATTTTTGCAAGTGGTTCATGGTCCTCAAACATAGTAATATAATTCATTTGTTTGGTGGGTGTTTTGAATAAGGCTACCTTCAAGAGAGTTAGCTTGCCTTCTCAATTTTGCTTCTCAAACCAATACTTGAACACATAGCAATCTTCAATGGTATGTCCCAAAACTCTGTAGTAAGGATAATAGTTTAGGTGATCTATTTTGTTTGCCTCGCCTGACCTCTTAGATTCTGGCAATTAGAGGCCTAAGTTTAGGGCATTCTAAAAGATTTTACCTACTCTTTCTCTTTTGAAAGAATATTTCTTCCTGAGCCTTTGTTGGAGATCATTGGATCGTTCCACTTATCTATTTCCTCCAAGAGTTGGTGGCTTTTAAGGATTACCCTTGCTCATGGTGGGATTTGGAGGTTTCTTTTGCTCAGTTGCTACGAATATAGCCCTCACATTTTTGGAAGGCTCTTCATGTTTTACCTTATCTTTTTTCGGTTTGAAGCTTTGTAAACTAGATAAGGTTAGTGGACCAATCCTTTCTAATTTTTTTGACTTGTATGATGAGATCTTGAAAGGTATGTATAGAATAGGTGCTCAGATAAGGTGTCATCTATTCTCCCCTTATGTTATCAAGAACCAAGTTCACTATTTTAAATTGGCTCATGGGTTGTTCACACTTGATGCTGAGATTTTTCCACCGTGTAATACAATTTAGAATCAACTCATTATTACATTTTAATGTTGAGACAAGGTCTGCAATGGTTACTTTATTGCTAACTTCTCCGAATCTAATTTAAAAAGCCTCTTTCATTTGTGCCCAAGTTCATATGGATTTTGGTTGCAAACTAACATACTATTTGGATGCTACTTTTGTCATGCTTGCTAAAAATTGGCTAAGTAACAATGACGGACTATTACTTGAATCTCCACACAGAGTCACAAAATAAGTTATGTGCTATTCAAGATTGCCCATAATATTAAATTGCTTGAAATTAGGTACTATATAGCCTTTAAGATATGACACTCGGTTATGATAGTTAAGGTATAGTTTGTTAGCATCATTTACCCTACCCATCTCACTGCCTTGTCTTAAATACATAGCTACCATATGTTGTACCTATTGTTGTATATATGCTAGGAGTTTTATATTGTCAGGGATCTTTGAAATTGGAGATTGGGTATTCCTTACTAGAGAAGGTGCTTGTGAAGGGCCTATCTTTTCATGGATCTCTTCTATAGGAGATGCACCTTCTACTATTTTTGGAGATGGCTGTTGAGATTGTTCCAACTTATCAAGCTTCTAACTCATTTGTAACATCATTTTCATAAACTCTATGACCTTCTTTTGAGTTTTATCTTCTTTTTGTCTTGTTTTCTTAGCTGTTCTTGTAATGTTTCTACGGTCACTTCTTGATTATAGCTTTTAGTTATGACCAAGGCTTTTGTCAAAATGTGGTGGTCTATATTTTGAGAATCAGATTTAGGCTTTGGGCTGAGTCTAACTTCTCCCATTAGTCGAGTCATCTCATTCAAGAGACTACTCATGAAGTGGGTCGCCATACCTTCTCTTTGGCATGGTAGTAAGGAATGGTCCACAAGAGCCCTCTCCTCTTGGATTTCATTATCCATAAGGCTCACCTGGATAGCTTTCTTTTGGTGTTTGGCTAGTTGAAGTGTAGATTCGTGGTATGAGAAATGGCTCTAATAGTGTGGGTGGTCTCCTTTAGTGAACCCTCATGCTGAGTTGTAGTCTTATAGTAACTCTTGTGATTTCATTTGGTGATTCACCCATTTGCTATAGTCTTAAGGAAAGACTGTGCCCCCAATGATTTGCTCCTACCCTTCTCCAAATTGATTAATGGAGCGAATGAGTTGGAGGTAGGGATGGTAATAACCAACTTTGTTCAAGGGATAGGTTTCTCAGGTAAATTGAAAATTCAAGCAGCTTTTCGTTTACTTGTGACAATCAAGATGAAATCTTCATACTAAATTCCTGTGTCCAAATTTGGCTTTGATTGCCCCCTATAAGGGGTTGGGTGAAGGTGTTCAAAAACTGAGTTTTGTTTCAGTCCTAACCTCTCGAAGACTGATATCCTTTGAGGTATGGTTTCTAGCTCTTCATTTGACTAGTCCTTCTCATTGGGGATGACAACATTAGGTCTCCTTCTCCTTGATGGAAGGTGAGAACCAACCTTGTTTAGCATAACGACAACTTCAATTAGTGCAATAGCAGGTGCCTTGTTGAACTATACTACCTTGGAGATGGTCTCAAACTTGATCTGAACATTAGCTACTTCTGTGACAACCATTAATTGAGGTAAATGGACAGCTGAACCTTCCCCCCAGAATGATGGTGTATCTTGGAGCAGAGATATTCCTTGTTGTTGTCATTTGATTCTTTCTCCTACAAAAGAGCATATAATTAATCAGTTTTCAATTATAATTCTGCCTTATCAGTGTCTCTATCATATTAAATAAGTTTCTACACTTGGAGAAGAAGTCAAGTCCCACCAGACATGCCAAAGTTTATGGAATCGATTTCAGCAGTCTAAGATAGTGGAGACCCCGGGAAAGACCTCGAATCATAAATCAAAGTTTATTTTAATATCAGTGTGTTATTAGGTGTTTGGAAATATTGACTTTCAACAGACATAAGTATCTATTGTTAATTACCCCAAAAATTATCAGAAATCTCCTAAAATGAGAAACCTAACTAATAAAATAGAGACACAAAAAGAAAAGAAAAAATATTTGATTGATTTTAAGAAATAATACATAACTTAAGTAAGGACATACCCTCACTTTATAATAAATTTTAATATAAAATTATAAAAAAATATGAAAGAAATAAAGAAAGTGTCCTTAGTTGTTTATGACGGTTTTAGATCCTAGCCTGACTTTAAATACGTAAACCCAAAGGGTAGCCTAGTTCACAAGCTTGAAAATTGGCTTAGAGATATAAGCCTAAAAGTTGATTGGGTGTGAGTCTGAAGATTGGCCTAGATGTAAATGCGAAGATTGGTTGAGTGTAAGCCCAAAGGCTAGCTAAGGGCAAGCCCGAAGGCTACTGAGTGTGAATCTGAAGGCATGCTGAGTGCATGTTTGAAGGATAGCTTAGGTGCAAGTCCAAAGGCTAGCTTAGTGTGAACTTGAAAGCTAGATAAGTGCAAGTCTGAATGTTAGCTAAAATGTGAGACTGAAGGCTAATTAAGGTGTGAGCCCAAAGGTTGACTGAGTGAGAGGCCGAAGACTGGATAAGTGCTAGCCCAAAGGCTAGCTTTGATGTAAGCCTGAAGGCTGACTGAGTGCAAGCCCAAAGGCTAGCTAAGTAAGAGCCCAAAGATTGGCTTTGATGCAAGCCCAAATGCTGGCCAAGTGTAAACCTAAAGGCTAGCTAAGTGTGAGCCTTAAGGGTATCTTAGATGCGAGCCTGAAGATTGGCTAAGTGCAAGCTAGAAGTTGGCTAAGTGTGAGCCTTAAGGGTAGCTTAGATGCGAGCCTAAAGATTGGCTAAGTGCAAGCTCAAAGTTGGCTGTGTGAGCCCAAAGGCTGGCTGAGTGTAAGCCCTAAGGCTAGCTAAGTGTGAGCCTAAAGGCTAGCTTAGATACAAGCCCGAAGGCTAGCTTAGATGCGAGCCCGAAGGCTAGCTTGGATGTGAGCTCAAAGGCTGACTTTGATGTGAGCTTGAAAGTTGGCTGAGTGTGAGCCCGAAGGCTATCTAAGTGCTAGCCCAAAGGCTACCTTCAATGTGAGTCCAAATACTAGCTAAGTGCAAGCTTGAAGGCTAGCTTAGTGTGAGTCCAAAAGGTAGCTAATTCCAAGCCTAAAGATTGGTTTGGATGCAAGCCCAAAGGCTGACCTGGATGCGAGCCCAAAGTTAGCTAAGTGTGAGCCTGAAGACTAGTTTAGCATGAGCCCAAAGCCTAGTTTAAGTGTGAGCCTAAAGGCTAGCTTAGATGTGAGCCCAAAGGCTAGTTTAGATTCGAGCTCAAAGGCTAGTTAAGTGTGAGCCTGAAGGCAAGCGAAAATGTGAGCCCTAAGGCTAGTTAAAGTGCAAGCCTGAAGGCTAATTGAAATAAAAGCTCAAAAGCTGACTTTAATGTGAACCCAAAGGCTGATTGGGGTGAGCTTGAAGACTAGTTTGAATATGATGAGGATTTACCATATTCAAGGGACCGCAGGTGGTCACGATAAGGTTAATGGGTCTGCCAAAAGAAAAATTAGGACAAGAGAAAGTCCTTTTTATTTTTATTTTTTTTTAGCAGCAACCTTCTTTTTCCTTTTTTTTTCAAGCCCTTGACTCTCTCCTCCTCACGTGGGCTATCTTTGTTTTTTTGATCCACTTTATTTTATTATTTTTTCTCTCATTTTATTTCTCCTTTCTCCCCACCAATCTTGTGCCTTCTCTTTGGTTTTCCCCTTCTTCTTCTTTTTGTCTTTGTCCTCTCACAACTGGGCTAGGAGTAGCCCAGTCTTCTTTTTTGGTTGGATCCAGCCAACCATGGCCATGGTGGGGCAAGGTAAGAGGCACCCCACCCTTCCATTCTCTGGCTAGATCCGACCATCTTTTGATCAAATATGGCCACCCTTTGTGTTGCGGCAGTGTCAAGGTCGATGGTGGTAGCTTGGGTGGCTACAGCTTATAGTGAGGAGGAGTAGCAAAGGCAACTCATGGAGGTGTTGGTGCTATGGATGGAGTGGTGGAGGCGCAAGCATAGGCAACTTGGCCAGTAGGTAGCTCAGCAATGGGGCAATGGTCCTTGACGGTCCTCGATAGTGAAGGAGGCGGTGTGAGGTTGGGCTCGAACCAAGCGAGCTGAAGTTGTCGATGCTTTCTTGAACTTCTCTCGCCTCCTGCTCTAATCTTTCTCTCCAATGATGCTCTCTCCTTTCGCTAATCTTCCCTTTGTTTTTGCTATTTTTTTGTGCAGGTTTCCAATCCTATTTATAGGCTTTGAAGATGATTTTGGAACTAAATTGGGGAGATTTGATGAGTGTGATTCGATCCTGATTTCTTAATTGGCTTCATTTTGGAAATAAATAAGATTTGATTGTAGATGAAATTATATACCAAAATCTCATGATTGGTTTGTAATTGATTGAAATTTATTTTCCCAATGAGAAAATTCAAATTTTGTATCATTTTTAGATGATAAATTTTTAGGGAGTTATTTGTAAAATTTTTCGAAGAAATTAGACTAAAATATAATTTTATAAATTTCAAGAGCCTTTTTACAAAAAAAAATATAATTATAAAAAATCTAAATTTTTTAGGATTTTTTAAAAAAAAATTTGGACTTATTTATAAATAAAAATTTCAAGGGTTTTATTTATAAATTTTTCAAAGAAATTAGATTAAAATATAATTTACAAATGTTAAGGGTCTTTTTGTAAAAAGAACACATTTGTAAAAAAATTTTGAAACTTCCAAGGTCATTTTTAAATAAATTTTGGGTTTATTTATAAATAAAAATTTTCAAGAGATTTATTTGCAAATTTTCATACCAAATTGTGATTTTATAAGTTTTAGAGATCTTTTTTAAAAAAGACATATTTGTAAAAATTCTAAAATTTTTAAGGTCCTTTTTTAATAAAATTAGGACTTATTTGCAAATAGAAATTTTTGGGGATTTATTTACATATCTTAATTTAGTCCAAGCCTTACTTTAACCTTTGATCCTAATTTGGGTCTAGATCCAATGTATAAATTTGACTCATCAGGAATCCAACTCAAAATTCGGAGTAGGATTTCAGAATCTACTTATACAAGCCCAAATAAGTTCGAATAGAACTAAAACATGGTCAAGCTAAATTTCACTGGGTGTGCTAAATCTCTATCAACATTCCAAGGCTATGCCCAACCCCATGAGCAATGGGTAAGGCCATCATCCTAACTTGAACTAACACTAACTCAAATAGAGATGAATAGGGTTAAACAAAGTTCCATTGGGTATGCCACTGAAGCTATCAGCAATATCTCATACTCAATCAACAACAAGCCAGGATGGACTATCGATTAACAGAAGCCAAAATTGTTGATCTTTTTTTTAAAACAAGTAGGACAAAAGGTGGGCTCAAACTTACTTAGTCAGTTAGCCAAGGTGCATTATTCTAATGCTTCAAAAAAAAGAAAATTATCACCAATACCATTTTGGCTATGAAAATATTTCAAAATTTATGGAGTTATTACTAATGCCTTATTAGCTAACACAAACATTCCAAATCAATGAAATTAACACCTATACCCCATGGGCTATAAAAATACTTCAAATTCCAAAAGGTCAACATCTCATCCCATGGGTTACAAAATCCTTCAACATCATGAAGTTATCGCTTTTGTCTTATTGACTATGAAAACACTTTGGACTCATGAAAATTATCAATTACACTTCCTTTGCTATAAAAATACTTCAAACTCAAAGAAGTTATTACCTACGTCTTATTGGTTATGAAAATACTTCAAACTCATGCAATTATCATTTATGCCTCATTGACTAATAAAAATACTTCAAATTAAATAAAGTTATCACAAATGTCTCATTGGCTTACGGAAACACTTCGAATCAAATAAAGTTATCACTCACACATCATTGGTTGACAAAATTATTTCAAATCAAATAAAGTTATCGCCAATACCTTATTGACTAATAGAAACACTTCAAATCAAGTGAAGTTATCAATAATGCTTTATCGGTTAACAAAAACACTTCAAACTAAGAAGTTATCACCAACACTTTAGCAGCTAACAGAAATACTTCAAACTAAATGAAGTTATCATCAATACCTCTTTAACTAATGAAAATACTTCAAATTTATAAAGTTATTGCTTATGCCTCATTGACTATAGAAATACATCATATTAATGAAACTATTGCTCATGCCACATAAGATATAGAGACACTTCAAAATCAATGAAGTTATTACTTATGTCTTATTGACTATAGAAATACTTCAAACTAAATGAAGTTATTACTTATGTCTCAATGGATATAGAAACACTTCAAATCAATGAAGTTATTACTTATGCCTCATTGGCTATGAAAATACTTCAAATTCATGAAGTTATTACTTATATCTCATTAGCTATAAAAACACTTCAAATCAATAAAATTATTACCTATGCCCATTGAATATAGAAACACTTCAAACCAAATAAAGTTATCACTTATGTCTCATTGGCTATGAAAATACATTAAACTCATGAAGTTATCACTTACACCTTATTACCTAGAGAAACACTTCAAACATCACTTATAGCTCATTGGCCATAAAAACACTTCAAAATAAAAGAGGTTATCGCTTATGCCTTAACAATAATAGCAATATTTTAAATCAATGAAGTTATCACTTACATTTTATTAGTTATAGAAATACTTCAAAATCAATGAAGTTATTGCTTATGCCTCATTGACTATAAAAATACTTCAAATTAATAAAGTTATTACTTATGCCTCATTGGTTATAAAAATACTTCAAATCAATAAAGTTATCACAGACACCTCATTGGCTATATAAATACTTCAAAGTCATGAAGTTATCACTTACATCTTATTGGTTATGGAAACACTTCAAACTAAATAAAATTATCAATGGCTTATTGACCATTAAAATACTTTAAAACATATGAAGTTATCACCTATACCTCATTCATTATGAAAATATTTCAAAAATCATCCAAATTACCGCTTATGTCTCATTGGCTATAGAAACACTTCAAAACTCATGAAGTTATTACCTATGCCTCATTGACTATAGAAATACTTCAAACGAAATGAAGTTACCACCTATACCTCATTGGCCATGGAAATATTTTAAAACTCATGAAGTTATCACTTACACCTCATTGGCTATGGAAATGCTTCAAAAATTAATAAAGTTATCGCTTACTCCTTATTAGCTAGAGAAACACTTTAAAATTTATAAAGTTATCACCAATGCCTCATTAACTATGGAAATACTTCAAAATAAATGAAGTTATCACCTACACCTTATTAGTTATGAAAATACTTCAAAACCAAATGGAGTTATAGAAATACTTCAAAACTAAATGGAGTTATCACCTACGCCTCATTGGTTATGAAAAATACTTCAAAATCAAATAAAGTTATTACTTACACCTCATTCTCTATAAAAATACTTCAAAATAAATGAAGTTATTACCAACACCTTACTAACAAATGAAAACACTTCAAAACTCAAAGTTATCACCAACGCCTTACTGGCTAATGGAAACACTTCAATCCAAGAAGCTATTACCAAAGCTCAAGACTATCAGAAATACTCCAGGCTAACCTCAAAAAGTTATTGTCAATGTCATTCAATGGATTTATCGCCAATGCTCGAAACTATTAGAAATACTTCAAACTTTTCTCATCACCTTTTGTGTCTTGTTGGATAGCGCCAGCAACATCTACCAAAAATTAAGTCAAAACCCATTCAAGTTAGATTTCATATGGTTTAACGTACGAGAGTGAGATAGCAGCACATATTAGAGCTCCTTTTCCATCTCTCTCTCTTTTTTATTTTATTTTCATGAACTTCTAGTTGAAAAGTGAGGGTATACCATTATTTAAGTCATGTACTATTTTTCAAAATTAATCAAATAATTTATTTTCTTTTTATGTCTTTACTTTGTTAGATAGGTTTTTTATTTTAAGAGATTTTTGACAATCATCAGGATAATTAACAATAGGAGCTTGCATCCGTTGAAAATCAATATTTTCATAATATCTAATAGCGCATTTCAAATTAAATAACTTTGATTTGTGGTTTAAGATCGCTCCCTAGGGTCTCCGCTACTTTCGAGCTATTGAAATCAATCCCACGACCTTGAGCTTTTTAGCTCTGGCTGTGAGAGCTACACATAATTCGAGGAAAAGAGCCTTTTATTTAGCAGCATTATTTGAAGCCTTAAATTCTAAGTGAGTTGAGTATTTAGCCACTCTTCTATCTGGGCTTTGGAGGATGACTCCAATTTTAGAGTCCGATTCACATGATGAGTCATTGACTCAAACCTTCGATAGTTTAGTTTTTAGTTTTGCCAGATATGATGTAGTCTCCACTAAAAATTCTACCAAAGATTAAGTGTTTATGGCTTTTCAAGCTTCAAAAGTCACATTGAATTAACTTAACTTAATGGACCATTTGGGTAATCTTTCCGAATTTTAGCTTCAATAGTTTTTGGCCCAATAGCCGACTCGTTGCTCTTTCCTACCATCAATGCTTTGTCCTTTCAATTGGGGTTATTGTGCTAATAAGTTGTTTCACACTTCTTTGCCAAGTTTTGGTCCCACATGCTTCATGTGTACCAAGTTTAATTGGAAATCTTATGACTAGATGGAAAGTAGAAATTACCACCTAGAGTTGATTGAGCGTTGGTTAACCTAATATCATATTATAAGTAGAGTGTGTCCAAACCACCATAAACTTTGATTTAATCATGGTGCTTCCTAGATCCTCTCCAACCATGAGGAGTAAGTCAATCATGCCAATTGGAGCCACCGAGTTTCTCATAAATTTAGTGAGGGTATCGATATACAATCCCAATTTTTGTCCAATTTTTATTTGGTCATATGTTCGGGTAAATAAAATATTTATCAAGCTTTTGTGTCTACTATGATACATTATGTCATATAGTCATCCAGGATTACTGAGGTAATCAATGTATCATTGTGCAGAGTTAAATTTTCCTCTAAATTCCTTGTTGAAGAGAAAATATCCTAGTGCTTGGGCTTGCAATTCTGTCTTTTCATTTCTACCTTCTCTTCCTCATGTCCTCCAGTGATGGCTTGGCATTTAATGGCAAACACCAAGGTTTCACTTTGAGTTGGTGAGCTATTAGGATCATGTTGACATTGCCCTCCAAAGGTGGATTTTACAACTCCAGGGAGTGGTTCCCTTGAGGAGAGGTTTGCGATTGCTATTCCTGCATGTAAGCTCCTTCAGCTTGTTCACCTCGGTGTACGAATTGCTTGAGGTGTCCCTTTTTGATAAGTCTTTCTATCTCATCTTTGAGGTGTCTGCATTCCTTAGTGTTATGACTATGCTCTTGGTGGAAATGATAATACCTAATTTTGTCAAGTTGTTCGAAGGCGATAAGGCCTTCGTAGAAAGTCTTAGTGCTCAATTTGTGCGAGGACTTCATCCTAGAGTTACTCAGTGGCATATAAGCTCAAATCTCGAGTTAATGCTCCTTCCATCTAGTTCTCTACTTTTTCAATTTGGGGGTCTATCTTCTCAAAGTTCCTTCTTCTGCTTATTGCTAGCCTCAAATTCCAATTTGCTGAAATGACCTCTTCAACATCCATGTGCTCTCTAACTAGCTAGATGAACTCTGCTAGGCGTTTTGGAGGTCAGCAAGCTATTTCATAGGCCATCTGAGGTTGTCAATTCTACTAATTGTAGCATTGAGAATAATGGAGTTGTCCAACTCGGTCACTTCTAACTGAGCCTTACTTAAGTGAGCCAAATATTCCCCGAGGTTCTCGTCTTCCTTCTGCTTTAGTAATAGCAGTGTCAGGGGGTCTTTTTGTCATAGTACCATGGAAGCAAATTATTCTATGAACTTGTTCGTTAAAATTATTCTATGAACTTGTTCGTTAAGTCATCAAAATAGGTAATTGAAAACCTCAAAAGCCCATTGTACTAGGATCAAGCTAGATCTTACAGTGTTATAGAAAACGCCTTACACATGGTGGAGTTTCATGCACCTTGTAAAATTATGGCATTCTAAAATGTGCTAACATGATCCATTGGGTCTTTCAAACCATTATATGTCTCCTATGGAGGCTATCAGAACTTTGGCTAAATTTGAGAATAAATAATTTTGGGAATCACAGGAGTTTTATACCTCATGTGACCCGGATGGCTTGGGGCTCTAGATTTCTCATGAGTTGCATACGTCATAGCCTCTCCTGGGATATCATAGGCATCTCTAGTCGATACTCGATTGGCATGTGAAAACTATGTGACTTTATCAGCTAGATTATAGGTGGAGTTACACCCACCATAGTCCCTTGAGGGGTGGTACCGAATGAAAAATGCCACCAATGAGTCACGATATCTTGGGTGTTGCTATGCATTAAGGTGCAGCTAGCTTGCGACATGATGTTGTGGCTCATGTGTTTGGTTTGACACAATACCTTGGGTCGAAGCCACGTTTTGTTATTGTTGAGTTTGTAGTATCTACATAGCCTACACTTGAACCTCCCACAATTGTGTAATCTATTGTACAATGGTGACCAAGGTTTGAAACTCCTCTCGGCTCACTGATTGGTGGACCCTGGAGGTACCCAGGTACCGTTTATTGGGTAATGCCACGAGGATGTGGGGGTGGCCTAGGTACTAAGATGGCTTGTTGAATGGGTGCACTTGGCCCATTTGATGAATTATAGGATTCTACTGGTATGAGAGCCATCTACCTCCAAGTGGATTCTTCGACAATGAAGGTTGTGTTGCCTTGTAGGGGTGAGCAAAACCGGTTAACCGAACCGGTTTTGCTCATTTGAGAACCGGAACCGGATTCCGGTTCTCAAAAAATTGAGAACCGGAACCGGATTCCGGTGAGAACCGGTACCGGTTTGGATGAAAAACCGGTTTTCCGGTTCCGGTTCTAAACCGGTTTAAACCGGTTCTAAAACCGGTTAACCGGTTTTATATTACTGCAAATTAACCACCAGCGACCGCCGGCGTCGGCGAGGGCGAGACGGTTCTAAAACCGGTATACCGGAGCTCCGGCGTCACGACGACCGGTGAGGGCTAGGCGGCGTCGCGGCGAGCTCGGGGGCGAGCGCGAAGGCGAGGCGGCGTCGCTGCGAGCTCGGGGGCGAGGCCGGGGCCGAGGCCGAGGAGGTGTCGGCACGTTGCTGCGAGCTCGGGGGCGAGGCGAGGGCGAGGCCGAGGCGGCGTCGGCGCGTTGCTGCGAGCTCGGGGGCGAGGCGAGGGCGAGGCCGAGGCGGCGTCGGCGCGTTGCTGCGAGCTCGGGGGCGAGGCGAGGGCGAGGCCGAGACGGCGTCGGCGCGTTGCTGCGAGCTCGGGGGCGAGGCGAGGGCGAGGCTGAGGCGGCGCAATTAGGGTTAGGGTTAGGGTTAGGGTTTTATATATACTGAGAAAACCGGTACGGTTCCGGTTAACCGGTTTTTCAGAAAACGTGAAACCGGAACCGGAACCGGTTTTCCGATTTTATGAAATTTCAGAACCGGAACCGTACCGGTTTGCCTGAGAACCGGTTTTCCGGTTTGATTCTCAACCGGTACGGTTCGGTTAACCGATTTTTCGGTTTTTTTGCTCACCTCTACTGCCTTGGGCAGCATTATTGAATGATCATGGAGATCTCTTTAATTAGCCGAAAAGAGAAGCAGAGCAGGTCTCAATGAAAGTACCAATTTGTTGATAAATCTCAATTTTTACTGATTTTGATTTGAGAAGCTTCTTGAAATCAATCCGCTAGGCCATTCTTTTGCTAATCTACAATAGAAAAAAAAGTGCGAATGATCACCGAAAACTCTGCGGCGACAGCCGCTTCGACGCTCAAGTCAGTTATAAACAAGCCAAATCTATTGTTAAGAGGAGAGAGACATTAGTTTTCACCTTTTTAGAGATTGTTGTACTTTGTAGGTTATAAAACATATCCAAATCTCATAATTTAGGGGCTATAATATTTTTGGATTACTTATGATATATGTCACAAATCTCGAATTTGTCAAAATTTTCTTTAGGTAAGAGTTTATAACAATCCGGACTCTAGTCTACTTATGCCGAGGTATTCGAGATTAATTAAAACTTGATGTAATTGCTTCACCCGAGAATATCAAACTTCTTATGTCTTAGTGTTGAAATAAATCAAGCCTCTTGTAACCTATGTGTTGAGAGCTCATTGTAGCTCGATCTTAAGGCGGTTCTTAATCTTGGGTATATTAGCTAACGACCGATCTAGAATTTGGTTCTTATCAATCCTTTAGACCGACCAATGCACTTTAGTGTATCATTAAAAACTTTAAATTTAAGCAAATTTAGAATTTACTAATTTTTTTAAAAATTAATTGAATTGTAGAATTCTAGACTTTAAAATTTAATACATGAGATTAAATATTGAGCTTTATACTCTAATAAAATATAAAATTTATAGGTTCAATAAAATAAACACATACTTCAAATTTTAGAACTTTAAAATCTTAAAATATTAAAATTTCAAAAAATAAATAGGCTTTAGTGAATTTTAAAATTTTTAATTTGGGTGGATTTTAACTTCTAAAAAACTTAAAAGGTTGAAGGAAATAAATCTTACTGAGACCATTTCTTTTTAAAATAGAATAAGCCAAAGCCCATGTCAATTTTGGCTTTTAAATATAAGCTAACTATTGAAATAAATAAATATATATATATATATATATATATTTTCTCCTCGATGTTCTCTTGCTCATATCTTGTGGATTCGCCCAATCAATGCATCATTAATCTAATGGTTTCCCACAACCAATGCAGATGCAGATGGCAGGTTATACAATTGAGACTGCAACATCGAAGCAAAGCCATTGATTGGATCAAATGTGAAATGAATGCGACGCCGACGAATTTGTTTATTGCAACCGACGCACGAGTGGCTCAGCTCACAGCGCGACCACTTCCAATTTTCCATCGGTTTCAGAGTAGTTGAAGACTGTGATCGCAATGCTAATTTACTTCTCTCACCACATATATCTTCTTCTAATTGCCATTAAAGATTATTTAACTATTTAAAAATATAAAAAAAATGCGATATAGTTATTTTTTTTAATTTTTATCTCCCTTTAAAAATGATTAGAAATAATTTATTTTTATCATTTGATTAAAAAATATATTTTTTAAAAAAGAATATTAATATATTCATATATTATTTATTTAAATTTTTTTATAATTATTTTGTAAAAATAAATATTATATGTGAAATTATTATGTCATTATAATTTAAAATATTATTAAATTCACTTATAGAGGTCATTTCGAAGTAAAAAATACAAAATAAAATTAATTTTATTTTTCACTTTCAAATAAAAAATGATCGAAAGTGCATTGATTTTAAAAAAGAATACTTGAAAATAATTAAATACTAAAAATGAATAAAAGTGATCTCACTTCCAACTGTTTCACTTTCTACCAATTAATAAGTCCTAATGGATTTAGATAAATGTGGACCACTCATCAAGTAGATTATAAATAAGAATTACGGATAATAACTACATGCGTTTAGAGTTGGATATTGAAAAATATAATTAAACATATGTCACTTATATATTTGACAAAAGTCGACTGCCTAAGTATCTACTAATTAGTAATACAAGATATTAGATAATTATCGTCACTGAGTTGACATCTAGGTGTCATTATCTATTTTTTCAGTTGCCATCTTATTATATAAATAAATAATTTCAGAACAAATATCTTAATTATATTATTAAAGACAAGTTTTATAATTAAAATATATAAAAAAAAAACCCTGCGCCCCCAAGGTGTTTAACTAGCTTGGTATTAAGTAACGGATAGTAGAGATGTATTGCTGAGATCGGGCTTCAGGCTTAAGCCCAGCATAGCAAGAACACACTGCAGAATAGAATGATAGTTGATGTGGTTCGGTTCCACTGTTTCTATCAATAATATGTCATAAGTTAGTGAGGAATAACTATGATTAGATCAATAAAAAAAGATGCCAAGATAAGGTTATTAGGTGAAAGCTAGGATAAACATGAACAGATACTTCAATTATAACACGTCACGAAAACTTTAGCTCATAATATTTTCATACAAGATACTTCTCTCATCCAAAATCCTTTTTATGGATAACCAAAAGATCAACCTGATGAAAAACACATCTACATGAACAAAAAGAACATGATCAACGATGGCTTCTCCAAAGCCTAGACAGATCATGATGAATTTGGTGAGCATTTCTGCAAGTCTTTGTTGAACTGCATCTCTTGATCATGGCACTCCTTGCCGCAGAATGCTTTCTCAACTCTGAAAGATGAAAATATGAGAAATTTCAGTGATGGATAAACACATCGTTCGCAATTAGAGAGAATCTATAGCAGATTTCTTGATTTAGTATGAATTGAAGGGTTGAAAATGGACAGAAAAAGGATCGAAGTGTACTGGTTAACTGTCTGTTGAAGTGAAAAACACACAGGCACCATGGTCATCCTGTTCTAAAGTAGTAACCAAGACCCCACTTGCTTAGTGTATGGGGACCCGCAAAATGGATCATTACTCAAAAGGCATGGGGACCTTGACAATTGTGGAAGGCCCACAGATCAGTTCTCAGAAACCAACCTTGCCTACACAAAGATAACAAGGGATCTGTCTAGTCTACATCACTAACCAATGAAGAAACACAAATTTTGAATCAATAATGTATCACAAGAGCTACTTTCTATGTAACATGGTGTTTTTCATCTTAAACCTCAAACTAAGTACTCAATTCAGATATTTGATGAGGCTGCTCCAAGTTTTGATAAAAAGATGTATTTAAGTCTTCATCTATAAAGTAGTGAAGAATCACAGTTTTGGTGCTAGTAATGCATACAAACATGCTTTGTTTAAAGAGAAATTAAAATATGTTGTAAGGCTACTAAAGATTTTGATTAAATTGATTGATTTCATACTAGAGATGAATAAGGAAAAATGAAACCCCAACCTGTACGCGAAAGAGTCTTCTCCCTGGCCAAGGCTTTTCTTACATGAATAACAAAACCCCAAGGCGTCATCCAAAGGATGGCCTACTTGATCATCCAAGATGTCACTCTCCTTGCTCGGAACGACGAATTCATCACCGCGGCTCTCAACAATGCAATCATCAAAGATGTGAGTAATCCTTGGGTTTGGCCCGTGAGAAATCACACAGGTGTAGTCCTCAGAGAGCTCAATCTCCTTTGCAGACAAGCTCCTAAGAAACACCTTAGGCGAAGAACCAAGCATTTCAGAGCACACACCTGCAGCTGCCGTAGGGGACTTCATACAAGGGTACGACAAGCCCAATTGTGAGCTCTTAGTTTTCATGGCAAACTCGACGGGAGACTGAGGAGACTCACAGGAGCTATTGGAAGGGATTTGAACCTTGAGCTGTGACCCAAACAACACCACTCTAGTGTCTTGCTTCGGCGATCTCGCGCCGTTCTTACGGCTGTCATCACTAAGAGCATCAACAATGCCAAGTCCAATAGGACCCGCATCGCCATTGCTCCAATGGATGTGTGAACTTTCTTTGACAACAGTAGGAGCGGGTATCGTTTGAAGTGAGGGATTCTTCAAAGCAGGGAAGTTCTTGCTTTCATGAATGAAGGTAGGGCTCATTGCACGCTCAGTGTCTGAGAAGGATTTTGATGGTGAAGCCACAAGAGACCTTGGAGAAGGAAGAATAGAGGAAGCAAAGGACCTCTTCCTAAGCATCATAATGATAACAATAAATAGTAATAATAACAATATCCCTGTTCTTCTCTTTTGGTCTCAGAATCTTTGAAAGTCCACTGCAATAGAGAACAAAAAGGCATCAAAAGAAAAAAAAACCGAGAGATGGAAAGGAAAAGAGCAATCTTTCCCTTTTCTTCCACCAATTGAACAAGAAAGCCACGAACTCACCTTGGCTGGTACGGTTGGTCTTATTAGGATCATTAGCACTCAAAGGCAAGCAGGGACGGTCCGAAGATGCCGCCTTTATCGCACTTTTAAGATCAAAATCGCATAACAGAAGCAGATTTTTCACCAAAAAAAAAGAAAAAGAGGATCAAAATGGATTGGCTGATGAATTGAATTTAAAGAAAAAAAAAAACAAGTTCTGGGCTGGGCATTTCTGGCTGTGATTCTTGAAAAGCACTAAAAGCAATCAAATTGAAGAAAAGGACACAATCTGAGAATTGTTTATGGAATAATTCACCGAAATACGGCAAAAATCAGAGCGAAGAAGGATGAAAACAAGAAAAAAGAGCAGAAGAAGTGCTAAAAATCCATAAAGTTGAGAGCCTTATCAGGCAAGAGTACCTCGGAAGATGGCGTGGGCTCGGAGGAGGAACTCCGCGGTTATTTAAAGAGACGCCGGTGTGAGAATCGCATGCTTCGGTTTGGTTCTGGTCGGTTCGGCTTCGGTTTTGGCCGGATGGTGTTTTCTGGCTTTTTGTGGGACCCATTGGGCCGGGATAAAACTTGGCTTGGCATCTTCCTTGATCTTCCACAGTTAACCTCTTCTTTTCCTAAAGTACCTCATCTTTCTAATCTTGTGTTTAGACCGAGATCTTTTGGTTGGGATCTAACGTCGCTTTTAGCTCATGACTAAGTTAGGTTTATCATAAAATAGTGTAAACCATTATGATAGACTCCCACAATTTTTGTCCTTCAGTTTATCACATTTAAATGGTTTAAACTAAACTATATTTATCCCATCTTGCTGCATTTTTTAATTTATTATTGAATAATCGTTAAAATATATGAAAACATGTTTCTTTATTTTATTTTATTTTTATTTCTGAGACTAAAAATTATAAGAACTAAAACCTCCAAATAAATTTTTTTTATTTAATTGAGACCCTGTTTGGTAATGAATTAGGATGATAATTAGCCTATTCATAGTCGGATTAGCATTCAAACACCAAAAAAATAACCAAACTAATATTTTATACTTTTTTTACTTCAAAAAACTAATTTACTATAATTTCCTTACCATAATTCAAATACCAAAAAATCAAGTAATAAATTAAGGATAAAATGATCCATAATAGTTTCATCAAAAAAATAATCAAACAAACATTCAAATACCTTAGTCCTAGTCTTAGTTTTGGTTTTGGTCTTGATCTATTATCAAATGGGCCCCGATGTATTAAAAATTAATTATTTTAGAATTTGAGAATTTTTGAAATTTTAAAAATTTTCACTCGTTTGGTTTAAAGAATATAAAATTTTCAAAATATATTTTTTGAAGAAATTTTAATTTTTGAATTTTGAAATATTTAAAGAAAATATAATTAAATACATGCAAATTTTAAAGACTAATTATTAAGTTTATACTTTAAAAATATCTTAAATATTTAAAATACCTTACTTATTAAAGTTTGACAATAATTATTAAAAAATATCTTAAATATGTAAGATATTTTTATTATTAAATTGTCTCCGGTGATGTGAGATGCACAAGATCGAATTTTATCTTCCAATATTTTTTATTGTCGATCAAAATGACCGAAAATCAAAATTTCTAAATTTTAATTTTCTTATAATTCAATTTTTCTACAAAATAAATACTTAATTTAAAACTTTTTAAATTTTTAATTTACAAAACTCCAGTTTTCTATAAAACAAACATACCTTCATATTTTTCTTTTCCAAAATAATAAGAATTTCGCTTATTTAATTTAATTGATTAAAAAATGATTGCTTAATCATAAATGTCATGCATCATACAAATTTAAAAAAATTCAAGAAAAAGACCGTACAAATTAGACATAAAATATCATACTGTCTAATAACAATAAACCAAATATTTCGGACAAAAAGAAAAATCTTATTTTTTTCTGACTGAAAAATAAAAATGGATTTTGTCGGTTTTCAGCTGTTTCGATCGAAATAGGCGTCTGTGGCCGGGTGACGTGGCAAACCCCCCAAAAAAAAAAGGCCGATCGGCCCTTTCGGACCGATTCGAGACGGCAGTTCGGCGCGAAAAACCGCAAGTCAACGTCTCCATCAAGTCCTGTTTGAGAAGGGCCCCACATTAACGTCCTGTCGTTGTGGGCCCCGCCACATAATCCATAAACATCCTTATTTGGATGTATTTATGGTCATGCCATTTGCACCTTTTTTTTTTCCGCAAATATGTATGTAAGGCCTAGCTATAATTTCAATTTACTGAGGCACACCTCGTGCTCTAAATTTGAACCTAAGAATGCAATTTGTGAGATAAAAAAATCGAAGCAGAATAAATAACACCAAAATTTGCTGTCTTGAATCATATTTATTCAAAATTGTGCTGATTAACCAAATTTGAATAAGTTGTGGTTTCCTCTCCTCTCAATTTCATAATCAATAGATCAATTCAATTAGGTCTTTTTTTTATTTTTTTTCATCCACACTCCTTAAAAAAGTAAGAAGAAATATTGGTTGAATTCTCGTATGGAAGATTTAAACATATATGTTGATAGAATTAAGCTCATCACCGAATGAGTTGGGATCAAGGTTTAAAATTTCGGTCGAAATCGAAACGTTTCGACCGAAATGATTCAGTTTCATCCAGTGGCTAAATGTTTCGCCCATTTATGTTTCACTTCTAGGGTTAGGACAGCAAGCAGTGGCAGTGAGAGCACGGCGAGATTATGCAAAGCGCAATAAGTTCACGGCGAGATTACGATGAGATCGCGGCAAGATCGCACAGAGCAGTAGCAATGGAGCAGCAAGTAACGCGTGGAGCAAAAGCAGTGAAACAGCAAGCAGCGCGCGAAGTAGAAGCCGCGAAGCAGTGTGCAGCGTGCGGAGTAAAAGCCGCAGAGCAGCACGTGGAGTAGAAGCGGAGGAGTAGCGGGCAACATGCGGAGCATTAGGAGTGGAACAGCGAGTAGCGTGTGAAGAAGAAGCCATGGAGTAGTGAGTAGTATGTGGAGCAGCTAGTAGCAGCAGAATAGAAGTAGTGAGCAGTGATTAATGGCAGAGCAGTGAGCAATGGTGGAGCAAAAGTGAAGGAACAACAAGCGACGGTAGAATAGCGAGCAGCGACGGAGCAGAAGCAGCGACCAACAATAGAGAAGCAAGCAGAAGCAATGAGCAACGAGCAGCGAGCAGTGCTTCCAGTTTGGTAAACCCTACTTTCTTCTGTCCTTATTGCCATGCCGAAGAATTTCTCTATTTCTCTATTTTTGAGCAATGGCGGAGCGACGAGCAGTGGTAGAGCAAAAGCAATGAGCAGCGGTGAAGCAACGAGGGATGGTGGAACGAGTACATCCTCCTGGAGGCAAAGCAAGCACATCCACCTAGAGTCAGAGTGAACGAAGAGGATGGGCTCAAAGGCATCGAAGAGGAGGATCCCTGAGGTGACGTCCATGCTTGCAATAGTAGCGCGTGTCAAGAGAGAATGCTTGGAGCAGCAACATGATGAGGTCAACTCGGTTCTCTTCCCCACTAGCAGTGATAGACTGGGCATCACATCTTATCAAGGCAACAGCGAGGTCGGTTTTGTGGAAGTCCGATGGTGAGGAGGCAGTGCGGCATGATGCGTTGCATTGTCGCAATGCGAGACTGGGGTTTGCATAGACTCTAGAGGTGGATGGGTGCAACAACCGAGAGAACTCAAGGAGGAGCTTGGCGGCCGGCTCTTTGTTCTGGCCAAGTGTGCATGAGTGGACTCGGTAGCAACAAGAGTGCCGGAGGAGATATCGATGGTCGCCAGTGTTCTGCTAAGTCTTTACTCCTGTACATGAAGAGATACCCTGTTTTGCTGCACAGGCCTGCTGCTCTTTACTCTGGATGCTGGTAGGTGGTAGGTGCATGCTCATATGATTTCTGTATTAGCCTAATGTGTTTAATTACATTTTGTAGGAGAGATGATCAAGAGTTGTAATTATATTTTGCTAAAGATAATCAAGAGATATAATTATATCTTGCTAAACCTAATCCTAAGTTTGTAATCCTAGTTTTTCTCTCTCCCTGATCATTTTAATCAAGTTACTTTGTGAAAAGTAAAAGTAATGGTGGTGATATATTATCAGGCTAAGAATAATTAGCTAATTAAAGCAAGACCTTATCATAATCCCAATACGAGAATTTCAGCTAATTGGAGCAGGACCTTATCATAATCCCAATATGAGAATTTTAACTAATTGGAGTAGGATCTCATCATAATTCCAGCACGAGAATTATCAATGTCCTCACTCCCTAATGAAAGCATGTGAATAAACAATGCAGAAAGTGAGTGGTGGTTATGTTTTTTCCCGACAATAACATGGTGAAGTGATTGAGGTAGGTGGAAGGAGATATGGTTGGTGTTTAAAGCAAGGTTAGGGTTTTCTTCATTATATAAAGCTGGCTCCATTGCAATCAGGGTGTTTAGGGTTTCTTCTTCAATTTGCTAGTGGTAGTGTTTTGTCTTCAAGGTATCCAAATTGTTGTTGTTTTTCTTCTGCTGTAGTCTACTGAAAAAGAGGTAAGTAGTTAAGGGTTATATATGATTTAGATTTGAGGTTATGATTTTCTTATTCTTAATGTTGAACTTCTTACTCCTTTGATCATAGTATATTTATGTATTTTTTTTATAATTTTGTTATTAACAAGTTATAATACTCTTTTCATTATACTTATTCAATATCATTTTATACGAATATATATAGAGATATATGAATGCCAAGATGTTGATTTTAATTTCATGCAAAAATATTTTTTATAATTTGATACTTTTTATAGGGATTATTTGCATGCCATAAGGTATAAAATTTACTTAAATATGGGCTTCTATGCAAATGATTAATAAAAAAAGTTTAATAAATTTTGAAAAGCATTTGTTACTAAATTTGTAAGAAAATTATATAACAATTAAGTAGTAAATTAATAATTTTAAAAATTATACCAAAAATTGCTACTAAATCTGAAAATTTTGAAGCTATGTGAAATTTTCGCAGTAAAGATTTAATTTTAGGCTATACAAAAAGAAAAGGATTTTTTACCTACAATTTTGTAATTTTATAATTTTATAATTTAGTAAATCAAGAAATTTGGAAGTTATGTAAAAATTAGCTATTATTTGTTAATAAATTTATCCAATAATTGAGTTTTAAAAATTTTTAAGTTAAGATTTTATGTGAAAATTAGGTAGAAAATTGAGAATATAAAAATTAATTAGTAAATCAGAAAATATTAAAGTTAAGCAAAAATTAGCTAGTATTTGTTAATAGATTTGTCCAAAATAGAATTTTTTTTATTTTTTTAAGTTAAGATTTTATGTGAAAATTTGATAGTAAATTGAGAATATTTAAATTAATATAAAAATGGTTAGTAAATCGAAAAATATTGAAGTTATATAAAAATTAGGTAATATTTATTAATAAATTTATGTGAAAATAGAGTTTTTTATATTTTTTTAAAAATTAAGATTTTATGTGCAAATTAGATAGTAAATTGAAATATTGAAATTAATGTAAAAATTAGTTAGAAAATTGGAAAATGTTTAAGTTATGTAGAAATTAGTTAGTTCTTATTAATAAATATTTTTTGAAAATGGAGTTTTTTGTTAAAAAAGTTAAGATTTAATGTGAAAATTAAGTGGTAAATGGAGAATATTTAAAGTTATGCGAAAATTAGCTAATCAATTGGAAATTTTTGAAGCTATGCAAAAATTAGCTATTAAACTAAGAATTTTTTTGCCTAATTATAGGTAAATTTTCTTTCACCATAATTTGTGCTATTATTACTGGTCTTTCCCTATTACTACTACTAATATTCATATGGTTTCATTGCTTGTTTGTCGTTTCTATTGCTATTCTGTTGTTATTGCTATTGTATTATACATGACTCCCAAATAAAACATGTAACGATCTACTTACAATGACGATATCACATAACAATACTGTGAATTAGTGAATGCAGGTCTTCAAAAAGTTCATTACAAATGGTGTGATCGTGTGCTTTGTTATGAAATTACAAAATTAAAAGAGCATTTAGGCAGAGTAATCGGCTCAATCCGAACTTGTGAGAAAATTTCAAATGAAATGAGATAAATATTTTAGGCAATAATACAAAGCGGCAAAAAAAGTAGAAGAAAGGATATGGCCAAAAAATTACGCTTCGAACAGAAATTTATCAGACGCTGTAATCCAGATCCTAAGTAATTTTTTGAAGATGAAGACAATGATAATGAGGTTTATGAAGTAATTCGCGAGAGTCGAACATTGTACGAGGAAATTCAAGGTGGTGCTGACCCTTCCGAGACAGTTCGTGATTACTGAACTACTAGTTCCAGAGAACAATATATATAGTGATGCACAGCTACCCCTTAGGGAGTTAGAGGAGATTTTCTTTTTTCTTACATTGGGTCTATCAATAGTTTCCTAATTAACCCATTTCTATTGAAAGCAAGAGATGATACTCAACTAAATTTGAGAATAACATCAAGTAATTTTCGAAAGACAAAATAGTGGTTGGGTAAGGCAGTACCCAAATTTCTTTTTCTATAATCATGTTTCATTTCATTTAGCAGATGACAGTTACTATCATTGAATGATATATGTCACTCAAGAGTTTGGCCTAGGAGTTCCTCCACCAAGTAGTTATGAGATTTTTGAAAAATATTTGGATCTTGAACTTGAAGAGATGTCTTCTTTTATATAGACTTACCATAAATATTGTGATGAATTTCGGTGTACATTGATGTGTGATGGATGAAAAATATAAAACAGCAAAGATTTGATAAATTTTATAGTATATTATCCTGAAGGGACTGTTTTTCTAAAGTCAGTCGATATATTAGGGGAGTTGAAGACTAGTAATTTCTTATATCATTTGATTAATAGTGTCATTGAGGATATTGGTGAATTAAGAGTGATACAGATCGTAACTAATAATACAACTCCATTGGAATATACTGAGAAGAAGTTAATACAAAAAAGAAAATTTATTTTTTGGACACCTTATGTAATACACTCTATTAACTTAATATTAAAGGATATGGGTAAGGATCTTGATATTAGAAAAGTGGTTAAGGAAGTTCAGAAGTTGACATCATTTATTTATAACTATGCTTGATGTCTTGACTTAATGAAAAAGGAAATACGGGGCCGAGAGATTATCAGGCCAGACATTATTTGGTTTGTTACACAATTTATCTCTTTGGATTTCCTTTATGCCCATTGACAGGTGCTGAAGAGATTATTTACCAGTGAAAAATATGACAAGCATTATTTAAAGTTGAAACGGTCAAAGAAAATTCTTTCTGAATAATTCTACAATCAAATCTTAAACAAGCAATTTTGGAAATCAGTTGAGAATGTAATTGGAATCTTTAGTCCATTAGTTAATGTGCTACAAATTATTGACTTAGATAATCATTCATAGATGGTTCTTATATGAAGTAATAGAAAGAGCAAAATTGAAGATAAGATGACATATAGGAACAATTGAATTTCATTAATGGGAGAAGATTATCAACTGTCGTTGGGACAAAATATTATTCAGAGATATTCATGCTACACGTAATTGAGTAAGGTGTCATTTTATGACTCTTTATTAAGTTATAATGATAATATTATTGATTAAAATTTAATCACATTGTAGGTACTTTCTGAATCCAATATTTCAATATGTCAATGATGTCAACAACAGTAATACAATTCTTGAAGCATTACGTAAGGTAATCGAGAGGATAGAGCCAGATATAAGAATAAGAATATTGGCATTGTACGAGATATATTCTAAATTATTAATTTATTTTTTCATAATTAAGAAAATTTTTAATTTAAGTACGTCCATTAAATAGGCAGACGACTTCAAAAATAAAGTTAAGAACTTCGGCCCACAACAAGCTATCGTAACTATTAGGGGTAATACTCCTAATATAGTTGATATTCAATAATAATACATATTTACTAATTTAAATTATATCAATTTTTTGATATTTTTTTTAATAAATTATAGCTAGATAGTAGAATATTTGTGATTAGCATGCAGCATCTAATCTTGCAAAAATAACAATTAGAATTTTAAGTTAAACTGTTTCAAGTTCACAATGTGAAAGGAATTGAACAATTTTTGGATTGATTCATACAAAAATGAGAAACACACTTCAAATGAGAAAATTAGAGAAACTTATTTTCTGTCATTATAACATGCATTTAAGAGCCCAAAACTTACAAAAGAGAACATCACGAGAGGATGAGATAATCAACTTGTCCGCCATATTTGAAGACGATGATCCTTTAATAGAGTAGATTTGATAAAGAAAAGAACATGTTTTAAATTATCCTCAAACACAAGAAACTATTCGTCGTCTTTTGGATGAAGAATCAGAAGAGAAAGCTGACAAAATGGAGGATACTATTAAAACTAGTGATAGCAACAATGGTGGTATAGCTGGTGAGGCCAATTTCTAACAATCATAATATGAGAACTCGTCTTCATCTTTTCCACGACATTAAGAACATGAGTTTTTTTACTCTAATTTATATGGTAGTTATATACCATAATATCAATATGCTTCGCATGATGGATAAGATGTCAATCAAGGTTCAACAAATAGTGCAGGCTCAAGCTACTATTACAGATATTATAGTGGAATGTCTTTTTTCAATCAAGGATATCATCAGTCAATGCAAGACCATGTGACTTCGTACTATCCGCATGCTGAATAATACTATCAATCACAACTCCATCGTACTGATGAGGTGGTAATGAAGAATACCAATCTTTTCAAGATTTGCCTTGAAATAGCATGTGGTTATAAGATGTGATTTTATGTTATCTATCAAATGATATTTTCATTATTGGTGTAAAATTAATATATTTTATGTTATACATGTAGTCGGTGTGTATATAATATTATTATAATTTTATGACATCCAAATTTAATGCCTCTATAGTTTATATTATACTATAATAATTTATTTACTTTGTTATCACATTTTGTTGTAGTATTTTTTTGACATATTTTCTATTATCTACTTCATATTCATGAATTATGATAATTATAATATATTCTTTAAAAAATAGATAATATCAAATCCAGATGATTATATTATAGTTTCAGACCAAGTTATACTTGAAGTAAGAAGAATAATTATGTCGATTCTTTACCAAAAACTTATATTCTATCATAAAATTATTTCACTTTCAGCTTATGACATACTTGGAAAATATTTAATTAAGCATATATTAAAGAACGTGAAAGAGCAAATGATCAAATTTATCGTGTCTCTCAATAAAGTTCACTTAACACTATCAATCAATGTCTTGTCATAATTACCCCTGAGTATTTCGTACAGTGTGATATTTATTTCTCATGGGTTATTGGATCACTTTTACTATGTGTTGTCAATAAACATGGTTATCATTTTCATTTTGGACCTTCAATGTATGGTTGTACTTCAGAACTGCTGCTACGAGATTGTATAGAGTTAGTTGTTCTTGCTCGTATACCTACAAATACTCGTCGGGATTGTCTAGATATTGAATTTGTAATTCCACAATCAAATGTTCCAAACTCAATTAATGATGATTATACTGATAATAATAATGATGATGATTAGTTGTATTACGTTATAATTAATAAATTATACATGTGTCGAGTATAATTTAATGATAAATTAAATTTGCTTATGTTAATTTTTAACTTTTAATCATATTCATATTATTTCTTGTATATTTTTTATTTTTATATAGTAATATATAAAAAAATAGACAATATAAGTGATTAACTATCAAAATCAATTTAAATTAACTAAAATAATATTTAATCTTATGGTAAAATTATTATAAATTTTTTTTTTGATGTTTAATTTTTAAAAAAAAATTTATCGTATTTTTAATTTAAAGTCAAAGTAGAGTTAAAATATAGTCAAACTCTGGTCAACACACAATTAATAACTTAAAAAAATTTTTGGTTATAACCGAAACGGGAATGGTTTTAGCCAAAATAATCGAAACAGCCAAAACATATCGGTTTCGTTGGGTGCCGAAACTGAAACCAAAATTGAAACTCAAAACTTGGTTGGGATGATTTCTTAATATTTGAATTTGCCAAATTAATTCTTACTGTAATATATAAGATAAAAAGAGTGAGATCAAGAGTTTTTCGATGATGACTCCTTCAATACTCAAATCAACATATGATTGGAAAAAATAAAGATTCCAAATGACAAATTAAAAGGACTGTGAATTAGATTTTCAAATAATAAAGCAAGTTTCATTGATTCAAAATCCAAAAATACTTCAAGCATAAATAGATGATCAAAACTCAATTATAATTAGTAAAATAATTAAATCAAATGGGATTGATCAATTCATAATTATATATAATATAATTTTTAATTAATATAAAATTAAATATTCAATTAATCAAATTGAGTACATACAAAAAATAGAGGAGTAGAGAAAGTGAAATCAATATACGTAGTTTAGTAACTAATCATGCCTACTCTATAGCCTTTGTTTCAATCCCAAAAATTTATGCTTTTCACTATAATTATCGCCTTGTTTGAGTAAAGTTACACCCTTATATCAGCTCGCAAATCGTAAGTGTCACTTCACTTTAGACTCAATCAATCGCTCTTCATAAATTGCAAAACGTGCATTCTCACCATTCTCTTAAAATCTATAAGAGTATTCAATCCTATCCTAACAACGTAGAAAAGATACAATTACAAAAATTGAAAAAATAAACAAAATTTCATAATAAGAGCTTATCAAAGATTGAGACATAAGAGCAATGAGAATTTGAAAGTTAACAATCTTTGTTGAGGCTAGAAAGTTTTGGAAAGATAGATCTTTTTCTAAGAATATAAAACTTAGTTTTTCTCAATGAGTAAATAAGTTCTGAGTCTTTATGTAATCGTTGGAGCAAAAAATTAGTCATTCGAAATAACCCCATAGCTATTTTTGACAAGTTTGATTGACCGAACTCGTGACCAAACTATTCTAATGGTCAAAAAATAGCTATTATGTTTTTTCTGCCCATGTTTGGATGACTGAACATGTGAGTTCGAATAGTGAAACTCATTAGATTAGGCAACCAAACTTAATAGAAACAGAAACCTGAATCCTATCTATTAAATTTGGATGATCAAATATTACAATTCAAATGTCTGAACTTGATAGAAATTCAAATTCTGAGTGTTACAAATTCAGACTAAGTTTGATATTTTGTTAATTTTCTTAGACAAAAGTAAAATAAACTTGTAAAGACTTACCCAAGTAAAGTGAGATGTCAAACACAAAAATAATAAAAAAAAATTATTTCAAATCCGTGACTAAATAAATATAAAAAATTAAATCTAATAGTCTTTGAGTCATTTTTAAGTTTAGAGTTGTTTTTAGTAATTTTCAAGTCATTTTCTTGACCTTGAATCATGTTTATTGATCTATTATCACACTTCTATAATGTGTCCATCATCACTTTAAAGCATTTAGATGAGCTTTTGATTCCTTTATAAACTTGGCTATAGTACAAATGATCATAACTTGATAAACCATTAAATATATAATTTAGTCATCATTAAAACTATAAAGGATAATAAAAAAGAGTTAATAGGTGATTTTCTAAAAAAATGATATTAGTTAACTTATATCCTAGCGGAGTTATCCCTTTTATATTGACTTTTGTTCACTCTAAATCTTACTATTCCATTGACCAAGTACAAATTTAAGCGTTGTAAACTCTATTCAAATCTTTATTTGCAGGAGGTTCTATCAAGCTTTGTGTTTCTTAATGAGTGTTACATTGTGTCATTTTTTGTTAATTGCATTTTGGGCTCACTCTCAGCAGTTAGGTGATAGTGGCTTTGAACTCTGCCACTTCAGTAGTTTAAGAGTTGTTTGATTGTTTAAAAGTAAATGCAAGTGTAGAAAAGTTATTTCTCGCTTGTAGAAGCGATCGAAAGAAATTCACTTTTAGCATTTGGTTGGACAAAAGTATATTTTAAAATATAATTATTTAGATAAAATATTATTTATTTCATTATTTATGTCAATTATTATTTATATATTTTTTATTAATATTTTTTTAAAAATATATTATTATTGTATGTGGGGTTATTAATATTATTATAATTAAAAATTATTAGATTCACTTTTAAAAGTCGATTTGAAGCAAAATATATAGAAATAAAATCTAATTTGTTTTTTATTTCTAACTCAAAAGTGCTGAGTTGTGAATTGATTTTTAAGAAATTATTTTGCATAACCAAATAATAAAAGTAAAGAGAAGTAATCTCAACTATAACTTTTCTTTATTTTTATCAATCAAATAGTCTCTTTAACTCAAAGTCAGTTTCAAGTTGGTTTTGGTCTTACCAAAATTTGTACATATATGTAAACCCATTATACAGATTTGGTGTACCAACATGTTCGGTGTATTAACAATACCAGTGAGTATTTTAGGTAGTGAGTTCTAAAAACAATTTATTCACTTAGCGACCAAAGATATTTCTACCTAGTATGTTAATCACTATGTTAATGATTTAATTATGTTTTCTATTTTTTGCTTAATTTTGCTTAAAAAACAAGCATTTGTCATTCTTATTTGATCCATGGTTTTAAGATTTGATTTTAAAACGATTCTGACACCATTTGTAAGTTGTTGTATTTCAATTTGTTTCATTTCGCTTTAACCTCGATAATTTTGGCCGTTGTATCGTTTGAAAAATTATAGATTCTATAGATAGTTTTTGAAATGTTTTCGTTACAATTTTGATCAAAACTGATATGTTTGTGCGAAAATTCTAAACCTTGATTTGACCATTGAAATGAGAGAGACCATAGGGAAATAACAACAAAATAGCGAGTATTATTTTTTAATACGTAAATTATAAAATAAAGTTTTAAATTTTGATCGAAACATTTTGATTTTACACTGAACTAAAATGTTTTGACCCATATTTTTTATTTCAATTTTAAAAATATATTATTTATATTTATATATTATGTTTTTATCATAATTTATACTTAATATAGGTGGTTAAGGATTTGATTTCAAATAAAATTAATTTGGGATCAAAATTTGACTAGTGCATTATTTTTTCATATTTTAAGCTATTTTTACCAAAAAAAATTATATAATAATTTTAAAAGATATGTAGATATGTAAATTTGTTTCTATTTTTTTATTGTTAAAAATATTTTAAACTTAAAATTAAAATTTAATTAAAAAATAAATAAATAAAAATAAAAAAGAATTGGTTTTGATCAGAGGAAACGAAACATATCAATTTTGGTGCATCCAAAATCCAAACTTAAAATGTTGCTGTAAAGCAAATGGCTTTTCCATGCTGAGTGACTTAAATATCGGTGGATTTGATGAGGGGTATATAATTATTCAGATTCCAGCGTCAATTATTGTGTCTGAAACAAATTTAAGCGCTATAATGATAGCCTACGTATAGCCTTTAATTGTAGTGATTAAGATGGTGGGGCCATGGTTTTAGATTGATTACAGCGACAACAATATACAAAATTTTTTTTTTCTTTTTTTTAAAATTTTTCAATCTTAACTAAAAAAACTTAAGAGAAAAAGATTTTTGCAAATACCCTCCCGTTTTTTGTTATATTTGCACATGACACCCTGTATTATCGATGTATTTACAACTGTCGGATTTTCCACGTTCTTACTTAAAAGTACCAAAAGAAGCTGTTTCCATCAAGTAACGACTTGCAAATTAGATATAAACCTTGCCAATCAGCGTCCTCCTCATGATTCTTCTCCAATTGACTATTTCATACTAATTGTTCAGAAAACAACAGTATACTTGAGTTCTTCCAAGTATCTTGAAGGAAAAAAAAAATCATGCAAGAAAATAATATGAAATAGATTCGAGAAACGTGGCAGTGAAGAAGCAGGTCGCTTTTTTTTCTTTCTTTTGACTTCTCGTAATGCATTTTTTGATTGTCATACAAACGAAGACCAAAAATCCTTGGACTAACATAGATTTTTTAGGAAAGATCAGAGATAGACAAAGTTGAATATGCCCTGATAAGTACATGATACGTGAAATATCGTCATAGTCTTCCTGACACCAAATCCAGATCATTAGGGTTTTGAGGTTTCATATCAAACTGAGACATTGCAATTCTTGCCAGTATCCTTCTATTTTGGCCACCATAGCCAATCTCTACCATGGATCATCAAATTAGTCGAAATTAGGGAAAAAAAAAATATGTGGCATTTACCAAAGGGCTGACCATGTCTTTCAACAGACAACCATAAGAAGGTTTCTTTGTTGGCTTTTCTAAGTCCACTGAAAATGAAATAGCATGGCATTTCGCCATGTACTCGATGGCTACAATGCCTTGGCTCTTACGTAGACTGAAATGCAATGGAACTAGGAGAGTGATGGCCATTCAAAATGGTCAGAGATAAGAGTTCAAGATAAAGAAAACTGTACATCAAATCGTGCATCATCACCGTGCAGAGCTTCCTTCTTTTTGTTCACTTTTATGTTGTAGGTCCCATGTAAGAGTTGGAGCAGGTGGGTGTGGAACGGAAGGTGGGTTAAGTGACTTACCTTTGTGGGGTTGCAGAACATGAGACCATGATTACCATGACCCTCAAACGGAGATTTTAGATTTTGGTTTTAAGAATAGTTTTAATATTCGATAAAATCATTTTGTTTCGATTGTTTTGTTTCAATCATTTTGATCATTTAAACAATTAATGATCTAAAAAATTTTAAATTTTTTAAATAAGTTTTAAAATTATTTCATTATAGTTTCAATCAAAATCAACACATTTTAATTAAGAAGTTTCAACTTCAACCAAAAGTTAAAATATTAGTTCAAACTATTTACCCTCTCTCTTTCAAATTCATACATGTTAGTATTGAAATTCTCATAAGTTTTTTCTATTAAACAAGTGGTATCAAAACTTTAAGTTTATATCCATATATGTCGAGTCATAAAGTATCATTTAGTTGTTAGTGAAAAAGTAAATATGATTATCTTTTAGTGTTTAGTTGCTAGCAGGAACGACTAGTTAAAAATTTATAATTTTTTTCCAAAATTTTCCTTTCTTTTGTTTCATATGGGCTTACTAATTATCTTTTATAAAATATTACTTCAAATTGTCTATCCTCTCTCTCTCTCTTTGAAATTCATACAACATATTACTGTTGAAATTTCTATGAGCTCTTTTTTTGTTAAACAAGTGGCATCAAAATTTTAAATTTATATTCATATACATCGAACTATAAGGCATTATTTGGTTTGAGATGATATCAAATAATCAAATTAAATTTTAATCCCACTAGTGAAAAAATAAGTATGAGTATTTTGTCAGTGTTTTGTTGCTAGTACAATTGGTGGAGGATTTGTAAATTTTTTTTTCTAAAATTTTCCTTGCTTTTGTTTCATATGAGCTAACTAATTATCTTTTATAAATAGTTTAATCCAAAAAAATTAGAGTAGCTTAATTAGAAATAAGAGACAATTAAAATTATATTATATAAACATACTAACAAAGAAGACAATATTGAATTAAAATAAAATATAGTAATTCAAAATGGAATAGTACCCGATCGTAATACAAATATTATGCACATGCATAGTTGAATTACATAATGTAGATAATCAAATAGAAGTCTAATAGGAATAAATCATGATAAATATTACGAGCATAATAGCCACATTGATAATAATACAAACAGTAGAACATGGACAAAAAGTGTGAGTACTAGCAAGGACTATAATCTCATCACAACCAATATCGAAGCGTCCATCATATAGTTATCATATATGATTTGGTTACCCAGTAGTTGAAGCAAATGAAGATTGACTCACATATCTGTTGAACACCATGTTGAAATGTAATTTGAAAGCAGCTATTTCCTCATCCCATATGTAATAATTTTTGAGAAATAAACTTGACTACCTAACAATTTGTGTGCGATATTCCTCCTATGTTGCGTACACTTTTGGACAATGACCAATAAATAACAGGTATGTTGGTCTCTAAATTTCATTATTCCATGCAATTAGATCCATATAAATTTGAACATGATCAAAATTAGAATAATAATAAAATAATGAAGAATTTTAAAAATTAAATGCGATAATAAATAGTAAACAAATATATCGTAATAGCAAATCAATCACTCATGCAAGGCAAAAAGTAATTAGATTCTAAAGTGTTTCTCCAATGTGCGTTTTAGGTTGCGAGATATGCTCAGGCTTCTCTATATGAGAATCGTCTTCATCAACTTGTTCATTGTCCTGAGCACACCCATTGGTTTTAAGTTTCATGGAACACTTCGCATCACCAAATATTCAACATACGAAATTGTGAACAACAACACAAGTTACCACCAATGCACTTGTATTTCGTAAAGATATAGTTGTATCTTACATAATAACTAAAATTAATTTTTAAAAATACCAAATATCCTCTTCACATAATTTCTTAAACTAACATATATATGGTTAAATTTGTCCTTTGAATTATGTTATTGAATGTGTCCAAAGACAAATGGCTAATATGATAATGCTCATTTTTATATGGTGCTAAAAAGTAATTACCATTAGCATAACCACCATCTACTAGATAGTATTTATCTAGAAGAAATAATTATTTTATTAGTGGTAATATGTATTCAATGGATCTAATTGAAAATTTTAAACATAAGTTTAACCTTCCAAAATTAAGAAGTGGCCACACTCCAAATATGCCTTTAAAATAGATGAATCTATTGTTATAGACCTCTCCTATTCACTATAAAAAATACATAAATACATATTAAATGAAATAATCGCCACAACATTCTAAGTACGATTGCTATATCTATCCTAAAAAGAAAGTTGCATCTCTCGGGGGTACAATTATTGATATATGCATGTTATCAATTGCACTCAGCATATCCTAAGCGTTACATATCAAATAATACAATTAAGCTAGTTGACACTAAAAACATTACAATGAGAAGTAGTTATGCAAATATTAAACCTTAAAACAAAAATATGTTCCTCTTTTATTCCAAACCACTGGATGTATCAAAGTATCATTGGGAAGTAACCATATGAATCCATCGTTAAGTGCGACGACGTCATTCAACACATTATTGAAGTATCTGCTAATTGTCTCCATCAAGTATTGAATATATATTGCAAGTCTCTATTTAGCATGTTATAAGCAACATAAAGGAAAATCTTGAGTTGCTTTTAGGTTGTCACATTTTGCGTAGAGGAAATGAATCCTTTCGGCCGACATTCTAAACAATTATAAGAAAACTTGTGGTACCATTCAAAATGACTAAAAAAATTGGTACTCATTGGCAAGTAAATCATACATAATCTTTATTCTACTGAAGGTTTGATTATTCAAGAGGTGTGATGGTCTTCTTTGCTGCTACACTAATCGATCCAAATGTCGCAATATCATATCTTCCAACATCATCACTAGTTTAATATTGTCTTCATTAATAAATTTGCCATACTTAAAAGCATGACAATGCTATGCAAAAAAAATAAAATATGTAAACAACAATAAGAAATAATAGTATTTTTGCATGATCTTTACTAACAAAAAACTTTGTCTAAATAAATATACCACAAGTTTAAACAATTATATATATACACACATACATAATTTTACGTGTCCACATAATTAAATTAGGTTAACATGTCGAAAAAAGTCAAATTACATCAATGTTTGACTTAGCTAATATGAATATTAAACATACACAATAGATTTTCAATCATGTTGAATTTTAAGTTGTATCTACTCATATTCTAACACATCAAACAAAGAAGTAAGGATTAGTGGAAATACTTGGATATTGAGATATGAATATGAGTAGTAAAACTTTAAAAATCAATGCAATAAGGTGCATAAAAACTCAATAGAGATGTGAAAATTATAATCAGCCTTGATTTGTTTTATAGACCAGGTTAGAACTTTACATACTAAATAGTATATTTTCACGTTGACAAACAATTAAAATAATTTATTCACATGTCAAACACTGTTGGGGAGTCCAAAGAGTCTTAAATCAAATTAATGTAGTGAGTCGAATACCAAATTATTCGAAAAATCTAAACTTATGAGATATGAACCTTTCTACTGTATATTGAATTCTATCTATTTGATATCTAATATGGGACTAATCTATCACATCTAACATTATAACAATCTCTTCCTTTACGTGTGATTTAATCACATCAATTTTAATACTATTAATCAATAATTCTCTATCAGACTAATTCCAATTAGTGCTATTGGAGAACTATCTAATGTTGTCAATAATTTTTTCCTTAAGTGGTAGTATCTGGAGATTCACTACTAGCCATACAATCTCCACTTGACTCAATTTTTTGAGTTCAATGCTAATACTTAATTAACCATATTTAATAGGATGTCTATCAAACCTTGCACATCTTATGAAAGAGCTTTGCCTTTGCTTCAATTTGGGCATGAGATTAACATGTAACTCAATCATATTATTGACTATCAAACCAGCGTGCACTACCATATGACTCGCCTATATACTACCTACAAATGGGCCTGGTCTCAATCTCGAACTCTGAGAGAGACCATCATATGACTTGACTCAATAACATCATCATTATGGTAATTTTGATCTTAAAGAGTTTGCATAGTTTCAAACCTAAAGCTCTGATATAACTTATTAGGGAGTTTAAAAAGTGTTAAATCATATTAATATAGTGGGTCTAATGCCAAACTATTTCAAAAGGCTAAACTTATGAAATAGGAATATTTATACTATATATATTAGACTCTATCTATCCAATATCTGATGTGGGATTAAAATATTACATCTAATATTATAACAAAATGCTACACTTAGAAAGTAAGAATATATAGTAAAAATATATTTTTTACATGCTGAATAATGCATTTTCTTATCAATAAGACATAATGATAAGGTTCTTCACATCTGAATAATACAGTTTCATATCAACAAGATAAAATCAGAATTAATTCTTCACGTGCTAAATAATACACTTTCATATCAACAAGACATAATCAAAATTTATTCTTTACATGTTAAACAATACCTGTAAATAAAAATATCCATTCTTTAAGACATTTGGATAATAAATTTATAACTTAAACTAACAAACTAGAATTATAGAGATTTTTATGAAAAATGATGCAAGTAGATTTCTTTGGCATACTAGAATAGGTGGAAGCACATTATTATTCATCCCACCATGGGAAAAACTTGAAGGACAAATGAGAAATATAAATAAATTTTACACTGTTTGAAGTAAAGAAAAGAAAATTATCACAAATATACCATTTATTTTCATGTTGGGGATTATTATTGAGATTGACATATATTCGACCATGATCATTACGTTATTGGGGCCACTTAGGTAGGCTCATTTGATTGAAGAATTATTTTGCCAATTCATTTTTCTTCCCTCCAAGTAACCTCTCCCATTATCCATACTCTTTAGTTGGACCCATGTTACTTCCATCCTATGCTCCATGTTTAGCATCATATTGATGCACCTGCTCTTCCACCCAAATTTTCAATGCATATGGATCTCCTCCGGTAAAAAATATTTCTGCTCCATTAGATCTCAAAGATCTTTGGAGCATTTGTATGTCTTTTGACCATTCAAAAACCTAAGTTGGAACAATTTGCCCATACACTTTTTTTGTTAGTTGCCACTTATAAGTTTCTCTTCGCTCTTGCTACTCTTTTGAATGTTTTTAGCAAGAAGGTCATATTTTTTATTTGTATGCTCCAACCACTCATCTAACTTCTCGAGATCAAAGTACATGATGGGTTTACAAACTGTACTCCTAACACACTTATCATAGCACCTCTTGCTGCTCTTTGTACTATTGTCTTCACATATACTAGAAGAGCATTTTCTCATGATGATTAGAAATTGTTCCCTCGTCTCTAAGCAAACTCCTCCACACTTGAACATTTTTGAGAGGTACTTATATGTTGGTGCAGATAGTTAGGGGAATCGCTTGAGCTAGATCCTTCTTTCATTTTTTTGTGTTGCTTCAACTGGGTCTCTAGATGCCAATTTTCGATTGCAATTGAGATCTTCACCATGAACTCCATCTCGAAGAATTGAGGAAAAATTTTCTTCCAAACTTGTGCATAACGCAAATTTTGTTGCATAAAAAAAGTAACTAAAATTAGTATTTCACATGGTTATTAAATAGGTCAAATTGAATAGAGTGCGATCTAAACTTTACCCTAAAGAAATGCAAATTTTTTTGCATAAAAAAAGTAACTAAAATTACTATTTCACATGGTTATTAAATAGGTCAAATTGAATAGAGTGCGATCTAAACTTTACCCTAAAGAAATCATCCATTACATTAGGTAGGTCTATGGTTGGCTTGTTGGTATTGTGGTCCCATATTCACCTACATTTGTTCTTCATAAATAAAAATTCATTGTATCTTTCTTTTAGGTTTTTCCATCTAGTCTTTATTTGCCTACATCTCACATCATATTTTCTATTTCATTGAATTTACGGGTAACTTTAGTCCAAGTTTTCCTTCAAAAATTACCACCCTCATTCCTACCCTCAATATGCTTATCCATTAGCAATCTCACAAATAATGTATCATCTTTGGGACTCCACCTTGGGGACGATCATCCATCACTATTAACATATATTTGTTGTTTTAACTTTTTCTTACAATGTATTCTTTGATTGCCTAATAGGTATATCTTGGCTCTCCATATCTAACATCAAATATTTCATTCAATGGATGAAAAAAATTCTAGAAGAGGCAATATATAAAATAGAAAATAGGATAATAAACAATAGGTCACCATCCATTAAATGAACCCTAATTCATTAACAAATTTTTTAAATAAATAGAATAAATTCATGAAAAATAAAAACAAAGTACATATCCTTCATGGACAAAGCTTCCAAACAACCATATCTAACAGCATGCCAACATAAACAAAGAAAGGAATAAGAAACAAAATCTAATACCGAAGAGATAACAAATGAATAATTTGACAGTTTGCAACATGGTCAAGACCTAAAAATCAATCTCACTGAAGTAAAGAAATTAATTCATATAATAAAGAAAGAAATAAAAATTGTAGTCTATGTTATATAATGAGGTTCTCTTCATTCCATTATTTTTCCCATAAATTTTGACCTGAAGTATGCCTATGTAAGGAAAGAAAGACTCTTAATTGGGAAAAAAAATTCAAAATAAAATAGTCTATTATTTGTGAAGTTCCATGACTTTCCATTGCATCATGCATTTCAAATATGGAATTTTTTTGCTGATATATACTTTACTTCAGAAGTGAGTAACCTTGCCACCTATTGCTTAAAAACGTTCATGCAACAAAGTGGGTTCAAAAGACAATCCATGAGGGGGTGAATTAGGTTATGGAGTTTTTCACAAATTTAAAATTCTAACCGAAGTCACAACTGATACTTAGTTACTAAGTACTAATCAAGATTACAAAGTATGTATTCACATCCATAAAGCAAATAACTATGAGTAGAGAGAAGAGAGAGTGCATTGTGATTTTTGACTAATTGTACCTACTCCATAGTTGCAAGCTTCCTAACTTGAGAACTTCCTATTCCAACTAGAATTATCATTTTATCAATGAAATTACCTCCTTATAATCTCTTACTCAATATGAGCAAACATAGCTTCAAATTCTAGAAGAAACACACAAACTCCTCATAACACTTAGGAGGATTTATAATAAAAGTAGATAAAAAATAAACTCAAAGACAAACTACAAGGTCTCTCAAGTTAGAAGATTTTGAGACTCAATCTAAATTTTAAATTAAGAGCTTCATAATTGTGTTTAAGAGAGATTGAAGACATAAATCTTAATACAATTCCTTAATGAAGATATGAAAAGTTGTACTTTGAAGAATTAGAGCCCTATCAACAATTTCAAAAAAATTTCTAAAATCATATAGAAATACCAGTGAAATACCAATTGTTCGCTTAGTTATCCCCTCAACTTAATTGGATAGCCTAATGGTAAAAAATATAGTAATTACAAACCAATTTTTCTTAGTTTGTGAAGGTACTGAATAATCAATCTCAAACCATCAAATAATTAATTTGACAAAAAAATAATCGGTTTAAATATCAGACTAGATAGTCAATGAGCAGACTGGACACTTAGTTGAATAAAATTGATTTCTTGTTTTGTTAGATTGAACTACCAATGAGTGGACTGAACAATGATCTAATAAAAATAAAAAATTATTCCACAATTTTATCAGGTCAACAACACATTATCAAATAACACAAAAAATGAGAAGTAATACAAGATAAAAAAATAATAATATAAGGCAACGAGAGATCCACTATTAAAAAAAAAGGCTTTTACAAGAGTATACAAGAAAGACTTCACTCTTTTTTACTCAACTAAACTCTTTCACCAAGCCTCGGCAATGCCTCCACCTTCAGAGAGAATCTCCAAGAGAGCACCACGAGGAACCACCACGAGAGACCACCGAGAAATACTAGAAAGACCCACACACGAGAGTCGACACTCTCTCTCTTTCTCTTCTCTCTATTTTCTCTATTTCTCTCTCTCTATTTCTCTCTAGTTCAACCTTAATACTGTGCCATCATACCTAAACCCTATGTATTATAGTATATTTATAGACTCTTATTAAGTCTGAGTTTTACTCTAATTATAACTTCTAATATTACAAATCAATCATAAATTTAAATCCAACTTTGGATTCCTATTTAACTCAAACTTTAATTTGAGTTTGAGACACCTAAAACTCAATAATTTCTACCTTGGCTTGAACTCAGGTGTGCCACCATCACGAATCTTTAGCCGTCATCTCTCATCCAGCCCCTACCCCTGGGCTACTAGCTTATTCAGCTAATCACAAAACGTGAGCTTGAGCCAACCTCAAATTCACTCTTTGACCTCATTCTTCCTCTTGTCCCCTCCTTAGTCTTGCTCCCACACGGCTTCACACAACAGCCGCTGCCTTCTCCACTTGCTGGACCTCCTGAGCACCGCCTCCTATCGCCAGAGCATTGCCTCACCCAACTTGTACCCTAGCAACTGGCCTTCGCTGCCTTGAGTCGCTCTCCTCCTCTACGGGCTTCACAGGCGCCAAGCTCCTTTGTGCCTGTGCCAGACCCGCACAATCTGATAGTCCTTGGGCTCCCATGGCTATGAGGTCGTGGTTCCCCAGCCACTTTCGACCAGCCTGCGCCTACGCTGCAACCCCTGGTTCGTGTCGTCGGAACCTTGGCCTCCCCGGAGGAGAAGCCCTACTAATGCTTTCGCCATCCGCTTACATGCGCTTGCACAACCTACCGCGCTCGTCACCACTTCGAGCCCCTCCACCGGCCGAGTGGTCGCCATCGTCCGTCTTCTGAGCTCCAACCTTCGTCTCTGCTCACACAACTCTACTTAGTCAAAATCACAAACACCGTGACTGCAAACACTGGAGGACATCCCTTCTCCTCCCTCCTCCAACGTCCTTCACGGACGCTACGAGCTGGGCCACGTCCTCGGCCATGACACCTTCGCCAAGGTCCATCATGGGCGTGACCTCCGCACCGGTGAGAGCGTCGCCATCAAGGTCATCAATAAGGACCTCGTCTGCCGTGACTTTTGCCAGCTCCTCTCTGTCGTTGACTTCTGCCACTCCTGCGGCGTCTGCCACCGTGACCTCAAGCCGGAGAATCTCCTCCTCGACCATGAAGACAACCTCCAGGTCTCTAACTTCGATCTCTCTGCCCTTCCGGACCAGATTCGACAGGACAGCCTCCTTCACATGCAGTGCAGCACCCCGGCCTACGTTGCCCTTGAGGTCCTACGCCTACGCAGCTTGAGCGGCACATGCAGCCTTGTGCTACCTCGCGCACTGGCGCACCATGCAGCCCCACGCTAGCAGAACTCCAGCCTGCACAGTCCTGCATGCTACCTGCGCACACGTGATATTATAACAATATCCCCCTTAAGATGTGATTTGACCAAATCAATTTAACACTCTTAATCAAGAACTCTTTTACTCGACCATTTCTACTGTGTGACTCATGTCCTCGCACCAGCCTTTGATACCCATGCCTTTGCCGGCCTCGTGCTTGCGCCCTCGCATCGGTCTCTGGTGCCTGTGCACGCGCCCTCTCTCCGGCCTCACTCCAGCGCCCGAGCCCTTGGGCCAGCGCTTGCGCCCTTTTGCCGATAATTGCCATGAGACTAACATGTGACTCAATTCAGTCGCATGATCGCGATAATTTTGGTCTTAAGAGTTTGCACAGCTTCGAACCTGAAGCTCTGATACCATTTGTTGGGGAGCCGCAAGAGTGTCAAACGTGATCCATATAGTGAACCAGACACCAAACCATCCCAAAAGCTCAAGCTTATGGAATATGTGTCTTTTTCACTATATCTATTGGACTCTATCTATCCAATATCTGATGTGAGATTAATTCATCACACCTGATATTATAATAATCTCTCCCTTCAGATGTGATCGCATTCTCGCGATAATTTTGGTCTTAAGAGTTTGCACAACTTCGAATCTGAAACTCTGATACTACTTGTTGGGGAGCCGCAAGAGTATTAAACCATATCTATAAAGTGAGCCGGACACCAAACCATCCTAAAAACTCAAGCTCATGGGATGTGAGTCTTTTTCACTATATCTATTGGACTCTATCTATGCAATATGTGATGTAGGACTAATTCATCACAAGTGACATTATAACAATCTCCCCCTTTAGATATGATTTGACCATATCAATTTAACACTCTTAATCAAGAACTCTTTTACTCGACCATTTCCACTGTGTTACTCATGTCCTCGCACCGGCCTTTGATACCCATGCCTTTGCCGGCCTCGTGCTTGCGCCCTCGCATCGGCCTCTGGTGCCTGTGCACGCGCCCTCTCTCCGGCCTCACTCTAGCGCCCGAGCCCTTGGGCCAGGGCTTGCGCCATTTCGCCGATCATTGCCATGAAACTAACATGTGACTCAATTCAGTCGCATTATCGCGATAATTTTGGTCTTAAGAGTTTGCACAATTTCGAACTTGAAGCTCTGATACCACTTGTTGGGGAGCCGCAAGAGTGTCAAACCAGATCCATATAGTGAACCAGACACCAAACCATCCCAAAAGTTCAAGCTTATGGAATATGGGTCTTTTTCACTATATCTATTGGACTCTATCTATCCAATATCTGATGTGGGATTAATTCATCACACCTGACATTATAATAATCTCCCCCTTCAGATGTAATCGCATTATCGCGATAATTTTGGTCTTAAGAGTTTGCACAGCTTTGAATCTAAAACTCTGATACCACTTGTTGGGGAGCCGCAAGAGTATTAAACCATATCTATATAGTGAGTCGGACACCAAACCATCCCCAAAGCTCAAGCTCATGGGATATGAGTCTTTTTCACTATATCTATTGGACTCTATCTATGCAATATGTGATGTAGGACTAATTCATTATACGTGACATTATAACAATCTCCCACTTTAGATATGGTTTGACCACATCAATTTAACACTCTTAATCAAGAACTCTTTTACTCGACCATTTCCACTGTGTGACTCATGTCCTCGCACCGGCCTTTGATACCCATGCCTTTGCCGGCCTCGTGCTTGCGCCCTCGCATCGGCCTCTGGTGCCTGTGCACGCGCCCTCTCTCCGGCCTCACTCCAGCGCCCGAGCCCTTGGGCCAGCGCTTGCGCCCTTTTGCCGATAATTGCCATGAGACTAACATGTGACTCAACTCAGTCACATTATCGCGATAATTTTGGTTTTAAGAGTTTGCACAGCTTCGAACCTAAAGTTCTCATACCATTTGTTGGGGAGCCGCAAGAGTGTCAAACGTGATCCATATAGTGAACCAGACACCAAACCATCCCAAAAGCTCAAGTTTATGGAATATGAGTCTTTTTCACTATATCTATTAGACTCTATCTATTCAATATCTGATGTGGGATTAATTCATCACACCTGATATTATAATAATCTCCCCCTTCAGATGTGATCGCATTATCGCGATAATTTTGGTCTTAAGAGTTTGCACAACTTTGAATCTGAAACTCTGATACCACTTGTTGGGGAGCTGAAGAGTATTAAACCATATCTATATAGTGAGCCGGACACCAAACCATCTCAAAAACTCAAGCTCATGGGATATGAGTCTTTTTCACTATATCTATTGGACTCTATCTATGCAATATGTGATGTAGGACTAATTCATCACAAGTGACATTATAACAATCTCCCCCTTTAGATATGATTTGACCATATCAATTTAACACTCTTAATCAAGAACTTTTTTACTCGACCATTTCCACTGTGTTACTCATGTCCTCGCACCGGCCTTTGATACCCATGCCTTTACCGGCCTCGTGCTTGCACCCTCGCATCGGCCTCTGGTGCCTGTGCACACGCCCTCTCTCCGGCCTCACTCCAGCGCCCGAGCCCTTGGGCCAGCGCTTGCGTCCTTTTGCCGATCATTGCCATGAGACTAACATGTGACTCAATTCAGTCGCATTATCGCGATAATTTTGGTTTTAAGAGTTTGCACAACTTCGAAACTGAAGCTAGGATATCACTTGTTGGGGAGCCGCAAGAGTGTCAAACCAGGTCCATATAGTGAACCAGACACCAAACATCTCAAAAGCTCAAGCTTATGGAATATGGGTCTTTTTCACTATATCTATTGGACTCTATCTATCCAATATCCGATGTAAAATTAATTCATCACACCCAATATTATAACAAAAGTTGGACCTCAATTGTTAACATGTAAACCTAAAGCACAAGCTTTTGTGCTTGCCATTCCAATAATAACAACAATAACCTGTGAAAAAATTGTATAATTTTTTTTTCAACTTTGTGAATTTGAAGCGAGAGGCCAAACACATACCATCAATAACCATGTTTTGAAAAGAGAAGGATTTTATATTTTTAAAAAATTAGAATAAAAAAACATATGAACTTATTCTAGCACTCTTCCTACTCCAAGAAAAAGTAAGGTTCTCATCACTATGACTATATTCTCTTTTCAATTGGATCCAGGAAGGATACAGATAGCTTATCAATTAGATCTACAGGATTTGGATCTAGAGCAAGGGTTTCAAGATTTGATCAAATTGCTCGAAATTAGATCTCAAGCTTATCGTTGGTGGGCAATTAGGGCAGATCACTTTGTGGCAACCGGGAAATGGATGACGAATCATGTTACAAGTGAACAGTGACAACGAGTAGTAAATCGCAAGTAACAAACTAGACTACTTTCGAATGGCTGAAGCTTCTCAAGGAAACAATAGAATGAAAAGAGAAAAGACCTAGATTAAAGGCAAAATAGCAATTTTATTTTTTAATTAAAAATTAATTTCTAATCTGATTAAAATTTATTTATTTGGTTGCTAATCGAGTTGAAAATGTGATAATTTATTTTTTTTAGTTCAAAATAAAACAATATCTAAAAAAATATAGAACGATCAAGAGTCAAAAACTGGAGAATGCCTTCGTCATGACTCATACGTCATTGAGTTCATCGCCGAATCCTAAATGTAGGCTAGAGGGAAGAGGCACCCAAGGCTGCAGAACCACACCTTCCTATTCTAGATTTTTTCTTGTTGTGGATCGAGTTTTTGGTTGGTCGTTTGATGGGGTTTTTGTCTGTGAGCGAGATATGAAGAAGATGATGATAAGAGATGGGGTCAACTCGATCATTCACAAAAGGTAGATAAATTGATGCATGTTGATCAATCATCGCCCAATTGATGCAGTGGAGTGGTCGATGGACCCACTCTTCTTTTGTGTATTGATCATGTTTGTCTTGGACTAACATCTTAAAAATTGGAAATTTCCATGGACTACATCCAAAAGCTTATGTGTAATACAAATCCCAATATCTACGAAAGCGATTGATTGAAGTAATTTTATTTTTTAATTATGTACTTTTGATTTAAAAATAGAATTAAATTATAAAAAAAATTTTAAAAAAATTGAGATTATTTAATTCTTTAATTTCAAATTAAAAGACGTTATATCCCTCCATTATTCTCAAATATTTTGTAAATTTTTTGCAATTTTGTCTCTTGTTATTACATCACTTAACTTTTACATAAGTTATCAGTAGTATGGTGATGTTCTTGTTCTTATGGGAAGTAGGGGTATCCATGGGACCAAGCTGGCTCGACAAAGCCAGAAAGCTGGGTCTTGAGTTTTTTGGTTCTCTCATGAAATCATCATTTTTTCTCTCGTCCCATCGACATCATTAGAGTCCTTCATTCTTTTGAGTACGAAGACACTTGTATCTTGTTCAAACAAGTATCTTTCACTGGACGGAATTATGCTCGCTGAGGATTAGGTTGCAAGTCTTGCTATCTCGAAACTTTCCGGCCGGGCCTCTCGGCTTCCTTCGTAGAACTGCAAGTTGGTTAGATTCCAATATTCGGTGGTACGCAAGGTGGGTGACGCCCAGTACATGAGTTCTTATCCACCCAGACGGGAGTCTATTTCTACGGGTGGGTCTCCATTTGACGCAAGGCATCGAGGTTTTTGATGCTGCTCTTGTCTCACAGGTCTCACATTGTCCACATCACAGTTTCTCATGGACGCAAAGGAACAAAGAAAACAGAAACATTGTCCACGTCTCTACTTTTGGATGATTGGTGCTTGCGTGATGAAAATACTAAGTACCTAATTATGAGAATATTTTTCTAGAATTAGCCAATAACAATTCAATTTTATTTTCAGAAAATTCAATTTACTATTAGCATCATAAGAAAAACATTATTCTCCAAAATTACGACGGTGATGTAAAACAATAAATATGCTTTGCGCATGGCCTCGGTGGCCAATTGGAATAAGATGATGTCAGTCATAATTTCAACGCTGTCTATAGCCAACAAAAATAAAATCATAATTTCATAGCCAGTTGATTAGATGGAAGGATAAAAAATTTGTTCTATATAACCCCTGATATTTGAATACTAATGGATATCTCCTACAATTTTAGCGATTTTCCAAAGAACTCATTAAAGTTTTTTTTTTTAAAAAAAAATAATATATTACGGCATCCAATGTAATGAATTAGTATTATATTAAAACATTATATATTTGTAAAAAAAAAATATTTTTATAATCTTGGTTTGATTTCGTCAGCCATTCCACACAACTTTTGTTTGCTCAAGAATTGGATTCTAATTTAGGTTTGTGCTAGCATTCCTCTTAACACTCCATTAGGGGAAAGAAAATGAAGAAGATGACGATCAGCACATAGAACTGATATGGACATATATAATTTCTTTATTATTTCAAAAAATAATGCAAGAGTCCAAAGAGTTATGTCACTGTCCATTTACCTCAATTAACCACTCCCTAGTCTTCTTCTTCCTATTTCAGTGACGCAGAAAAGAATCTTTCATTTTCTAAATTTTTCCCTTATTTTCAAGATTTATCTGTTGTTCTTTTTGCTGAAAATAACTTTTGGGTGATGGTGAAAAGAAAGCAACAAATAATTCATTTATACAATTATGGCAATCAATCGTGTTAGTTGTGCTATTTCATAAGATTAACCTATGCTAATTATGCTTATCATTATAATCCCGTGTTCAGATTCATTAATAACTAATTATGAGAGCTTGAATGGGTCAAGATGGACTAAACTAAGGTTATTAGAATTTCAAAAGTCCAAATGAGAATGGCCAAGGACTTAAATTATTTTTAGTTGTCATAGTTACGAAAAGAAATATGTAGGAAAAAGGAAATAAAAACCTAAAAGAAAACCACATGAAATGTACTTATAATAGTGCACGAGAGAATGACAAAAAAAAAAATAAATAAATAAATAAAAAAAGAGGACTCAGGTGGTGAATGAAAGATTAAATAATAAAGATCTTCATTATTTTTGATTTGGATGGGTAACCCGCAGTTCAATGCAGCTTAATATTTATTTGCAGGCCAATTGGATTGTTTTTTTTCTATATGCTTCAAGCTGAAATCATGACTAATTTATCGATTATGTTGTGGATTTATGAGTAATAATCGAAGACCACATGGATTCTCCATCACAATCAGTGTCTAAAATAACAGAAATAACTAAACATTTTTTATTTCAGAACGTTTTGTCATGCGACTTTTGCATAAAGCACCCAATGTTTTTTGTTTTTCACAAAAAAAACACTCCACTTTACTGGAAATTAAGTAGCATATACCCATCTCTCGTATCCGAAGGATCTTGAGTTCGAACCCAACAAAACATGGAAAATTTAATGAGAAATTTCAGTTGCTAAGAAAAAATAAACAAAATGTTGGGGTTTCATACACAGAAATCCCTCGAGTTTGCTGTTGGGCAACTTCTCCAGCAGAAAGCTTTTCCGGCTTTGTCAAATGGGCCGTACTGGGCCAAGGTCAAGAGTCCTAAGCGGATCTAGATTTAGAATTGCAAATGTCCGAACCCACTAACACACACATCCAGCACGGCAATCTCCCTATCCATAAACCCCTCACAAATTAAATAAAAAGCTAAATTAAATCAATTTTCTAAAATATAAGTCCAATTTTTCGTACAAGCCCTTGACGAAAAGAAATACGCCGGAATCGTCCGAGAAATCGGGGATGGCCTCGGGATCGATAAATCCGATCATCACGAGGACGCTCCTCTTATCCCCTGCTTCCTCCGCCCCCTCACCCGCTTCCCCACCGCCCGCCGCCCGCGTTTACCGTTTCCTGCCTGCCCCCCTCGTCGGCGCCGGGAGGTGCGCCGCAGCTCGCGCTCGCCGGAGATCAAGACGAGGGCGGCGAGACAGGAAGGTGATGGCGTTTTTGCCCGGATCGAACGGTGGTCTCGGGAACGATGACGAGGAGAAGGGGATGAGGCCTCTGAAGCCAGAGCGGGCCGAGATCGAGCTCTCTTATTCGAATTATGATGCTGGTAAGTTGTTGCATGAGATCTGTGAAATTTATGAAACTCGTTTTGTCTTTCTTGTTTTTAATGCGTATTAGTCTGGATTTTGTTGCAGCGAAGTTTCAATTCGGATTTTTTTAGTGATTAAAAATGTAATTCTATCGTGAAAATGAGGTTGACAACGCAATCACATGTTAAGCAATTTGTGGATGCATTAGAATAGTACAAATGCATCCTTTTTGTTATTGTTTCAAAACTTTAATCTGCAAATTATTGTTGTCGGTTCTGGGAGGAACTCAAGACAAGTTTTGTGTCATGATATCAACCCTAGTGAACAGGAAATTGATGGCTTTGAATAAATAGCGCCCAAATTCTTAAAAGGTCAGATGCCAAATGCTTGAGGTTAGTTGGATAATCTATTTCACCACATTGACACCTGAAAATGTTATTGGCTTGGAGTGTTCTGTTTCCTCAATGAGAAATGGTGAAACAGAGTTTATAATGTTTTTCTTCTAGACATTTAGTACTCAATTCTCAATTTCGATTAACAGAGGAATGTCCTTTGTAAATTCATCAAATGATTATAGAACTTAGTTTCTTCAAAGTAGACTGTTATTTGTTTGGTTTTAACGAAAGCATGCCTAATATTTTCATTGCATGCACTAATCTGCTGTCATATACTGGAGTACAAAAATTTTAGAATTAAACAAATACAAACACCATAGTTTGGATCGAATACATACACTGTAAAGACCAAGAATAATGGGATTTTACATGATAATGTCATGATGGAACCTTGTACGACGTCAAGCACACTTTCTTAGAAGCATTACAACTTCATGGGAGTCATTGCTGGATACAGAAGGTTCTGATCTTTCTTTGAGAAATAAATGATATTGTCAGAGAAATAAATGATATCGTCAGACAATCATTAACAAGGTATGTCTCCTAAGGACTGCTAATAAATGAACTAATTGTTTAGGAACCACTAAATTTTTGGCGAACTATGAATATTATCAATTGGATATTGGGCAATCTCTTCTTCTGTTCCCTATAGTATACCAGAGAGAAGGCTTACCTATTTAGGCATCATCTGCAACATCTAGTAGGGGTTGTAAATGTAATTCAGTTGCAGGTTTGGAAACAAATAACAATCCGATAAACAAATACATATATACAAACAAAATTGTTATTGCTTGTTTTGAACTTAAATCTTCTGCTTTCTGCTTGGCCTTGCATATCTTTTATGGATCTGGTTGAGCAATCAATTTACAAAATTTTAAGTTGCTTGGTTTGATTTTTATTAGGGTACAACCACAAAATTGTCTGGTTTTAAGATGGAAACCAAGTGTTTTCTGCATATTGGGAACAGGTAGCTGGTGGCATGCATCTGTCCCTGAAGGGCCTCGATACCTTCTCAAGCATGAGCCTTGTTTATTAAGCTACCATATTTTTGTCTTACCTTTTGCTTTTCTGGTTTTGAGGTCCTTCAGGGACATATGTTTTTGGTTTTCCAATTTTACTGGAACTATCTAAATCAAATTTCAACTTTAGCTTATTTAAATTGAAACCTGTGTCATGTTTAATCCTGGAAATCTTCTTGCATCTTGTACTATGTTGTACCCGCAGCTATTCTTTATCATTTGACCAATGACCATGCTTATTGGAGAGGGCCGCCTCTCATCATTTATTTGCCCTTGCATTTCCTATTAAATTTTCAAATTGTTGTTTTAATCTCTGTTTTTTTCTTTCATTCACATTAATCAGTTTTTTGTGATCTGTTTGAGGTTCCTTCATCAAGCTGTAAGATCTAAGTTATTGTTGCGAATATTTACTAGGAAGAGGAAGAAAGATTTTGTTGAAGTTTATATTGTAATTCTCAACTTAGATTTCTCATGATATTTCTGGAACCTCTAATGGAGCCCCTGGCTACTCTTCTCTGCATTTTGATTTAAATCGCTGTTGACATTTTAATTTTTATTTTAATTTCTGAAAAAATCATATCCCAAAACTTTATACATGATTTGGAAGACTTGTGTGATGAATGGAATATTGGTTACTTGTTAAGGAACATGCCTGGTGCAGGTAGTTCAGCTTCCAGGAATCAGCTGGTATCAGATAAAAGAGACATGCTGACAAGAGACACAGAGGGAGATATGTGTGAATCTACAACAAAAGCTCCAAGAAAGAAAAAATCATATATGTTTGATCTAACATGCTTTGGAGTAGACTTGTCCCCTGACAACATTGCAGTCGCTATAGTATATTTTGTGCAAGGAGTGCTAGGCCTTTCCAGGCTTGCTGTAAGCTTTTACTTGAAGGATGATCTTCATCTTGATCCAGCTGAGGTATCAAATCTTCTTGCATGTTGATGTTAGTTTGTTTGCATTGATTCCTCTTTTGACCAAGTAATTTATTTGTTTCTATTCTAATTTAGACTTGTGCAAGTAAATTGTAAAGCCATTAATGTAAGACAGTCTTCAGAGATTGATAAATGTTGTCCCTTTTGTTTTAGACAGCTGTTGTAACTGGTGTATCTGCTTTGCCATGGCTGATCAAGCCTCTTTATGGCTTTATCAGGTTAGTATTGATCTTTGTTACCAGTTTTTACATATAGCTGTTTGTCCTATTTATGCTTCTTATAGCTTAAAAACTTTTTTTTTTCTTATGCAGTGATTCTGTCCCCCTTTTTGGCTACAGGAGGAGGTCATATCTCTTCCTGTCAGGGCTTCTTGGAGCACTTTCGTGGAGCTTGATGGCCACTTTTGTAGACAGCAAGTATGCTGCAGCATTCTGTATTCTCCTTGGGTCTCTCTCAGTTGCATTTTCAGATGTTGTGAGTATCATCTATCTGTCAAATTGTGGTTTTTTAAAACTCTGCTTTTATCAATTCCTTGTTTCAAATCAGCTGATAACTTTTGTCATATCCCAAATTGTCCAATGGACAAGCTCTCATTATGTTGATGCCTCTGTACTGTTAGTTAAGGAACTCTACCAACAAATTCTTATTTTTTTGGTTATTGATTTACCAATGGTTTTTTCTTCTTTTGTGAACCAGTGGTTTTGTTGATTCTTACTGTTGTGGTTTCCTCTGAATTAATTTGCTCGTGTTTATTATGGATGTAAATTGCTTCTAGATGGCTCATGAGTTGACATGCCTGCACATGTTGGTAAAGAGTACAATCCGATCATTTAGCTCAAATACATAAGTTGAATCCTTATTGCTTTGATTCTCAAGATATCCAGATGAATTTGGCAACATTAGTCAATGCCACAAATTTCTTATTGCCATTAATCAACACTGGCTAGTGTGCAATGCACAAGGTTAATACCTTCATCCCTGTAGGATGCATTTGTCACTTACTATGCTATCATATCTTCTTGAATTATAGGTGCAAAGTTGAGGTGTGTGACACAGACAGTTCTTCTGCTTTTAATATTCTTTATGGAACTTTCTTTTTGGATAACTGAGGCATATGATGTAGGTAGTAGATTCCATGGTTGTTGAAAGGGCACGTGGTGAGTCACAAAGCATGTCAGGATCCCTGCAGTCTTTGTGTTGGGGATCTTCAGCATTCGGGGGAATCATCAGTGCATACTTTAGTGGTTCTTTGGTAGATGCCTACGGTGTCAGGTTAGTTGCATAAACTGATGTTAACATAGGCATGGTTGTGATTGTTCAGTGCAACTAATTGTTATGCTCTAAAAATTGTAGATTTGTGTTTGGTGTGACGGCCTTTCTTCCCTTGATGACATCAGCAGTTGCAGTTCTTGTAAAGGAGCATGCTGTGGATAATAGTGGACATAACCTGTCACTTTCTGCTCCAAGATTTTTTGAAAGTTCCAGACAACATGTTGTGCAATTGTGGAATGTTGTCAAGCAGCCTGACATCTTTCTACCAACTTTATTCATTTTCTTTTGGCAAGCAACACCACAATCAGACTCTGCAATGTTCTTCTTTACGTATGTTTTTCATCCAACCTCAGTCATTACATTTCCTATCATTCACTAAAGTTTCATTTGTAGTTCTATTATTTACTCTCTTCCAAGTTATTTCTTACTAGAATTGCGTTGAGTATTGTCACTTTTTTTAAAACTTTAGGAGTATTGGCACTTGATAGACTACTTTGTCAAAATGCACAGTTGGTAGTGGTCAGATAAGACCCTATCCACAAAGAGACAAAAAGGAACCCTCTGTAGCATATCAAAGTAATTGTAACCATTTGCCTAGCCATGATGCATAATTTGCACCAAGGATAATTGTGTGATCCATCATTGAGACTATATTTGATTAATAATACAGCTGCTATCAGATTATTGTAAATTTGGGCAACCTCATAAACGATTTTTTAATTTGGTTCATGCATGATAATTAATAAACTTGGACATCTGCTATCTATTTTCTTCCTTTATGATATCTAATTATGATATTAACAATTAAAATGTTATTCCAGTAGAATTACCTGTCATCATTGTAGAGTTCCTGTTTACTCTGGGTCTTGAATATCAAGCAGGCAAACACTAATGTCACCATATATTTTGCTGTTTGCATGTAAAATCTGTTAGCATTCATTGGTAATGTTGTCTGTTAGTTAAGCCATCGTTTGGTAATGAACTAGGACTAGGACTATCCTAGTTTTAGATTGACTAGCAACTAAACACCCCAAAAATAATTTGACTAAAAATTTAGTTATTTTTTGCTAAAATATTAGAATTAATTATTTTAATTTGCTAATAAATTTAAATAATTAATTCTAATATTTTAATAAATTAAATTATTATAAAAAATTAATTAGCTTTTCAACATCAAATCATTGTAGGGTCAATTTTGGAAAAGAAATAATACTAATCTTCCACTAGTTCAACTAGCAACCAAATTTCAAAAAATAGCTTTTCTTTTTCACTAGTCGGACTATCTTAAAGTATCCATTACCAAATGTATGCTAAAACTCTGGATAAGTGTTAGTTTTATCGGTAACCAGAGAAAGTTCAGAGCTACCTAGCCCCTGACAATAATTATGTTTGAAAAATAATAGTTCTAATCATGATATACGCTGATCGTTAACTATATAACAACACCAGTCATGATTTAGAAGTTCTTTTCGAAAATATGATTTTCTTTTTTTCGAGAAATTTCTTAGGTAATGCTTTGGTTGTGTTCTTGCAAATGGCTTTTCATTTCTTTGTGTGCATTGCTTTCTTAAATCTTATCCTTTTACTATGATATTCAAGGAAGATTAATGCTATTATATCTTTGCTTTTTCCAGTACAAACAAACTTAGTTTTACACCAGAATTTCTGGGCCGTGTCAAGCTTGTTACTTCTGTGGCATCATTAGCTGGTGTTGCACTGTATAATTCATTTCTGAAAACTGTCCCACTGAGGAAGATTTTTCTGTTGACAACCATCATAGGTTCAGCCCTTGGAATGACTCAGGTTAGCAGTTACTACCATCTTAGAAGTATCCCTATTTCATTTGCAATTAGAGTATAATGTTTTCTGGCATTGATTCCCAGGTTTTTCTAGTGACTGGACTAAACAGACAATTTGGGATAAGTGATGAGTGGTTTTCAATTGGTGACTCTTTGATCATAACAGTACTTGGTCAGGTAACCTTTTAGCAAATGTTGAAACCCCATTGAGTCTATTATCAGAGAAATTTCATGTATTGCTTTTAAAGCGTTAAAAGTTACTCATCGCCCTGTTGCTATTATGTTAGTATTCATACTATTTCATATTTACGATCCAGGCTTCTTTCATGCCGGTGCTAGTTTTAGCTGCAAGACTTTGTCCGCCAGGTGTGGAAGCCACATTGTTCGCCACTCTTATGTCTATTTCCAATGGGGGAAGTGTCACCGGTGGTCTGTTGGGTGCTGGCTTGACTCAATTTCTTGGTGTAACCAAGGACACCTTCGACAACTTAGCTGTCTTGATAATTATCTGCAATCTCAGCTCCTTGGTGCCTCTGCCACTTCTTGGCCTAATTCCTGAGGAAAAACCAGATGCCAAGGGCACAGATCTTGAGGACATGAAGTCGAATTGATAAAAATCAGTTTTGGACACTGATCACAATTTCGGCCGTCATACAACTTTCTTTCATATCAGGCAACATTTTGAGATTTGAGCCTGGTGAAGATAGTGGAAAACCAGAGGACACAGCAATATTCAATTGCATCATCAAGCTCCAACTTCGTTTTTTTCCATGTGAACGGCTTACAGGCCAGCTACCATGATGTTATATTTTTTCAGTATTATTGTGTATGGACTTTGCGATGTTTGGAGTTGAAAATTTCTATCCATCGCACATGAGAAAGCATGCGAGATCACAGTTTGTTTTGATCAGCTCAACAATTACATGATACAATGGAAAGTACATTGTTATTCCATCCCTGAATGTGATTTTGGGCTTTTGACTGGACTGATAGCTGTAGCATTGTACTGTTCCTTGATCTATACAATTCTGAAATAGAAAGTGGATTTGCATCAAATCCGTATCCAATTGACTAATTTCTTGGGCTATCAGAGCCGAGTGTATTCAACTCAACTCAAAGGTTTTGGGCATGATAATCGATCTTCATCTGCGCCCAACCTGATATATTGAAGCTTCTGATTTCTAATGTTAGCTTTTTCCTTTTCTCTCTCGCTCAGCACCGCTGGAAATTTATTGTCAAGATTAACGATTTTTGCCTCTATATAGTTAGTGAATAACTGAGTTTTGGGTACTCAAGTGATGCTAGGCCTTTATTCTATTAGTTGTTTCGAAAATTACATTATTATTTATGTGTATCATCATATTTAAGACTTGAAATGATGCAAATTGGGATGTTGCTGAAAATAAGATTGTTTTTGAAAAAAATTGAATTTGACTATTAGTATATTTAATTATGATTGTTCAAACATTGGTACTCTTTAATGTAACTTTTCATTTATTGATCTCACATAAAATAAAAAAAAATTAAATGGTTAAATATTTGAATATTATTAAAATAATAAAAAATAAAAAGAATTTGAAATGAGTTACTCTTAGGCCCCGTTTGTTTTGAGATCAGAATCAGCATCAGCTCGTTTCAAAATTATTTTTTTCTTGTAAAATTAATATTTATTATTTTATACTATTATTAAATTAAATTATTATAAAAATTAAATAGTTTTTTGAGCTTTAAATTATTAAAGCCTTTATTTTGATAAAAAAATATTAGTTTACAAAATTGGTTCACTAGTCTTGACCTTGATCCCTAACCAAATGGTCCCTTATTATCCTACTTTAATGGTGATCATTTCATAAAAATTAAATTAAATAAAAATATAATTTATAAGTTTAATAAAATAAATACTCAATTAAAGTCTTAAATTTATATATTATACAAAACAAATACACTATTAAAATTTTCAAATTCAAAATTTTAAAATTACATAATATTAAAATATTTAGAATTTTAAAATTTCATGCCCAAAAAATTTATTCTCATCATAAACATAAATATACTATACATGCAAAGAAGCCAACAAAACGGTGGACTGGCTCACAAAATTAATTTATTTTACATCATGTTGCCTGCAACTTTGAGAAATGACTTAGGTTTATTGGTATGAAAGTTTAATATAGTTAATGACATCAAAAATGTAATCATTAAAAATTGTAATTAATTTTGTGCCAATTATAACTTAAAAAATAAAAGAATTTTGTAAAAATATAAACAACTAGGATGAATCGTTATTTGATTAATATCGAAACCTTCTTATTTTTTAAATAAAACTCAGTAACGATAATTTTTTGTACCAAAAACTAAAAGGATTTCTTAGTAGTTAGTATCAAATTTTTAATTTTGTGTTTTGGGATTGATTTTAGCATCTATTAAAAACAATCCATTGTTTCGGTCATTTCAATTTCATTTTGATTGTTTCTGTTCTATTTTGATTTTAATTAAATTATTTTTAAAATTTTTTGACTAAAATCTTAATTTTAATTTAAAAATATTAAAAAACGTTTTTTAAATAAATATATATATATATATTAAAAGTATTAAATAAATTTTTTTTTGGATAAAAAACTGAAAATATGAAAAAAAAAGTGCAATTGAGAGAATTTGAATCAAAACCACTTATAATTTAAGTTTAAATGTTAACTATTAAGTTAATAATACTTTGTGATATAAATATAATATAAAAAATAAATAATATAATTTTTAAATTTAAAGCCCTTGTTAAGGTCAAAACATTTTGGCTACAGCTAAAATCGAAATGTTCCGGTAAAAATATTTCGGTTTTAGACGAAACTAAGAACCATACTTAGTATCCAAATTATTTTTTTCTAGAAAATCTCCACCCTGTGATTGTGATCCCCGGTACTTCCTTCGGTAATCGAACGGCTACGATTGACTCCGGACTTTCTAGGGTTTGTTACTTCTTGCTATATAACTTGCGGCCGCTCGTTGTTTCTCCACAAATCAGAAGCCGGCGAGGCCCAGGCTCCCAAAGATTCAAAATTCTGGTTCGATTTCTTCTCGTCCTCTGCGTCTACTTCGAAGTATTTTCTTTGATTTCCCTGAATCTCGAAGGATCAGATGATGAGAATAATACTGCAACAATATGAGTGGAATCACGATTTTCATGATTTCTTTGTATTTAAGTCTCTGATGATCCTCTTCTCCATCTCTTTGTTTTTTATTTGCTTCAATTGTTTGATCTGCGGAAGATGATGATGAATCAATTTGCTATGGGGCTGAATTATATGCTTATGTTGCTTCTTATGACCTACGTTTAATAGTTATAGCTGCTTTATGTGTCTGATGCATTGCTTTTCCCATGTTATATCTGCTATAGAGCTCAATTATATGCTTGAGTTCAGCTCTTTCGATTAGTTAACTGATGAGCTAGAGCTGAATATCATAGAACATTATTGAACCAATAGTTTGGGGATTCTAATTACTTGGGCATAATAGGATTTGTTTTCCCTACTTGCATACATGTAATCTAATCGTAGGTTCATTTCTCTTATTATTTGATGGAGGAAGATTTTCCTTTGTCACTTCTATGGACTATGTTTTGCAGTATCACTGCTTTTCCTAACCTTATCCTTGGATTTAATGCTTATATATTCACTTCTTGCTCTTTTATGCAATTCTGAGTGCAGCCATGGTGTCAATACTATTTACCGGATGGTCTGATCTTATGCTTCTTTATTACGTTTTTCTACTTTCAGCCCGAAATGGCTGGGCTTAAGAAAGCAAAGATTTCTCAGCTCCAAGAAACTATGGAGGATGATGATGTGACTGATGTCAGTGATGAAGAAATAGAATCTGAATCTGACTCTGAGCCAGAATTGAAGCCACTGATAGTACCCAAAAAGAATGCCATATACAATGAGGATGGCCTTCTTGAAAAGCTTGAGGACATATCATGGCCTGCAAATTTGGAATGGATACAAAAGCTATCCATTGATCATGATCAGACAGGAGAAATTGATGTCGAAGATGACCTGGCACGTGAACATGCTTTCTACATTCAGGCATTGGATGGTACTCGAAAGGCATTTGAGAAACTACAGTCCATGGGATTACCATTTCTCAGGCCTACAGACTACTATGCAGAGATGGTGAAGTCTGATGCTCACATGCTGAAGGTTAAGGGCAAGGTTTTACTGGAGAAGAAGAAGATTGAGGAGGCTGAGGAGCGGAAGAAAGCAAGGGAGTCCAAGAAGATTGCTAAAGAGGTCCAGGCTCAGAAGGCCAAGGAGCGGGCCAAGCGTAAGAAGGAAGATATTGAATCAGTCAAGAAATGGAGGAAGCAGAGGCAGCAGAATGGTTTTGCGAGAGGGAAAGACGAAGATATGGTTTTGAGTTTTGGTGATGATAATCAAGGCTTTGAAAGGTATAAGAAGAGGAGACCTGGTGTGGCTCCTGGTGATAGGTCTGGAGGATTTGTAAGGCGAAGTGGGAAGCAAATGGGCGGTAATGAGAAGAACAAGAAGAGGGAGTTCAGAGAATCCAAGTTTGGCTACGGTGGAAGGAAGGGTATGAAGAAACAGAACACCGCTGATACAACTAATGACTTCCGGGACTTCAACAAGGGTGAGATGAAGAGAGAGAAAAGGTAGATTTGTGTTTTGGAAAGCTGAAGAGAAATGTAGAATTAATTTCCTGTTGAGCATTTGCCCCTGCAATTTTGAGCTAAGTCTGCCTTAAGACTCTTCTGAATCTGTACTCGGTTTGTTCTGAATGTTCAATTTTCGTGGCTCTTTACTAGGCAGCCGTGTTGCTTTGATTAATTAATTCGGATCACTTTGCCTGTTAATGACCGACATGCAAGTATGTTAGCTGTTGTGGTTTTCGTGGGTGCCTTTGCAAGCTAATGTTTTCAGTTTTATTGGTTATAATTTCTTATTATTCTTCTCAGGCTTCAAAGTTCAATTATTAAGTTTTGATTTACTTGAATGACATTTTAAAATTTTATCCAATTATTAATTATTAATTTGATTATTTCTCTTCTTCTCTATTATCCAATTATTCTTTTCCGTTTGTCTTCTTCGCATTCATATTCCTATATTACTTTTTCTTTCTAATTGCCCAAATGGAAGCTCTATCTCCTCCCTGAGGTCCTCCTCCTCCTCCTCCAAATTTATCCGATCCCTCCTTTTAGCTACCGCTCATATGATTAAGCTCCATCTTCAAGACCCCCACCATCGTGCTACTTTCGAGATTTCACGCCAGATTTGGAGCCCCAGCTTCAAGCGCCCCCGCCGTGAGTGCACTGAGACCGAGGTCCGTCGGCGACCGACCTTATTTTGTTGGTGGTGGATCTTTCGGTTTTGCCGTTCATTTTTTTCTTTTTTGCTTTAGAGCAGAGAAAGTTTCACATCTTTCCGAACTGTATTTATTTTTTATCGGGATTTAATTTCGCTGATCAATTGACCAGTCTTCTTTTTTCGTTTCTTCAATTAGGGCTTAGCTGTTGTTATTTGAGTTTTCCTCTGTTCCCTATGATCTACAACTTTCTCTATACAAATTTTTGGCGTGAGTTACTCCGTGGTATGATCTATGTTTTTTGGGAGCTGCTTTATGGTTCATGATAATCGATAGGTTTTGGGTAATTTTTTGCTTTGTTAAACTCTGATTTTTTTTTGGTCTGTTAATTCATTTGAGTGGACGAAACAGTGGGTGTTTTTTTCTTCGGAGCTCAGGGAGCACATGTCGACTTAAGGTGCCGTTTGGATAATTTCGAGTTTAGAATAAAAAAAAATTGGTTAAATTGATAATTTTGGTATATGTATTCTTTGAAGAAAAAAAAAATTATCAATTTAATTAATTCCGTAAATTCGGTTATTTGGAATGTAAATTGAAATTAATGAATTTCGTCAATTTCTTCGATTTCGGTGTTTGGTTGGATTTGAAATTGGAGATATGATCACCCAATTCTTAATGAGTGAGATTACACATTTTCTATATTTAATTTTAAAATAAATATAGATATTAAATTAATAAATTAATTAGACATATTTTTGAGATTTTAAAAATAAATAATATTAAAATTACATATTGATACAAAGTAGTAAAAAGATGCACATTCAAATCAAACGGATATGGGTCAAAAAAGAAAAGAAAAACAAAATTCTAGAAAATGATTGATGAGAGGAAATTATAAGGCTGTCACAGTAACAACCGAGCTGTATCATTCATGATCATGTGCAAGCAATAATCGTGTAGAGACGTAAACAACCAATTTGAACCGGTCATGAGCACGAACCAAATTACAGTTATAAGGAATGGACTAGTAGCACATAGATTCTTAGACATTAGATAATAAGATTAGATTGAAGTAATAACTTGCATTTAACACAGAATTTCTCATCTATTAAAAAAAAAAATAGCTTTCTGTTAGATCAGAAAAAGCCCCTCTGTTTATGCCGTTCTATGACTACATCTACAACACCATGGACAAGTCTTCCGATGAATTATACGTGAAATCGCTGAAAGGAAAGGTGGAAACAGTTGATGTGGTTCACCTCACGCATCTCACGACTGTGCAGTCAATCTATCACCTACGTTTCGGTTTTGCGTCATTGGCATCAAAACCATACGACTCCAAGTGGTACATGATAATGACATGGCCCACTACCTGGCTGTCGATGATGCTGACATGGATCTATGGGTCATGCCTCACTGTTGAGAGAAATAGGTTGAAGAAACTTGTAATGCAAACATGGGCAGTACCAAGATATAGTTTCCAAGTAAGATATTTACTTCAGCATTCTCGAAATTCTGATGATTTTTTATCAAATGCAAATGTTTTCTTTTGCAGTATGGCTTATCCATGCAGAGAGATGTGATCAATGATCTTGTTGAAAAGGCCATTCTTGATGCTGATGGCAGGGGAGTCAAAGTTCTGACCCTAGGACTTCTGAATCAGGCATGCTCTTATCCACATTTGGATTACCGGAAGTTCTTTATTTTCAGAGTTGTTATTATACGAATTCCTGTTAGCGAACAAGTGTAGCTAGAGTTCAAACATATGCAATTGTCTTCTATATGTTCTTAAAGCATGAACAATGTACCCTTTCTGAAGGCCAAAGAACTAAATGGAAGTGGAGAATTTTATATTTCCAAGTATCCAAAACTGAAGGTTAGAGTTGTCGATGGGAGTAGCTTAGCAACAGCAGTGGTCCTTCACAGCATTCCCCCAGGTACAAAGCAAGTTCTTCTTGCGGGTAATCTTTCTAAGGTGGCTCACGCATTAGCCGCAGCACTGTGCGAGAAGGGCATTCAGGTACATCCAAACAATTAGACTCACCAATTGCAATATTCTCTTTTCTAATGTCTGGTTCAAAAACCTTGTAGAACACTTGTTTCTCGATCAGCTAGTGATGGCTTACAAGCCAGAATTTCATTTGCTGAAAGCTCGAATGTCCGAGGAAACAGGAAATCACTTGGTCCTCTCGGCAACTTATTCCTCTGAGGTGGGTTCACAGTGTTATCTATTTACATGCATTATTAACGACGAGAGCTGGAATGACCTCTCCTTTTTGTCCTGAACTGTACCCAGGTATGGCTGATAGGAGATGGATTGGATGCTGCAGAGCAAAGGAGAGCCTCCAAAGGAACAATTTTCATCCCTTTTTCACAGTTCCCTCCAAAGAAGGCGCGCAGGGATTGCACTTACTACTCCGGTTTGGATTGTTCTTAGTAATGTGATCACTTTTCTTTATACTCAACCAAATACGTTTTAAAATTGTACTACTAAATTTACATCCAAATATCATCCTACTTATCGTAATCACCAATCACGATTGTGCGTGAATATTTTACATCGTGTCGGAACAATTTCTCTCAAAAACAACAATATTTTTCTCCTAAAAATGAAGGAAAAAAAAGAGTAAATTTTGATTCTTCCTCATCCAGTGCATTGATTTATTGCCATAGAACTTCATTTTTTTCCCATTAGCAGTCATAAACTTCATTAACTCTTCAAGCTGCAGCTGTACTCTCACTTCATTTGCAAACTTTTCTATCAAATCAACTGCAGCAAAGCTGCAAACTGGAACTCCGACAGTTTGCCTAATTGCCATAAGTTCCCATGAATATCCCGACATAAATCGCCATAAACTCCTACACACCTGCATATTTCAGAAGTGACGGATGATCTTGAGATGGTTTATCTGATTTATTTACCAAAAAAAGCAGAGAAAAAGAGATGGTTTGTCTGATTTGTGTTCCATCAAAAAGTATCAAACTTGCACTCTAATATACGCTGGACTTAAATATCAGGCATTGCCAAAGACCTAATATGTAGATTGAAGGAAAAGGACTGCACATTGTTCATTGATGAGCAGCTATAAATTAAAAGAGGCCAAATGGGATCGACAACAATACTGAAAACTGTTGCGGAAAATATCGATGTCCACCACAATTCACGATATAAAAGAAGAACAGAAAAGAAAAAAAAGATAACAGACAAGAGATATATGTGGCGAAGACAATCCAGAGGATATTGTATTGATGAGAAGAGAAAGAGAAGATTACAACGATGGAGACGAAACTCCAATATCACCAACTCTCACAAAAGACTAAATAGCATAACTGTCACAAGATGTATTGAGAGTATTGATCTATATATCTCTCTCACTCTATGTATTGAAATCCTTACATCAATAGAGTATTTATAGATATGGCCTAACTGTATTTGAGTCAAAGTAGAAGACTGACTCAAATAAGACTTCTACTAATTTAAGTCTTCTAGTAGAAGATAAATCTAGATAAGGATTAAGCCTACTAAATAACTTCCTAATATAATTAAGACTCTCCGGAAAATCCGGATTCGAGACACAATTAAGCCAATAGAAAACAACGTCGGAAAGATCAGCATGGCAAGCTGAATCAAAAATAGAGATTGACTCGAAAGAAAGCCCGGGGATGACGGCGTAGGGGCTCGGGGATGACGGCGTAGGGGCTCGGGGACGACGGGTGTCGGGGCTCAAGGACGAACCGTTGCTCGGGCTCGAGGACGACAACACTCAGGCTCGGGGGAGACGCGCTCAGGGCTCGGGTGATGGGAATTCCAGCGAATTTGGCTGTTATTTAAAGGGGCGAATTAGGGTTTCGGGTAATGGTGGAACCTACTGAATTAGGATTTGGAATTGCAAATTCGTCTTTTCTGATCCCAAATTCAAACCCAGAATTGGAAATTATCGGAATTAGGAATTCACCCAATTCCAGTTTTTCAATTGGCAACCAAACAGCCGAATTGAGGGAATTGAATCCCCAATTCCCCCAATTCAGCTAATTCGCCCAATTCGGGCTGTTACCAAATAGGCCTTAGCCGCTATTAGATTTGTCGGCTAACCGGGATTTTTTTGCTGACTTTTCACAACCGGTCTATTCACTGATTCAGCTCTCTTCTCCTTCCTTTTGATCACATTGCTTTGCTTTTGGTTTTGTAGTTACTTCAAAGTTGAACACTGAACCAAGCAGTCGTCCATCCAGCATCAAATGAAATGGTAACTCTCACCATTCCACTTTCTATTGCTTTGATGACTAACTTGTTTCTCCATTACATTTTGATTTTGTGCAAGTCTAGGATTCCTCACACTGCTGTACTCTTATGCATAATAAAATAAATAATTTGGTTAAAAAATTCATGAATGAATGGCTTAAGTTCAAAGCTTATATATTTTTTTTCAATTTAACTATATTCTTTAGCTCTGTCTCAGTGTTCTTCACTTTGTTCTCCAACTTATTTTAATATTTCAATTTATAATTTTCTTCAATTTGACTATATTCTTTAACTTTGTTATGTTCTTGTTCGGTTTAACATTGTTGTTCTTCATGATTCAATTCGTTTAATCTCTTCTTCTTTAACTTCAAAAGATTTGATTTTTTTTTTATTATCACATATTTTTGGTAGGCTTATGATGCTTCAAATCTTGACAATTTTCCTTATCAGGAATAGCTTAAGTTCAAACAATGATAACTAGAATAATAATTGTTTGCTAAAAATTATTCTTCAATCATGCATATTAAACACGATTGACATCTTTTTCTAAGTTTGGCAGAATCAAGCATATTAAGTTTGTGCAAAGGTATTCCACCAAAACAAAGAAACTTTATGTGTGTGAATCACTATTTGTTCTCTTTTTTTATATCTTCTGATTTTGGAACTCATCAACTTGCTATTTTTAAAAATTATTTGGGTTTAGAGAGAAAAGACAACATTTAGGAAATCGGATGAGTTCTACTTTAAGATGGTCAACACTTAAATGGTTAATAATATTCATAGGTCAAAGTAAGTGTTAGTTTTTTATTTCCATTTGGTGCAATTTTGTATGATTATTTGGTTTTTTTATTGAAAATTGAACTGTGATGTGTCTTTTAGAAGTGAAGCTACTAAGTACTCTTTAGAGGAACTCATGCTGATGAAAACTCAACATAGCTTTTTCTATGTAACAATGAGTAAATTATATCTACTTGGATTTTAGATTTAATTCTATCTATTAATTCCAATTTCTGTAATATTTTTGCAAGCCTTGGAGGATTGAGTGGTCTGCAACAAGCCCCACCTTCAAGAATCTTCACAACAACGCCACTTTCGAGATCTTTTAGATCTTTGTAAGTTTAAATCAAAAGGAGATTCATGACTCCTGTGCTTTTTTGGCATTCATGGGAGATTTTACTATTATTTTTGTGCGAAATAATGTGAATTTTTTGCTAAAAAAATGATGCATTTTTTGTTTTTCTTTTTTTCCAAGGAGTTGTTTTTTTATTGTTTTAAGAGTTTTTTTTTTTGTTTTGTCTCAATTTTGGTGCGTTTTCACTGTAGTTGTTGAAACTTTTTGTTTTTTTTGCTTTTCCTCTTTGGATCACTGGATTTTTCTTTCATTCTATAGATTTTTTTCTCTTTCTCTAGGTCTCTCTGATCCATCCTTCTGGCCATCCGCTTGCACGGTCTTCGTCCCAACCTTCAACAAGCCCCACCTTTAAGACCCCATGAAATATTTATGTGTTTGTGTGAAAGAGGCATGTTACTCTTATTTTTTCGCAAGTGTTGTAGTTTTTGTGGCAAAAGTATTATTTTTTATTATTTTGTTTGACATTGGATCACTTTTTTATTATATTTTTCTTGGGATAAAGTGTTTGAGTCTCGTGTTTTGTGGTGTCAAAAGGGAAATAATTATTTTTTTATTGTGTAAAAGTGGCATTTTGCTTTTATTTTGTGTGAAGTGACAATATTTTTTGTGGCAAAAGATTCTCATGAGGCTAGAAATATTTCATTATTTACAGCATTTTGCTAGAGCATTTGCGATATTCTTAGTCAAAGTTCTTTTTTTGATCCATACCTTGGATTGTAGAAGAAAGAGGAGACTAGAAAATATTCATTCTTCATATACATTGGTTTTAACTTCCAATGAACTTTCAATAAACATTCCTTATTCTTTTTCTTTTTCTTCTTCATTTACATCCTTTTCTTCTTTGCATCATATTGGTTTATATCTTCTTATTTTTTAGTTAAATATGGGCTTTAAATTTGTGCTTTTTTATTTCTGTTTATATGCTCTTTTTTATTTTGTTTCAATTTATATCTCTTCAACTTTTTTTTTCTTCTTTTCCTTTTGTCTTAGTTAACTTCTCATCTTTGTTTTAATTTTTGTTTCTTTAGCTTCTTCCCTTTGTTTCAGCTTATGTCTTTTTTAAGTTTTAATTCTTCTTTTTTTTAATTTATCTTTTTATCTTCTTCAATTTAGCTTTGTTCTTCTTATTCATCTGTTTTATTTCATATTTTCTTCTTCTTCTTCTTATGTTTTACTCTATTCTTTAATAATTTTTTTCCAATTTCTTCAATTGTTACCTTTCATTTTTCATTTCTTAGGTGACAATATTCTGACAATATGCATATTGCTAAATACTCTTGACAAATTAATTTTTGTGTATTGTTTGATCTATTCATAGGCCACGCTGAAGAAAATGAAGCTGTTAGAAGCATTAGGAATTTTCTTTGAGAGGTAGTTGCATTCAATTATCTGATTTTTTGCTGTTCTATAATTTTGCAAAAACAACCGATCTGCTAGTGACACACTCAATGTTGATAAAATTGTGAGGCCCTGTGGTGTGTACATGGAATCTAATATGGCATTAAAGTGAAACTCAGTATTCATGGACTTGTGTGAACTGCAAATTTATTTTTTGAAGCAACCTCTAAGATTTTACCTTTTGTTTTTGTTTGAGTTAATTCTGACTGAAAATTAAATTTAATTAAAATTTAATTAAAATATAGGATTGAATATCACCAGATTTTGATTTAAGTGTGGGTTTCAATTGGACTGGCAAATTTAATTAAAAATTAGATTTAATTTGGATTCGAATTGTTGAAAAATTTGGGCTTAAATTAAAAAAAACCGAATGGATTGGATAATTGAATTAAAATTGGGCTTAAAATTCATTATATGTGTCTGAGGTAAAACGAAAATTGTAAAATTTTTATAAATGGGGCTTTGACAGGATTTGATGAAAATTTTTATGAAAAAATTCTCGAAAATTTTAAAATTTTAAATTGATTCTTATAAAATCTAGAGTTTGGAAATGAACTCATCAAGATTTTATATTTAAAAATAATTTTCTGAAATTTGTAACTTTTATAAATAAACCCATGAAATTTTTAAAATTTATAAATAAGCACTTTGAAAATTTTTATTTACAAATAAGTATCAATTTTATTAAAAAAATCTCAAAAATTTTAATATTTTACAAATGTGTCCTTTTTATAAAAAGGTCCTTAAAACATAAAACAAAAATCCACATTTTAGTCTAAAAAGTTGCAAATAAATTTTTTTAAATTTTTTTTTATAAAAAAGTCTAAATTTTATTCAAAAAAGTTTGCAAATTTTTTAAAATTTTTACAAACGTGGTTTTTTACAAAAATTTTTTTAAATTTATAAAATCACATTTTGGTTCGATTTTAGGAAAATTTGTAAATAATTTTTTTTTATAAATAAATCTAAATTTTATTTAAAAATAATCCTAAAAATTTTAGAATTTTTATTAATGTCACGTTGCTATCGACCTGCTCCTGCAACAGCATATTGCCGTGAGTTTGCTCCCTCGGCTGCGCGACGACACAAGCTAGCTCTACCGGCCTACTCCGCCTCTCCTTGTCGAAGGTCCTGCTCCGCCTCTTTCGGCTACTCCTCGTGCTACTGTGCTGCCAACTTGTGCAGCGTCCGGTCATCCACTGCTTCCAAATGTCGGATCCGGCCAGAGATGGCTGGATCTGACCGGAAGATGAAGGAGACAGTACCTATGTCTTCTTGTGTTCCTATAGCTATGGGCTAGAACGATCGCGGATGCCACTCTCTGCCTTCAGCACCAACAGCCAACCCACCACAGCATAGAAGGAAGAGAGATTACCCTTTTTGAAGAAGCAGGGAGGTAACTCAACAGTCGGAGAATCAAGGCGCCGGTTTGAGATCCATGCACCGCCTTCCTCCGCTGCCCATCTTGCCAAACCCAAGCTTTAGCTAAGCCCATTGCCACCTTGCTTGTGGACGTAAGCTGCATTCTGCTGCTCCTCCATTGTCGTTGTCATCGAGGAAGGGCTGGATTTGGCCAATTTTTGCCGGATTCGCCCAAAACAAAAAAAAAAATAAAAGAAAGAGGCGTTCTTTTTCTTGTGGTGAAAAAGTAGGAAGGAAGAAATAAAGCAGAAAGGTTAAGTGAATCGAGAAAAAAAGGAAGGCACGTGGGGTAAAAAAATAAAAAAAATATAAAAGGAATGGTGACCAACTGTAGGGAAGGAGGGCTATTGTAAAAGAAAAAAAAAAAAAGAAGATAAAAAAAAAGAAAAGGAATGGATGGCGTAAGAATAAAAAAATAAAAGAAGAAGGGCGGCAGCTAATTTAAAAAAATAGAGAAATTAAAAAAAAAAAAGAAAAGAAAGTCAACGTTAGGAAAGTGGGCTTTGCAACCTAACAAAAAAAAAAAAAAAGGGACAATGGAGTTCTCTCCTTTCGATTATTATGTTTTCATTATTGTGGTCATTCGTGGTCTTTGACACGTCAATAAAATTTGATCGATGCTGCGATCATATGCGGTTCTCTTCAAAGATAATGATGAAGATGGTAGACTCCGTAACTCTATCGTGGCTACTCATTGTCCCTCGAAAACGGTGGACCCTATGATCTCATTGCGGTCATCTATGATTTTTCGAAAATGGCAATGAAGATGATGGATCCCATAATCTCGTTATGGCCACTCGCAGTCTTTCGAAGATGACGAATCCTCATCGCACTCAAGCCAGTCTTCGAGCTCATGTTTATCCCGTTTTCAAGCTTGCATCTAACTAGTCTTCGGGTTCATATCCAAGCCAGTCTTTGGGCTCATATCTATCCATCCTTCGGATCGCATCTCAGCCAACTTTCAAACTTATACTTAGCTAACCTTTGGAATCACATACAAGTCAGCCTTTACGCTCGTATCCAATTAGTTTTCGGACTTGCACCCAGTCATCTTCGAGCTCGTATCTAGCCGGCTTTCAAGCTCGCATCCAAGTCAACTTTCGGGTTTGTACTAAGCCAACATTCAGACTCACATCCAAGCCAGCCATTGGGCTCACACTTAGCCAGCTTTCGAGCTCACATTTCAGCCAGCCTTCGGACTCGTATTTAAGCTAGCATTTGGACTCATATTTAAGCCAGTCTTCGGGCTCGCACTTAGCTAGCCTTTGGGCTCGCATTCAATCAGTCTTTGAGCTCTTACTTAGCCATCATTCAGGCTCACATTAACTAGCATTTAGGCTTACATCTAGCTAGCTTTCGGGTTTACACTCGGTTAGCCTTCGGGCTCATATCCAAGTCAGTCTTCAGACTCGTACCCAGTCAGCCCTCAAGTTTGCACTAAGCTAGCTTTTGAGCTCGCAAACTAAGTTGATCTTTGGGTTCACACATTTAAAATCGGGCTATGGATCCATTTAAAATCATTATAAATAACTAAGGACTCTCAAGTCAAACTGCTTAATATGAAGTAATTCAATTATATCAAAACTGAACTCAATTAAAATAAACGGACTAAGGCCAAATTGACTCAAATGGACTCAAATTGGTCAAAGAGATGGGCTAAAATCTAAACTAAATTGAATTCCAAAAAATCTAAAATTGAGTTAACTTAAACCAAATAAACTCATGTTCAACCCTAATCAGACTAGAGACAAGTTAATCTAAAAATCAAATTGAGTTCAAATTAGATTCAATTTGAATTAAACTAAGCTCAAATTAAACCCAGACTAGGTCAAATCAAGTTAAAACGAAGAAGATGAATACAAAATCAAACCAAAACTAGGCTACACTGAGCCTGATCTAAAATCAAATTAATTTAAATTAACTTGAACTTGAATCAAAGTCTAGCAAACCCATACCCTATAGAGGTCCAACATAATGGCAAAACTTGACTTAAGCTAAATGAAATCAAACTCATATCCAAACTGTATTAGTCCTGATGAAATTAAATGGGTTCAAACTAAGTCCTATTAGGAGTGTTAAACTTCAATCATACTACAAAACTATGAATAAAGGGTGATGTCACCCCTTGACCTGAATCAGAATTAGTTAGAATAGAACTAAATAAGGTTAAATTAACACTCGCTGGATGTACTACAAGAGCCTTCAGTAATACTTTAAGGCATTATTTGGTTTCGGATCAATGTCAAGGTCAAGGTCAAAAGGAGGACTAAAGTGTAAAAAGATAATCTGGTCAAAATTTTAGTGTTTGGTTACTGATCTAACTAGCGAATGGTTCAAATTTTTTCTGAACCATTTTACCCTCAGGGATTTCTTTGCTCACAAGATCGAAATAGGCTAAAATGGCGTCGACCCTTTGCTCGAAGGGAATAAAGCCATTGTAATGGCAATAGAACTTGGGAGGGCACGCCCAAGATCCCTTCTTTACCTCGGAGCCGGGCTAGAAGAAGGTGGTGGTGTTGAGCACCTGGGTGACGACGGTCTCCTAGGGTAGGTTGCCGAGCCACCACTTGGGCTCGTGACTGGCCATGGTGAAGGCGTCGCCGGAGATTGGGTCGATGAAGCTATTGTTGATGATGTCGTGGTAGGGCGGGTAGAGGCCTGTGACGATGGAGTAGTGGTTGGGGAAGGTGACAGTGGGGAACACGGGGATGAGGCCCGCTTCCGCCTCGGTGCCGTTGGTGATGAGGCGTCGAATGTTTGGCATCAAGGACTTGAATTGATAGCCTAATCGGAATCCGTTCGAGGAGACGAGGATGACGACTGGGTGGGGGAGCTTTCGAAGTGTTCTGGCCGAGGCCTTGAAACCGGTGGAGTAGTGTGAGGAGGAGAAGAGGAAGACGAAGGTGATGGCCGTCGCAGCAGCGGTGCAGGAGGTGATGAGGAGGGCGGTGAAGACAATAGGCCAAGGCAACCGTCGAGGAGTCGGAGATGGTGGAGAAGATGAGAGAAGGTATCGTCGGGGCATTTTAGTTATTTTTCAATTAAAATTTAATTAAATTATATAATGTTAGTCTGGTTAAATTATTGGTGTTTGGATGGTAGGACGGTCAGTCCAGGATGATTCTGACCTTGGTCCGGAAACAAACGGGGCCTAAAGCTATTCCCAACTCTCGAAGCTATTGATGATGCTGTCAAATCAAAGATGTTAATCGCCAATACGCTCAAAGTTGTTGACTATACTTCAAAGCTATACCAAACTCTCTAAGCTGTTGGTGACACTGTCAAATTAAAAAACTTAATCGTCAATATGCTCAAAGTTGTTAGGCATATTTCAAAATTATACCTAACTCTATAAGCTATTGGTGACATTGCCAAACCAAAGAAGTTAATCGTCAACATGTTCCAAGCTATCGACCACACTTCAAAGCTATACCCAACTTCATAAGTCATTGGTAATGCTCCTAAATCAAAGAACTTAATTGCCAATATATTCTAAACTATTGGTCACACTTTAAAGCTATACCTAACCCCCTAAGCCATCAGTGATGCTACCAGATCAATGAAGTCAATTAACAATACACTCGAAGCCATTGGTCACACTTCAAACTAACCAACTCCACAAGCAGTTGACGATGCATCCTTTAAATTGATCGAATATTGTTTTTTTTTTCTTTCTTTTATGTCTCTATTTTGTTAGTTAGGTTTTTTGTTTTAGGAGATCCTTGATAATTATTGGGATAATTAACAATAAGGGCTTATGCTTATTAGAAGTCAATATTTTTATAACACCTAATAGCACATTTAAAATTAAAATAAATTTTGATTTGTGATTCAAAGTCATTCCTCGAGGTCTTCGCTATTCCAGATGGTCAACTTTGATCACACAAAATCTGACATGCCCAGTGGAAGTTGACTTCTCCTCCAAGTGTAGAAATCTAGTTAATATGATAGAGACACTAAAAAGGTAGAATTATGATTGAAGACTAATCAATTGTGTTCTGCTTTACAGAAGAAAGAATCACATGACAATAATGAAGAATATCTCTACTCCAAGATTCACCATCATCCTAGGGGTAGGATCAATCGTGCATTTTCCTTAGCCAATGGTTGCTATAGAAGCGGTTGAAGTTCAATTCAAGTTCAAAACCATATCTAAAGTCATCCAGTTCAAAAGGGTACCTACTACTACACAAGATGAAGTGGTTGCATGCAAAACTAATCCGTTTCTCACCTTTCATCAAGGAAAAAAGGCCCAATGTCATCATCCCTAATAAGATAAGCTATTTGGATGAAGAGCTAAAAGTCACACCTTAACCAAAAAGAATATCAGCGTTCCAAAGGTTAAGACCGAAGTGAATCTCAATCTTTGACCACCTTCACCCAAGTCCTCAGGGGGCAATCGAAAGCAAATCCGGACATAGGCATCGAGGAAGAAGATTTCATCCTGACTGTCATAAGTAAAGGAAAAGTTACTAAAATCTTCATTCGCCTTGGAAAGTCTATCCCTCGAACAAAGTCAGTTATTACCATCCCTACCTCCAACTCCTTCACCCCATCAAGTGATTTGGAGAAGGGTAGGAGCAAATCACAAGGGGCATAGTTTGCTTTAAGATTGTAGCAAAAGGGTGAATCACCAAACAAAATCATGAGTTACCGTAAAGCTATAATCCAGCATGAAGGTTCACTAAAGGAGACCACTCACACTATCAGGGTCATTTCTCATCATGACTTTGGAAGGGACTATAAGCTCGTACCCCAACCAGCCAAAAGCCAAAAAAAAGGTTGTCTGGGTTAGACTTACGGATGAAGAAATCTAAGAGGAGAGGGCCCTTGTAGACCATTCCTTGCTATTAGGCCAAAGAGAGGGTGTGGTGACTCACTTCATGAGTAGACTTTTGAACAAGATAACTCAACTGATGGGAGAAATTAGCCTCAACCCAAGGCGTAAATCTGATCCTCAAAACTTGGACTATCATGTTTTGATAGAAACTTTGGTCATAACTGAAAGTTTCAATCAAGAAACGACTATAAAAGCACTACAAGAATAATTAAGATAGCAAGACAAAAAGAAAGATGAAGCTCAAAAAAAAAGTCATGGAGTTGATAGAAATGATGTTACAAATGAACCAGAAGCTTGGTAAGTTAGAACAATCCCAACAACCATATCTCTCTTCTATAGATGAAATCCATGAAAATGTAGACCCTTCACAAGTACTTCTTCCAGTAAAGGATACCCAACCTCCAATTTCAGGGATCCCTGACAATATGAAGCTCCCAACATACATATAACAATAGGTACCATGAATGGTAGTTGCATAGTTGAGACAAGAAAGTGAGATAGGTAGGGTAAATAATACTAATAAATCATACCCTAACCATTATGACTAAGTGCCATATCCTAGAGGCTATATAGTACCTAATTTTAAACAGTTTAATGGCATGGATAATCCTAAACAACACATAGCTCATTTTGTGACTCTATGTGAAGATTCAAAAAATAGTCCCTCATTATTACTCTGTCAATTTTTAGCAAGTTTGATAAGAGTAGCATTTGAGAGACATGCTAGCTTGCAATCTGAATCTATACAAACTTGAGCACAAATAAAAGAGATTTTTTGTATCAGGTTCAGAAAAGTCAGTGATAAAGTGACTATTACATACTTTATCTTAACACCAAAATGTGATAATGAGTCAATTCTAAATTACATTATATGGTGGAGAAATCTTAACATTAAGTGTGAATAACCCATGAGCCAATTTGAAGCAGTAAACCTAATTCTTGCCAATATAAGGGGAGAATGGATGATATTTTATCTGAGCACCTCTTCTATCCATATCTTCCAAGACCTCATCATGCAAGTCAAAAAGTTGGAAAGGATTGGCCTATCAACCTTATCCAGTCACAGAGCCTTCCAAAAATGTGAGGGTTACCTTCACAACAACTGAGTAAAAGTAACCTCCAAACCCCACCATGAACAAGGGTAATTCTTAGAAGTCACTAGCACTTAGAGGAGATAGAGAAGTGGAATGACCCAATGATTTCCAACAAAGGTTCAGAAAAAAATATTCTTTTAAAAGAGAAAGCGTAGGTAAAATCTTCCAGGATGCACTAAAGTTAAGCCTCTAATTTCTAGAATCCAAAAGGCCAGACGAGGCCAATAAAACATATCACCGAATTATTGCCCTTACCATAGAGTCTTGGGAAATACTATTGAAGACTACTATATGTTTAAGGATTGGGTTGAAAAACTGACTCTCTCAAAAGCAACCCTATTGGAAATACCCACCAAACCTATCAATTATATCACTGTGTTCGAGGATCACAAACCACTTATTGAAGAAGCACAACATATGATTGAATACAGGTACTTATGGAATGTCTAAAGGCTTAAGAAGTTAATGAAGAAGATGATTAGAAACTCTGGAGAGACTGAGATGATGATGAAAAAAGCCTTATTAGAACAAACTGCCTTACATGAAAGAACAAAAGCAAGAAGAAAAATCTAGTTCAGCCAAATGAATATGATGTTAAGAAATTAGCCATCCAAGAATACATCGATGCTCTAGATGAATATGTTCAAGGAGAAGAAGGCAAGTAACTTAAAGCTTTACTAGAGAACTTTGTTACAGGAGATGAAGAAAGTGAACTTACGATGGCAACATGCTCTACCATATTCACCATTGGAGGTTCACAACCTAGCTGATCCCCACCCCGTCACTTCAATGATGAGGAAATTCAGGATGCAAGACAAGAAGAGGTGAATATATTCATTGGGATTGATATTTATAAAATGAGAGATCCCACAAGTCTTCCTGACAATTGCTCTTGAGATGACTATCTTAGACAATGGTTCAGCAGTGAGCATGATTATGACATGCTCAAAGTACAACTAAATACTATGAAAGATCTAACTATAACTAATATGAAATTTGTTAGAGGGTAAATACAAATATTGAACAAACACATGTAGGCTATGACTTTCCACATGGAAAGTGTGATAAATACAACTACCATACTCTGTGAGGAAGTTGAGAGGATGGAAAAAGTGCTAATAGAAAAGACAAAGTCATATAAAAGACCTTATAGGAGTAATGAGAAATCACTTACTAACTCTCCTCAAGATTAGAATGATCACTCATGCTATTTACTCTAGAGATAGGTCAAGAAAGCTAGACACTATCGAAAAGAGTTAGCTAAGTCTATGACCTATTATCCTAGCCTCTATTAGATAATCCAGCAACAAATGCTTAATCTGCTGGATTCGGTGAAGTCCAAGTCCTAGAGCCTGTGGAAGGGTACGCTTTGCCAACTTTAGAGGAATTATGCGTACAAGGCATAAGCAATTAATATGACTCCATGTCTGACTCAGAATAACTTTATGATCACTTCGAAAAGACCTACACTAACAAGCACCAAAGGAAGATGCAGGCATTTCGGGAGAGGATCAAGCAGGCTAATGTTAAAGCTCATTTTGTTCCCATATCAAATTAATTTGAATATCCACAATTAAGCCAGTCTAGACATCCACAAAAGAAACATTCTAAATATAAAGTCCTTAAGAAGATTATGTCAATAAATAAAGTAGAAGGATTCATCTAGAGAGTTTTTGAAGACCTTTCCACAAGAAAATCCCACGTGCCTAATTTTGATGTTAAATGGGATAATTATCAGCTAGTTGCATCCTCCAAGGACATTCGAGGAACTATTGACTAGGGGTAAAGGTCCACTACCTCCTATTGTATAATTAGCCTCGAAAGTGATTATGAAGACAAACTTTATTGATCTCATAATGCCATATTTCAACTAACGAGAGTAAACCAGGTACAACTTTGAGGTAGAAAGGTGCTAACTTCGAGACAAACTCTAATGCCTAGGGACAAGAATATCCCTAAGGACAAGGAAAAGGAAATTTAGATAAATGAGAGTATTGAGCCTTTGCATATTGAACCCATACCTAAAAAGGTAGAATACAACATAGCAGCCCACCTCAAGAAATCCCTACTATGCTGAGTATGCTTTATGCCTTGATGATATTACAAGAACTCAGGGATACACTAGTGCACATGTTGCAAAATTCAACTAACTATCAAGCATACTTTATTGAAGAGAAGATGAAGAAGTCTTTATATGCATACCAAACCCCTGCCATCACCTTCACAAATGACGATCTGCTACCCAGAATAACAGACTACAAGAGACTATTGTATGTCATAAGAAACAGTGATGGGATCAAGATTAATCGTATCCTAATTAACCCAAGTTTCTTAGTCAATTTGATGACTCTCCGAACTCTAAGAGCTCTAACTTTAAATGTATGTCACCTATTTTTTGATTTTATAACCATATAAGGGTTTAACTAGAATAGCTAAAAAGCTTTAGGAGCTATAACTATCCCTCTAAAAGTGGACTAATTGATGACAAATATCAAATTTTATGTGATTAATATTGATGCGCCACACAAAGCATTATTAGGGAGGCCATAACTGTTTGAAATAAAATAATGCCATCAACCCTACACTAATACTTCAAATACTTCGAGGATGGTGAAGAACACCGAATTGATAGAGATATACACCCTTTTGATATTCACGAGGTATATTATGATAGTACAAAATACTATCAGAGACTCAACACTAATAGAGAGTTTGCTTCTATCAGTCAAGTAAAGCAAAAGATTATTAGCATGATCTTTGCTTCTTCTCACTTAGGAAGCATTTTTGACCCAATTTCTTTAGATAAAGAACCCCCACGAGTCTGCTTGGGTGGTTATATTGCTAACAAAGATAACAACAGAGGTCAAATGAAAAATACTCTCCTTATTACTAAAATTCTAAAAGGCTTAATTAAGATATCAGATAAGCTGAGTATTAATGTTATTGAAGAATTAATAACTTTCTACATTCCTCCACAACACAAAGGAGAAAGGAAAATACTATCTTACAAGACAATTCCTTGTGCCCTAAGTATACATGAAATCTTGAGGACTGAAGGTCTAGCGGATAATGGTGACCATCAACTGATAGTTATGCCTAAATATTTCTTAGACTAGCTTCATTAGATAATCAACAAATCTAGTTGTGGGCATCCACAGAAAAAGAGAGAGAGAGAGTTGCTTCTTCAAAAATCTATGGGATCCACTCCAAAGATGTACTTACATTTCTAGAAGAGGAAATAAGAACACCAAAGGACTAGGCTACATTACTCCAAATGCCCATACATGTCTTATGGTCACCATTGAACCTCTCTCTGTTATTCAAAATAACCAAATGACATCAAGGCACTGTTTGGTTTGGGATCATGATCAGTATTAGCATTTTTAAGAATTATTTTTTTCTTATAAAATCAATATTACTTATTTTACATCATTATCAAATTAAATTATGATAAAAAATTAAATAGTTTTTCAAATTTTAATTTATTATAGGGTTAATTTTGATAAAAAATATTAGTTTATAAAAGTGGTTTACTAGTCTTTACCTTAATCTTGATGCTAATCCCGAACTAAACGATGCCCAATATCCTTTGACACATGCGTCGAGTTGGCCATGACTTTTCAGACATCACAAGAAGGTGGCATCCTTAGTAGAATTTCATTAGAACTAAAAGAAAGGGGGCATGATATAGCCAAAGTTTCTTTAGATGGATCTTCACCAAAACTCACTTAACATAATGAATCACTTGGTGAAGAAATAATCCTCAAACCAAAAGAAGCTTCACCGAAACTTGAGGACGGGGGCAAGCCATAGTCAATGAACTAATAGAGATTAATGTAGGCTCAGAGAAGGACCCCAAGTTGACTTTTATCAGCACTCAACTTTCAGAGAAGAACAAACCCAACTCAAAGCAATGTTCCCAGAATGCATTGACTGCTTTGTATGGAGCCATAAGGAGATGTCTGGAGTAGATCCTAAAATTATAGTCCATAAGTTGGCCACCAATCTTGAGCTTTCGCCTATCAAACAAGCACCTAGGAAGATAAAACTTAACCTAGAATAGAAGGTGATAGAAGAAACAAAAAGAAACTGATCGAAGCAGATTTCATCAAAGAGGAAAAATACCTAGATTGGATGGGAAGTATCGTGCCAGTCAAGAAAAAAAATGACAAATCCATATTTGTGTGGACTACAAAGACTTGAATAAAGCATGTCTAAAAGATAATTTTCCATTGCTAATAATGGAAATCATGATGGACAACATAGCTGACTTCAAAATAATCTCCTTCATGGATGGTTTTGATGAATTCTGATGATGAGAAATATATGGCCTTCAGGATGCCAATTGGCATTTACTGCTATAAGGTAATGTCTTTTGGGCTCAAGAATACAGGTGTCACTTATTAAAGGGTCATGACTCAATTCTTTGATGATCTCATATATCAGTTAGTGAAAAATTATGTGAATGACTTGGTGGTTAAAATTAAGTCCAAAGATAGGCATGTCCAAGACCTAAGAGTGGTATTTAACTGCCTTAGAAAATATAACTTAAAGATGAATCCTATGAAGTACGCTTTTGGAGTATCATCTTATTAGACATCGAGGGATTGAAATCAATCCATCTAAGATAAAAGCTATTTTGAATATGCCACCACCTAGCAATTTAAAGCAATTAAGGTCATTCCAAGGCTGACTCGCATACATAAAAAGATTCATTTCAAACTTCTCTGGAAGCTTCAAGCCTTTTTCCAAGTTGATGAAGAAGGATGCTCCATTTATTTAGGATCGAGACTACCAATAGGCCTTTGAAGATATCAAGTAGGATCTTCTAAAGCCACTAGTCCTAGTAGCGCCTTTACTCAATAAACCCCTAATCCTCTACACAACAATAATAGAAGGATCTTTGGGGGCACTTCTTGCCCAAAATAATGAAAAGGGTAAAGAAAATATACTCTATTATCTGAGTAGAATGTTAGTGGGGGCAAAAAATAACTACTCCTCCATTGAAGAGCATTGTCTGATAGTTATATTTGTAGTCAAGAAGCTAAGACATTATTTTCTTTCTGTCAAAGTCATTCTAATATCAAAGATTGATTTAATAAAGTACTTAATAACTAGGTCTGTACTCATTAGAAGCCTAGTAAAGTGAGCATTAATCCTTATGGAATACGATATCAAGTTTACTCCTCAAAAGGCAGTTAAGGAGCAAGTCCTTGTTGATTTTCTCACAACTCATCTAGTACCAACTGATTCTTCTCTGAGTTGTGAGCTCCCTAATGAAGAAATTCTTTTGGTCGAAGAATAGAAACCTTACTGGAAATTATACTTTGATGGAGCATCATCCATTGAACCAAGGATCAAACCAAAGCGTCCACAAATCAAAACAGGCATTGGACTCATTTATGTCACTCCGAATGGGAGAATTTTATGATACTTCTATTCTCTCTCAAAATTATGCACAAACAATGAAGCTGAATGTGAAACTCTAATTACAGGACTGGAAATAGCCCTCAATATGAGAATATTATTCCTACATATTTGTGGTTATTCACAGCTAGTTGTTAGTCAAGTCCAAGGTAAATATAAAATTCACAAATCTGAGCTCTTGAAATACCATGAAAAGGCACAAGAGCTTATAAGGAAAATCTTATATGTTCAAATAACTAAGGTTGCACAATCTATCAATGTGAAAGCTGACTCTTTAGCCAAATTAGCCAAGGTACTGGTTGATCTTGATTAAGAAAAAATTCTAATCATAGTTCATACTAGATAAGTGATGAGCTTAGTTTTCAGCATCAAGCACGAGAAGACTATATATAAACTAGTAGAAGAGGCAATAGATTGGAGAACATCATTCACCAACTACTTCATAAGTAGGAAACTCCTAGAAGATAAATCTACGTGGACACAACTCAGAAAAAGAGCCGTGAGCTTTCTGCTTATCTTCGACACTCTTACCTTCTACGCTATCTCTTAGAAACCAAAGAAGTTATGTATGAAGTGCATTCTGGGATTTGTGGGGCTCATCAATGATGTCCAAAAATGATGATGAAGATTAAATGTATGGCTACTATTAGCCAACGATGGTAGATATTACATTGAATATGTGAGAAGATGTCATCCATACCAAATTCATGGTGACTTCATCCATCAACACCCAAATCCTCTACATACAGCAATGTCCTCATGGCCATTTGAGGTATGGGATATAGATGTCATTGACCTAATTGAATCATCTTCTTCTAGAGGCCATCGCTTCATATTAGCCACAATTGATTATTTCCCTCAGTGAGCTGAAGTGATTCCATTGAAAGAGTTAAAAATAGGTACTATATCCTCTTCTTTCAAGAAAATATTATGCATTGATTTGGTGTTCCTCGAAGGATCATTTATGATAATGGACTATTCTTCAGATGCTTTTTCGCATATCATCACAAGATAGATTAGCGATATTTATTCATCTACAATTCGAGGGCCAACGGGCTCACTAAGGTATTCAATAAGACCAATTCCAAGATTTTAAAGAAAGTTATTGCAAAAAATAAGAAAGACTGGCACCAAAGGCTTGCTAAGGTATTATGGGCCATCACGACACATATTAAACCTCTACCTAATCAATGCCATTGCATTGATATTCGAGACTGAGGTAGTTTTGCCACTGGAGGTGCAAATCATCTCTCTAAGAATTGCCTTACAAGAAGAAATCACAAAAGAAGATAATATTCATCTTCGCCTTGATGAGCTAAACTCTTTAGACGAGACAAGGCTTGCGGCATAATAGAACATAAAAATGTATCAAACACAAATGGCTAAGGCTTATAACAAGATAGCTCGGCTTAGATTATTTCGGAAGAGAAAAATGGTCTTAGTTTTGAAAAGACCCATAATCCCAAACCAAAATAAGAAAGACAAGTTCGAGTCTAATTGGAAAGTCCCTTATATTATCAAAAGGATATTTGAAAGATGATCTTGCCAACTGATTGATAGCAAAGGGGAAAAGCCTACACCACTAATCAACGGTTCTCAAAAGGTACTATGCTTAAGCCTTGAGAGCAATAACAATAAAAACAAAAGTGCCTACATTTTGTCTATGATGGAACGTTCGACTTCCTTAAAAAGGAACACTCAGTCAAATATGCAATTCATGTTTCTCGAGGAAAAACATGGAGATAAAACTTCATCCATCTTACATGACTACTAAGCCTACATTTACATGGCACATTAAGTCTACTCTCATGTACTAAATCAAGTCCATGTTATGTGACAATTAAGCCTATACTTACATGGTGAACCAAGTCCACTTTCTACGTGGCAAACCAAGTCTACTTTCACATGACAAACCAAGTCTACTTTCACGTAGAAAACCAACTCCACTTTCATGTGACAACCCAAGTCCACTTTCACGTGATAACTTAAGTTCACTTTCACATGTCAAACCAAGTCTACTTTCACATGACAATTAAAGTTCATTTTCATGTGATAAATCAAGTCTACTTCTACTAAGTCCACTCCCACGTAACAATCTAAGTTCACTCTTGCATGACAATTCAAACTCATACAGTTGACTCCTAAAATATTGATGTAGGGGCATATGCTCAAAAATTGTTCATACCCTCTCCTCTCACCAGAACTCAAGAAGGGGTTATGAAGGGGCAATTTGTTTGAGGTGATTTTTTAATCACAATCGAATTTGATTAAATTTGAGACTTATATGCCACTAAATTATATCTCAAATGTTGGTCTCGTCAGACTTAAATTGTGCTCGAATTTAATAAAAAATTGAGCTTAATTTTGACTTAAATCATTGAAAATTTTGGGCTCAAGTTAGGCCTAATCCAAATGGGTCACTTGGGTTAGATTTTTGGACCAAAATTGGACCCAAAATTCATCTAAAAATTAGACCAAAATGATAAAATACAAAAATTTTACAAATAAGCCTCTAGATTGAATAAATTTATATAATTGGGTCCTTGATCAGAATTTTCTTACAAATAGGTCCTTAGAACAAGAATTTTATAAAACAAAGTCCAATAAAATTCTAAAATTACAAATTAGTCCTCCAAAATTTAGGATTTACAACTAAATCCCTCAAAGATCAATAATTATGATTTGATCCATATTTAATCTAAGATTTATGAATAAATTCCTCTAAAATTCTTTATTTATAAATAAATCCCTATAATTTCAGTATTTTCTAAATAAATCCCTCAAAATATTTTATTTATAAATAAATCCAAATATTATTCAAGAGGGATCTTGAAAGTTTCAAAACTTTATAAAAAGACCACCTAAAATTTATACAATTATAATTTAGTCTAATTTTTTGAAAAAAATTTCCAAATAATTCTCTTACCAATTTAGTATCTAAGGTGAGTAAATTTTTCAAATTTACAGTAGATAAACTCATAGGGACTTATCTAAATTCAAGCCAAATTTATAATCCAACCGTATCCATAACCAATTCAAAATAATAAAGTTTAAAATTTTGAATGGAGATTTATCCGATCTTTACGAACCTATAAAAACCTGTGGAACCTGCAAATTAGAGAACATAAGGAGATCAAAATAAAATGGGATAAGATTGAAAGGCTATCATCAAAGAAGTTTATCAAGAAGAATTATAAATTAAAGAGGTAAAATTTTAAACTTAGCTTCGTTATTTTTTTCTTTCTTTCCTCTGCCTATTTTCCTCCTCTCTCATATGACCACCAAGCTGCCCTACCCTGCTCCACTAGCCTTGTCATCCACATGTGACTAGCTCCCTATTGTAAAGTTGCTCACGACCACCCTCGGCACCTCTTCCAGCCATCTGCTATCACAAGTCAAGGCCAGATCTAGCTCCAAATATCTCACTCCAAATATCTCTAGTGTTGAGTTCATCATCACCAAGCCTCGATTTGAGCCCAACGTTATGCCACCTTCTTTACTGCCAAAGATCGCCAAGGACCATTACCTTCGTCACAGAGCCACTCGCCAACCGAGCCGCCACCATAGTTCCATGAAACCCTAGCTTCGCCTGACCTTCCCTGAGCATCGCCACACCTTGCCCACCACTGACCATGCCCACGATCGGCTGCCTGTAGCCCTCCTCGCCATTCACATCCACGATGGACCTTGCCGCCACATCCCTTCTTCTCACTGGTCATGCCCACGAGCAACCTTTGCCACTACTTGTTGAAATCGATTGGGACCAGATCCGGCTAGATTTGGTCAGATCCGGCCATTAGAAGAGTGGCAAACGTGCCCCTTCACCGTGCCACCAAAGGAGAGAGGCCGGATTTAGCCAAAAATAGCCAGATCTAGCCTAAAAGGAGACCAGGCCTGCTTGGGCCCGGCGACACTTCCCGAAGAATTTGGGGGTGGGGGGTGGGGCGGGTGAAGCTTGAACAAGGAGAAGGAAAAAATAAAAATATATAAAAAGTACTTATGCAGCAGAAACAAAAAAAATTTAGCTAAAAAAAGAAGAAGAAGGGTTTCAGAAATAGAAGAAAAAGAATTATTATATAAAAAAATAAAAAAATAAAAATTCGGAAAAAAAAAGAGAAGAGTTTTCAACATCGTGACCATCCATGGTCTTTAGTGATGAAGATGGTGAATGCATGATCTCGCTGTAGCCACTCATGGTCCCTTGAAGACAGCATTAAAGATGGCAATGTCGAACCCTCGATATTGTGCATGGTCACCTATAGTCCTTTGAAGATGGCAATGAAGATGACGATGAAGATAGCAAACCCATGACCCTACTATGGTCACCCACATCCCTCGAAATGGCAAATCCTCGTCGCACTTTGTCAGCCTTCATGCTCACACTCAAGCCAGCCTTCGAACTCACACTTAACCAACCTTCAGACTCTCATTCAGCCAGCATTTGGGTTCATACTTAAGCTTGCACTTAGGAAACCTTTAGGTTCACACTCAGCCAGCCTTCGAGCTCATACTCAGCCAGCCTTCGGGCTCACACTTAGCTAGCTTTTGAGCTCGCACCTTAGCCAGTCTTTGGATTTGCATCTAAGACAATCTTTGGAATCCCACCCAGCTAGCCTTCGGGCTCACATCTAATCAGTCTTCGGGCTCGCACTCAACTAGCCTTTGGAATTGCATCCAATCAACCTTCGAGCTCACATCCAAGCTAATATTTAGGTTCACATCCAAGTCAACCTTTGACCTTGCACTCAGCTACTCTTCAGGTTTGTACTTAGCTAGCTTTTGGGCTCACACTCAGCTAGCCTTTAGCCTCGCATCAAAGCCAGCCTTCAAACTTGCACTAAGTCAACCTTCAAGCTTGCATTTGAGCTAGCCTTTGGGCTTGTACTCAGCCAACTTTTGGGTTCACATCTAAGCCAGTCTTCAGACTCGTATCCAGTCAGCCCTTAGACTCACACTAAGCTAGCTTTCAAGCTCACAAATGAAGCCAACCTGCGGGTTCATATATTTGAAGATGAACTATGGGTCCATTTGACATCATCATAAATAGTCAACGATCCTCAAATCAAATTGATTAATATAAAGTAACTTAATCATAACAAATGGATAAAAGCCAAGTTGGCTTAAATAAACCTAAATTGTTCAAACAAATGGACTAAAATCCAAATCAAACTAACTCCAAAAAATCCAAATTGAGTTAACCTAGACCAAATAAACTTAGACTCAACCCTAACCAGACTCGAGATGGGTTAATTCAAAATCAAATTGAGTTTAAATCAGATCTAATCTAGATTAAATTAAGCTCAAATCAAATCCTATTTGGGTTAAATCAAGTCCAAACTAAAAGAGTAAACTCAAAGTCAACTAGAACTAAGCCAGGTTGAGCCTAAACTGAAAGTAAGTTGAACTAAATTGACTTAAACTTGAACCAAAGTCTATCAAGATGCGGACCAAACTCGACGAAGGTTTGACACAAGGTCGAATTGACTCAAGCTAAATAAAATCAAACTCGAACCCAAACTATATAAGTTCTGATGGAACTAAATAGGATCAAGTCGAGTCTTACTGGGTGTGTTGAACCCTCGACAGTACTTCAGGGTTGTGACTAAAGGGTGATATTGTCATGCTAACCTAAACCAAACTTAGTTCATATAGAATTAAGTAAGGTTAAACTGGGTCATGCTGGTGTGCTACAAAAGCCTTTTGCAATATTTCAAAGCTATATCTAACTTCATAAGCTGTTAGTGACACTATCAAACTGAAGAAGTTAGTTGCCAATATGCTCAAAGTTATTGGCCACACTTCAAAATTATACCTAACTCCATAAGCCATTGGTGACGCTACCAAGTTAAAGAAGTTAATCATCAATATGCTTAAAGTTGCCAGTCATACTTTAAAACTATACCTAACTTCACAAGTTATTGGTGACGCTACCAAATCAAAGAAGTTAACCAATAATATACTCAAAGTTGTTGGCCACACTTTAAGCTAGTTAACCCTAAAAGCAGTTGATGATGCACCCTTTCAAGCTAGTTAACCCCAAAAATAGTTAACGATGCGTCTTTTCAAGCTAGTCAATCCCAAAAGTAGTTGATAATGTGTCTTTTCAAGCTAGCCAACCCTATAAGTAGTTGGTGATTCACTCTTTAAACTAACCAGCCCTAGAAGCAATTGGTAATGTGCCCTTTCAAGCTAGTCAATCTCAAAAGTAGTTGACGATACAATTCTCAAAACTATACCCAATCTTATAAGATGTTGGTGATGCTATCAAAAATCGAAGAGCTTATCATCTATACTTTATTGGCTATGAAAACACTTCAAGTTCAATGAAGTTATCGCTTACACTTTATCGGGCATGAAAATACTTCAAAAAAATTCAAATCAAAGAAGTTATTGCTTATGTCTTATGAGCTATGAAAATACTTCAAGGTCAACGAAGTTATCGCTAATATCTTATTAGCTAATAAAAATACTTAAATCATAAAGTTATCACTAATACTCAAAGTCATTAGAAATACTTCAAACTTTTCTTATTTCCTTTTGCAGCTAGGGTTGGACGTCATATGGTCCAATGTAGGGGGAGCGGGGCAGTAGTACATATCAAAGTTTTCTCTCCACTCTTTTTCTTTTGCTTTCTTCATTTCTTTTATATTTTTTATAATTTCATATTGAAATTGATTGTAAAGTGAGGATATGTCTTTATTTAAACCATGTATCATCTTTCTTAAATCAATCAAATGCTTTCTTCTTTTTCTTTTTTTGTCTCTATTTTATTAATTAAAATTTTCACTTTAGGAGGTTTCTGATAATTGTCGGAGTAATTAATAATAGAAAATTACATTGTTGGAAGTCATGTTCTCATAATACTTGATAAGTGTACTTTAAATTAAAACAAATTTTGATTTATGATTCGAAATCACTTCTCGAGGTATTCGCTATCCTAAGTAAGTGGTCAACTTTGATCCTATAATAAAATAAGTGATTTTTTTACTGATAATAATAAAATAAATTATTTTTTATAAACTTGTAATAAGTCAAATAGTTATTTATTAACAACTCTAGTATTCATTTTATTCTTTTGAACTGATTATTTTTTTGGTCAGTGAGAAACATTCTGACGATGTTATATAAACACATATAGTAAAATTACAAGCAATTTCATAAATATTACAAAAACAAATGGGTAAGTTCTGTTAAAAAAGTCAAGAATAATTGAATGCAATGTCTATCTTTTTTTTTTTCAATTCCCTTACAAAAAACTAACTCAGTTGTGAAATTAGAACCTTTAAAGAGATTTAAAGCCGACCAAGAGCATCAGGTATCTTACTATTATCCCCATCTCTCATTATTAATTTTTAAAATTTTTTCAAAGATAGTAATATTTATTCTAATTTTGGTCCATATTTGATAACATAATTCCAATTCTAATAAAATGATTAGCAATTCCCTTTCAAAAAAAAAAAGTGTTTTTTTCGCATAATCTCTTAAAAAATAGCTAAATTATGTATAATCTTTTGACTTTTTCATAATTATGTATAACCCTCTCCTTTACTTTTCAATGAGGTTTCAGGTCCTTTGGGTTCAATTGGTTTGAAAAAAAACCTAATTATGGTTCAGTTAGGAGATAAAATAACTATTTTACCAGCATACTCTCTCTCAACGTAGGAAGCAATATTCTGCACACGAAGAAACAAAATTTCTTATTTGAAACTTTTATTTTAACTATAATTATTGGTGAAATTTTTTTAGATTTTATCTTATTATTTTTTAAATTTTACTATATTTATAGAGAATCTTCTAATGACTACAACTGGAATATTTTTGTCTTTTCATTATAATTAGTGATATATTTCATATAAAAAGTAGCTTTTTTAATTAGGAACGTGTAACCTTGTTAAAAATTAAAGGAGGAGGTTCTATATTATTATGAAAAAAATTAAAAAATTATATATAATTTAGTTATTTTTCAAGGGATTGTACTTAAAAAACTCAAAAAAAAAAATTTAACTCACATGTATTTTACGTAATTTTGATACTACTTTTTTCAAAAGATTACTGTTTCTTTTTTCTCTATTTTCTCTATTTTTTTGAGATTTTTATGATGCTACCATTTCTTTCTTTCACTACAACATTTTTGGGCTTTATCAGTGGAATATTTTTCAATGTTTTCAGAATGCTGGTAAAGCTTGACAATTGAAATTATTCCAAATACATGCATTTAGATTGTCTTTTGACTTTGAAGTTTCCAATAATGTCCACAACATGTTATCGAGAAAATTTTTTCTCGACGTGCATGATATCAAAGTTATGGCAAATTTATAATATGTTCTAGTACGACAAGTCAAAGAATACATTTATTTTTTCCAATTGCTTCTAAGTTTCAACATGTCATCTATAATATTTCTCCTTTTTTGACTGAAAATATAATTCTATCTCATTTAATATACTAATCACTTTATACAGTATATCCTCTCTAGATATGTAACACCTCATTACCCTCGATATTAGACCACAATACGAAGTGAATAACATATATAAATAAAATTTATAGAACACATAGAGTTAAGATTTATTGCAACAATATAAACGTAGTCCAAATAATATTTATAAAGAAAAGTGATCTAATAGAAAATACTCAAGTTGTTCACAATAACATCTCAAATAAGAAAAGAAAATAACCTACAAGTATAAATAACTCCAACTACAAGTACGCCCATATGAACTGCAACTGCTGCTGCCACTCACGTCTATTAGCTACTCTCTATGGATGAAGAAAATAACGTAATGAGTCAAGAATGCTTAACAGGAAGTTACTACATCCAAATAATATATGAGATCAAGAACATAAAAATAATAGAAAAAATGACAATGAAAATAATAACAACAATAATAATGATGATCGAATGAATTAACATCCACAATAAGAAATATATCAACACAAAGATGTCTCAACCATGATAGTCAATGGTCAGTGATAGTGACTATAGACTCCTTTACCGATCTTATGCAAATGACTGCACCTCCACCAAGTAGGATCGAACCAATCTATATGTAAACCAATCTATGGGTGTGGTCGGATCCCTTATCAAGTAGAGTTATATCACGCTGCATTCACAACTGCTGATAGAGTGGTAATATCATCTAATCACATAATAGATCACGTCTCCTAACACTTAAGATAACAACTACTATCATGTCCGACAATCTTATTAATTTCTTATCGAAACAGAAAATTATTGACTGATATCGGCTTAATAAAGTCCTATTACATACGTCTCCTAATATACCAAAGACTCAATCATAATAAATATTAAGTTAAGATTATTGATGAATAAAAAGAAATTGATTCAATCCAAAAATTATACTAAATTAACTAGAAAACATCATCAGAAGAAGGATTTGAGACTATCTATAGAATCAACATGAGAAAACAAAGTCCAACAACTCTTAGATCATCAAAATCAAAATTCAAATAAGAGAGTTATAGTTGATAGAGTGTAAGTATGTAATTCAGTCCCTAAAATAAATATAATGATATTTTTAATCCTCTCTGTGTCTCCGACATTGGGATATAACAGAGGACAAGTTTACAAAAAACCTCCTAAATTATTCTGAATTACGACCCAGACCTCAAAGTAAATAGTTTTAATCAATTTACATTTTAATCCTCGAATTATTCAGATTAATCGTAAAGTCATTCACCCAGTAAGGTTTTCACATAAACTCTTAATAAATCAAGATTTAAAAACCCTCAGAAAATCACAAATTCTCTAATCATGTCATTATAAATAAATTAATTAAATATTTCAAGTCCAATTAACATAAATCCAAAACAAAATTCCTTATCATCCAATCCATCTAATCCATTAATTCGATCCAATCCAGACCAGAATTAAAATCAATCAAGTTAAATTTACTAGATTCCATCGAATTCATCTTTAATTAGATTCATATCCAAATCCATAATAATTCCATGAATCCAAAATCAAATCCAACTAATTAAATTGGTAAACCCAGACCAGAACCAACAAATCCTACAAAAACCCAATTGAGTATTAATTTAGTTCTTAATTTAAAATCACCAAGTCTGTGCCACTGGGGGATCGCCTCCGCCGCCAGGCTGCGCCCCGGCCTGCGGCCGCAGAACAGTGCAGGCCGCATGCTGCTGCCGCATGCCGCCGTCGCACGGTGGCGCAGCAGCGCGGGCCGCGCGCTACCACCGTGTCTGCCGTGTTGCCGATCCGTGCCCCATCGGCCGTCCGGCGGCTTGTGCACTGCCCTCCATGTCGCACCACTTCGTCGGCCGGCCGCATTGCTGGAGCTTCTCCCTCAGATACCATCGAGCCGTGGAGAGGAAGGAGGGAGAGGAAGGAGATGACTCTTTTGTAGAAAAACCCCTCAAAACTCATAATTTCAACAAGATACCTCAATTCCTCAATTATTCTTGTATAAACTCTTATTCAATAAAATCTCTCGCATAATGATCCCAAATCAACATATTATATTAACAGCTTCATATGTATTCGAATCCAACAAGTTTTTAACAAGCTTTTCCTAATTCTAGGTTATTTATTCATACCTAATATACGAGGAATGTCCCTAAGTTTGGATTAATTATTAACATGGGTTTGTCTCAAGAGTAGGAACAATATAAAATTGAAAAAGATAAATTTCACCTATCTCAAAATTCGATGATGATCATTTCAAATTTTCTCACTTATTTGCATGTCCTCATTGTGATTGTTCCTCACCCCTACCTCCAAATAAACTTTCGATTAGAGAGAAGTAGCGTAAAGAAAAATTTACTCTCTCTCTATTAATAGAATAGATAACGTAAATATTATTCTTATATCTTAAATATTCAGTAGTGGGTGGTTATAGCCTACATATGTGGTAGGTGGTTATTGGGTAATTAGTAAGGGGCCTAAATAGTGGATGGTTGCACTTCTTTTTCCTTGAATAAATTTGACCTCCAAATTTAAAATAAACATATCTTAAAAGATATAAGGGTATTTCACTTTGATGTTCTCCTCTCTCTCTCAAGTGGCCTTATTTGTAGAGTGATGCTTCCATAGCACCTTCACTAAAGGGGTCACATTTATCCTCAAGACGTGCTCTTTTCCACTCTAGAATCCAAATTGGCTACTCCTCACAAGTCAAGTCCTCCCTCAATTATAACTATTGGAATGACAAGACATATGTGGTATCTGGAATGTGTTTTCTCAAAATAAACATATGGAAGATGTTATACACATTAGCCAAGGCCAGAGGTAGGGTAAGGTTATAAGCAACTGCTTCAATTCTCTCCAAAATCTCAAAGGGACCAATATAATAAGGTGCCAACTTGTCCCTCATTCCAAATCTCATTACATCCTTTGTTAGAGAAACTTTAAGAAAAACATGATCACCCACGTGAAATTAAAAATCTCGCCTTCTAACTCCTTTGTCTACTATGTGCTGTAAGCATCCTTTTCCAAATCACCTCAATCTTTTTAGTAGTCAGCTAAACCAACTCTAGACCAAAAATCTGCCTCTCACTAACCTTTGTCCAACAAATAGGAGATCTATACTTTTTCTCATACGAAGCCTCATAAGGTGCTATTTGAATACCAGAATGATAGTTGTTGTTCTAGGTAAACTCAACTAGACACAAATGAGAATCTTAGCTCCCCTTGAAATCTAGAGCACACGCTCTCAACAAATTCTCTAGAGTCTAAATTATTCTCTCTATTGACTATTAGTTTAAAGGTGATATGTTGTGCAAAAATGTAATTGTGTCCCTAAAGCTATCTAAAAACTACTCCAAAATTGTGCAGTGAATCTAGAATCTCTGTCAAAGATGATAGTAATAAGTACCCCATGAAGCTTTATTATCTCCTCTACATATAATTTAGCAAGTTTATTCAAGGAGTAGGTCATCTTGATAGGAAAGAAATGAGCTAATTTGATTAACCAATCCACCATGACCCAAATAGCATCTAATCATTTTCTTGTCCTTGGCAAACCAATCACAAAGTCTATGGTGATGTCTTCCCACTTCCATTCAAGGATACGAAGTGATTGTAACTTTTTTGCTGATTTTTGGTGTTCAATCTTAACTTGTTAACACACCAAATACTTGAAAATAAATTTTGTAATATCTCTTTTTATGCAATGCTACTTGTAATCCTATTTTATATCTCAGTATATTTTTGTGCTGCTAGAGTGTACCGAGAAATGGAAGTATGAGCCTCACTTAACAACTCCTACTTTAATCGAGAATCATCAAGGACATAGTCAGCTCTAATATTGAACCACACCATCAGTCATCACATCATAAGCTGACTTAGGTTTTTGAGTCAACTCTAATTATAAAGCCTAAAAAGGTAGGGTCTTTAAATTGACTTCAAGCTTCAACACCAATTTTGAATTTAGACGCAATCCAACAATAAACCTTATTGAATCTCTTATAAAATAATTAAATTCACATCTCTCAAGGTTTCTATGGTCTTCTATTTTCTCACTTACAAATGAGCTGAGTTTCTTACTAACTTCCTACTGAGTGCATCTGCAATAATATTAGCTTTTCTTAGGTGATAATTGATAGAACAATCATAATCCTTTAGAAAATTTAACCACTGCCTCTGTCTCATTTTGAGTTCCTTTTGGGTGAAGAGATATTTCAAACTTTTGTAATTTGTTAAGATTTCAAATGTCTAACCATAAAGATAATCCCTCCAAATCTTTAATGCAAAGGTAATGGTTGCCAACTCAAGGTCATGAGTCGGATAATTTTTCTTATGGAACTTCAACTACCTAGAGGCATAGGCTACTACTTTTCCATGTTGCATTAGAACACAACATAACCCTTTGATGGAAGCATCACTATATGCTACCAAACCATCAACCCCAAAAGGTATGGTCAACACAAGTGTAGAAGCTAGCCTTCTCTTTAATTCTTGGAAACTTTGCTCATAATCAAATTTAACACCCTTCTTAGTTAGCTGAGTCCGTGGGGTAGCAATCTTAAAGAAAAACTTCCACAAATCCTCTATAGTAACCTGCCAACCTAAGAAAACTTCGCACCTCAATTACGTTACTGGGCTTTTTATAGTGCAACATAGCTTTTATCTTCTTGAGATCTAAAAATATACCAACATTAGAAATCATATGACCTAAGAAGACCACCTCTATCAACCAAAAGCTACACTTATTGTGGCATGCAACTTCTCTTGCCTCAAGATCTCCAACACAATTTTGAGATGTTGCTTATGCTCCATGTGACTCTTGGAATATATTAGAATATCATCTATGAAGACAATGACAAACTAATCTAAATACTATCTGAAGACCTTATTCATTAAATCCATAAAGATTTTTGGTACATTAGTCAAACCAAATGACATAACAAGAAATAATATCCATAGTGAGTCCTGAAAGCAGTCTTTGGAATATCATCCTCCTTGACTTTCAACTGATGGTAGCTTGATCTTAGATTAATCTTTGAGTAAACTTGAGTACCTTGTAATTGATCAAAGAGATCATCAATCTAAGGAAGAGAGTACTTTTTCTTCATTGTGATCTAATTTAGCTGACAATAATCTAGCATTATCGCATAGTCTTGTCTTTCTTCTTCATAAAAAAGATCGATGCACCCCAATGAGATACACTGAAGGATATGTAACCCTTGTCCAAGAGCTCCTACACTTGCTTCTTTAAGTCTGCTAACTCCCCTAGTGCCATCCTATAGGGAGGTCTCGAGATTAGAGCTACTTCAAGCATAAGGTCAGTGCCAAACTCTACCTCTCTATCAAGAAGCAACCCTAATAACTTATCGAGAAAGACCTCTGGATACTCTCGAACAATAGGAATATCCTCTAATTGGGGTGTAGTTGATTGCTCCTCAAACATAAAAGCCAGATATCTCTTGCAACCCTTCATAAGTAGCTAATAGGCTTGAAGGCAAGAAATAATAGCCAAAAAATTTTCTTGCATGTCAAAGAGATAAAAGCAATTTGACCAGGTGGTCTAAAGGTCACTACCTTCATAAAGGAATGTTGATATGATAAGCTACCATCCAATCCATGCCTAAAATGACATCAAAGTCTTTGAAATTTAGTAGGACCAGATCTACTATGAGTTCTTGGTCCTCAATCTTGATAATATACTGCTTGAATATCTAGTCTACAATCATACTGTACTAGCAGGTGTTCCAACTACCAAAATTATCTTTAGAGGTTCAGATTTTCTAGCTAACTTGTTAGTAAAGTGGGGGGCAATAAAGGAATGTATAGATCCAAAATCAATCAATATAGAATTAATTACATTATCAATAAGAATCATACTTTGCACCATATTCTCTAAAGTATTTGCATCAGCCTGGGTCAAACATAAACTCGAACTGGTGTTGAGTTCTTCTTAGGGATGAATTTTTTCTATTGTTGATTCTAGTTCTGCCAAGTCTTCTATTGAGTACACATAGATTTTAGATAATCCTTTGTCGTATGACTTAGGTATTAACATGCATAGAGAAACCGCTCACCATCCTTGCTCATTGGACATTGTCATGCCCTATATCTTAACTGATCACATAGATAACATCTATCTTTGACATATGTGACATTCCACTCTATGGTGCTCATCAGCTTCCTAGGCCTAAATCTATTCTCTGGATTTTGTACATCAGTAAGAGTTATTGGCCTAGGATGGTTCTTTAATAACTTCTCCTTCAGTGATTAAGAGTGAGCCAGTGTTTTCTCCATTGAAAGTGCTTTGCTCATAACCTCCCTATAGGTCTTCAGCTCGAAGTAGGTGATATATTCTCGGATCCCCTTAGTGAGTCTATCTTTTAATAGCTGAATCTGCTCCTCATCCTTGGAGACAAAATCTAGGATGGTAATGCCCATTGAACTCAACTTCGTATTGCTACATTATTGGATTGCCCTGCTGGATGTTGAGAAGTTTTCATCACATTTTCTTTTGAACTACTACAGGGATATGCTTTTGCAAGAAATGCTCCTTGAATTCTTCCCAGCAAATGGTTTCGTTGGTCTCCCTCAAGGACCTCAAAGTAGTTCTCCATCATGCATCAGTATCACCTTGGAGTAGGTAGACTGTCAACTTTAATTTTTTCTCATCTCAGCAATCAATAGCCTCAAATGCCTTCTCTACCTCTTGCAGCCATGTGTTCACTTTTTCAGGATCATCACATCTAGAAAATGTTAGAGGCCCCATCTTCCTCCACTACTAGTAACAATCCCTATTTGCTAGTTCAAGAATAATATCAAAATTTTTTGGAGTGTCATCTTTGTATCTTCTCCTCCCATCCCACAACCTCGACCAACCTCCACAATCTTTGCTCCATAACCATGAGTAGGTGCATGCATACTTAACTTGAAAATAAAGGTTTGAAGGGTTCAATATTTCAAATGACACAAGAGAACATTTTAATATGAAATAAATCTTAAAACTTAGCTTTAATACTACTATGTAATGCCTCAATCTAGCATGATATTATTCTTTAGCACCTGCGGCCTGCCGCCCCACGGGGCCTCAAGGTTTTATTTTTCTCGACTCTCCAAAAATGACCTCATTATTGGATCTACGAAGTCATCATATTTAGTCTAATATCAGTTCTCACATTTTATCAATGTGGAACTAATGATCACACTCTAGTCATACTAGGCCTTAGCCTCATAGCCTCCTGACCGACAGCTAGAGTCATGGGCGTTACAAGATAGCTGATAGGAATGAAGACTATACTCATATATCTAATCAAACAATGACTTATTTAGTTAAAACTTATGATCTACAGGTAAAAATTGTCGATGATACATATAACAGAACTTACATCTATGCTTTAATCAACGAGATTGCATATTTTTCTCACAAATTAAATAAACCTTTTATCCTCTAATCATATAACTTGACAACTATGCATATGCAGAAAAATCATTAATAGTCTGCATCAATATTGCACGCATACAATATATATTGGCACACCTGATTCCATAATTCTTTTAATTTTTCTATTAATAGTTATAAATACACATCTATATTATTTTTTGGATCCCTTGATCTTTTAATAATCATAGATGATGTGAATGATGGTTGCTTTATATATAGCCATGGAGATAAATTATACAAAACTAGGACAACAGGCCATGTGTTGTGCGAGATACTCATTGTCTTAAAAGAGTTAAATCCATCTGAAGCTAATCCCAACTATACGTTATGGCAATATATTGTAAAGTCAGGATAGTTATGATCAAAATCCTTTCAAGTCATGTTATCTGCTAGATATCGTAATAATCCATCTACTAAATAGTTTTCTACACGTCATCTCATATGTGAAGTAATTTTTTTTATATAAAAAATTATTGTAGTCTTGGCTTTAGGGGGAAATATCTAACCACCTTTATTAGTATATTTTATAGTTCTTGAATATCAAGATCATCTTGAGTTTCCACTTGCTTGCATTGTGGCAATTTATAATGCTTACAACATGTATGATACACTCTCATTCCTATAGAGCATGTAATGAATGAGACAAAAATGAATCTTTGTATACTCGAGGTCTAAGTCTTTTTCAATATTCCAATTCTCACAATGAGAACATGAGAATGAACTTAGTTTATGGAATGTCCCCTTCAAAGTCTATAATAGGATACAGAATAATTTATTATTTCATCAATATTTAGTTTTTATGGTCAATAATTGCATGATGAAGAATAAAAATATAAAAATTCTTGCATCATGGGTATAGTTTTGTATTAATTTTATTCAATAGTTTGAAGAATTTTATATCATCTTTAGCGAAAGTTTTCTATTGGTATTTCTTTGATTACAACATTCAATGCATCTCCATCTTGATCATATATTGCAATTGACTTTTCAACCTCGCTATATTGTATTTTTTTGCCAATACCACGACTATTTTCTATGAAAAATCTAATTACTATATAACAAACTTTATCCTCTTACTATCATATGAACCTCTTTTTGTGTCAAATTATATATATTCAAACGATTAATGCATTTTACCTTATCTTTTATTGTATCTCTAATTTAATCAATTTTTTATCTTGATCAATTCTTATCTATTGAGTAATAACCGTTGATATGTAATCTGCATAATGAAGAAGGCTAAAGTGAACTATAAACAAAAGACAGTCTTGTATTAAGGGTAATAAAAGATGATCTCATGCTATTATGTTCTTTTTCTTTAGAAAAAGTCTGTCGCATCTCACTTTTTGCAGCTATGTTAAGTAGAAAACTAAAACCTTAAACGTACATCAGTCTTAAGCATGAAACAATCTATCAAAAAAACATATTACAACAAATAAGTACAAAGCTAGATCAGGTTATTATAAAGAGAGAAAACATATGAAAAACATTATAACATGTTGCATTGTAAAATTTCAGAATACCACTATATTTATGCAGTGAAATTGAGATAAAACAAGTATAGCACAATGTCTGCTCAATTTTCCAAAAAATAACTTGGCTACCTTTATGAGATTATCCGGACATTTGGAAGGGCTGCGGTTCTTCTGTCTGACAAAAATCTACAACAAAGAAAGGAACTCATGTCAAGCCAATAGATAATTCACGAAGTATCCTTGAAAGAAGTAATAGCAAACAGTTCTTAAGTCTTAACCACCAAAGCCCTTGTTCATAAATTGAATCTTCTTCACTGTGAATTCCTAGCTCTTTTCTCCGGCAATCAACTCAGCTTTTCTTGTTGATAGTCTCAATACACATAATACTATAGAGACAAAACGTCCGGGTACGAGGAATAGTAAACAATTCATTGTTTAATATATTTAAATGTTGTAAAAGTGTTGCATTGGATGCATTGTAAACTTCCGTCATTGAAAATGCTCTTCGTCTTGCTTACATAAAAAATGAACATGATGGCATCTTTTTCTTAACTACATCTTTTGAAATATTGGACATTGCAAGTGGATGAGATGCCATGAGCAAGCATGACTTGTATGTCATGCTGCAAGTTAACCTGCTGGTTTCTTTGTCACGTACTAACCAGTAGATTTTGCGATGCATTTACATTATATTGTTCAGACGTGAGAATCATTCTAAGACCAGCAGGCTCCACAAACTTTTAGTTGTAACTAGTTGCTATATTCCAGTTCAAGTTGTATCTAGTTGTGAGGCCGGAGGCAAGAGATCACACTGGAGAGAGGAGGTCGCTGGGCTGCGGGCGGTGAGGCCAAAGGGAGGAGTCGACGGGCTGTGGGCAGTGAGGCTGGAGGGAGGAGAGCACGCCGAAGAAAAAGAAGAATCGTCGAAGATTGGAGAGGAGGAAATCCTAGATTTACTCAGCTTAGGGTGAGGGCGGGTCAGGCTGAAGATTAAGAACTCGGTAATTATTGACATTTGTATGTCACAAACGCGGTAATTATAACTCCTGACAATTGCAGGTATTTTTCACTGATATAAATACCAATAATTATCAGTATTTATTACAAAATATCCAAAAATGTCGACATTCAAATAACAGCAGGTCCTGATAATATGAAACTGCCGATATATATATAACAGCACATCCAACAAATACCGACTACACAATTGAGATAAAAAAGTGAGATAAGTAGGATAAATGATACTGATAAACTATATATTAGTCTTTATAATTGAGTGTCATATCTTAAAGGCTATATAATACCTAACTTCAAATAGTTTAATGATATAGGCAATTTGAAACAACACGTAACTCATTTTGTAATTTTGTATAGAGATTCAAGCAATAATATCTTATTGTTAGTTCGTCAATTTTCAGCAAACTTGATAAGAGTAGTATTTAAGTGGTACGCCAGTTTGTAACCAGAATCCAAACAAACACAGGCATAAATAAAGAAGACTTTTTGAATCAGGTTTGGAGGAGTCAGTGATAAGGTGATTATTGTAGATCTCATTTGACACTGAAGCGTGACAATGAATCGATCATGGGCTATATCACACGGTAGAGAATCTTAGTATTAAGTGCGAAAAACCCATGAGTTAATTTGAGACGGTAAATCTAATTCTTGGCAATGTAAAAGAAGAGTGGATGATATCCTACCTGAACGCTTCTTATATCCACACCTTCTAAGACCTCATTATGCAAATCAAGAAGTTAGAAAGAATTGGTCCACTAATCTTACCTAGTTTACAAATTTATAAAATAGAAAAAGACAAGGTAAAGCATAGAGAACTTTCCAAAAATATAAGGGCAATATCCACAACAACTAAGTAAAAGAAGCCTCCGATCCCTATCATGAATAAGGAAAATTCTCAAAAACTATTGACTCTTGGAGGAGATGGAGAAATAGAACAATCCAATGATCTCTAATAAAGACTCAAAAAGAAATATTCTTCCAAAAAGAGATAGTGTAGGTAAAATCTGTTAGGATATCTTAAAATTAGGCCTTCAACTATCAGAATACAAAAGGTTGAATGAGGTCAAAAAAAAGATCACCCAAACTACTGCTCTTACCACAAAGTCTTGGGGTATACTATTTAAAAACTGCTATATATTTAAAATTGGGTCAAAAAGCAATACTGAGAGGGCAAATTGACTCTCTCAAAGGTAGTCCTATTTTAAATATCCATTGAATATATCAATCATATTACCATGTTCAAGAAGCATGAACCACTTGTTGAGTTTCTCTTTAGGGAGGAAGCACAACATACCTTCGAATAAAAACACTCATAGAATATCTATATTTCAAAAAAGATGAAGAAGCTGACAAAGAAGATGACTAAAACTTCTAAGGGGCCTAGGATGGTGATGAAAAAAGTCACATCCGAGCAAACTGTCTCACTTGCTCGAAGCAAAAAAAAAAAAAGAATATAAGTAAGAAGGAGAAGCTGGTTCAATTAGATAAACACAACATTAAGGAATTGACCATCCAGGAATATAATGATGCTTTGGAGGAATATGTCCAAAGAGAAAAAAGTCAAATAACTCTAAAGAAGTTCCTCCCTAATGAACTTGGAATTTGCCTTGAAGGCTCCAACACCAGGAACCCGAAGGATGAATTTTCAATAGCAACGTGTACTTCCACCTTTACTACTAGATGTCTACAATCAAGACAACCATTGGAGTCATCCCATCATTTTAGTGATGATGAAATTCAAGACATAAGGTGAAAGGAAGAGAATAGATTCATTGGACATGTTACTAATGAAATGAAAAATCCCACAAGCCGCTCCATGGGTTACTCTCGATATGATTATCTTAGAGAGTGTTTTGCCCATGAACATGACTATGACATGTTCAAACTACAGTTAGATACTATAAAAGAACCAACTATAACTGACATGAAATTTATCAATGGGCAAATACAAATGTCAAACGAATACATACAAGCTATGGCTACCCACATAGAAAGCATATCAAATATGACTACCATGCTTTGTGAGAAAATTGAGAAGATAGAAGAGATGCTACAAAGAAGACAAAGTCACACAAAAGACCTATAGGAGTGGTGGAAAATTACTTATCAACCCTCCTTGGGATCAAATTGATCACTCGTGCCATCTACTCTAGAGACAGATTAAGAAAACTAGATACTATTAAAGATAATTATCTGAGTTTATGACCTCTTATTGCATGGTGACTCGTATATCTGAGGCAAATACTAGTGAGCAGCTATCCTAGCTTCCATCACATAACCCAACAACAAATGCTCAACTTGCTAGGTTTGTTGAGGTCCCAATTTTAGAATCTGTGGAAGGATGTACTCTATCAACTTTAGAGAAATTATGCATACAAGAATCGGATAATGAATATGTCTACATGTATAAATCAAAACAACTTTATGACTACTTTGGAAGGCCCTACATCAATAAGGGCTAAAAGAAGAAGCAAGCATTCCGAGAGAGAATTAAATAGGCTAGTGCTAAAACTCATTCTGGTCTTACGTTAAGCCAATTTAAACATCCATAGAAGAAATATCCTAAATACAAGGTCTTGAAGAAGGTTATGCTAGAAAAAGAAATAGAAGATTTATCCAAAGAGTCTCTAAGGTCCTCTCTACAAGAAAACCCCATGTGCCTAATTTTGATATTGAATAGGATAACTATAGCCAGTTACATCCTCCAAAGACATCCAGGGGACTATCGATCGGGGATAAAAGTTCACTATATCCTATCATATGATTAGCCTAGGGAGTGATTCTGAAGATGAACTTTATTAGTCTTACGATATCAAATTTCAATTAAGAAAAAAAAAATCAGATGCAACTTCGAGGTGGGAAGGTGCAACCTCTTAGACAAGTTTCAATGTGTAGAGGCAAGAACAACCCTAAGGACAAGAAAAAGGAAATTCAGATAAATGAAAACATCGAGCCTTTGAAAGTTGAATTTGCACTCAAGACGGTGAAATACAATATAGCAGCCCACTTCAAGAAGATCCCTAATATGCTAAGTGAGTTTGATACCTGTCACAAGAACTCAGGGACACACTCATGCACATCTTATAGAATCCAATTAACTACTAAGCATATTTTACTGAAGAGAATATGAAGAAGTCTTTCTATGCACATCAAGCTCCTATCATTATTTTTACAAATGACGACCTACTATCAGGAATGACATAGCATAACAAATCATTGTATGTTACAGAGAACAAAGATGGGATCAAGATTAATCATATCCTGATTAACCTGAGTTTCTCATTCAATTTGATGACTCTCCAAGCTTTAAGAGCTTTGACTTTGGATGTGTGCTATCTGTCATTTGAGACTATAATCATCCAAGAGTTTAATTAGAACAACCAAAAAGCTCTGGGAGCCATAATCATTACTATAAAAGTAGGCAAGTTGATGATAGATACTAAGTTCTATGTGATTAATACCAATGCGTCATACAAAACACTATTAGGGAGACTGTGGCTATGAAAATAAATTAGTGTGATTAACTCTACATCAATACCTCAAATACTTCAAGAATAGTGAAAAACACAGAATTGATGAAGATGTATATACTTTTAATGTTCATAAGGTGCATTATGATGATGCAAAATACTATTAGAGATCCCATGCTAATAAAGAGTATGCTTCCATCAGTCAAGTAAAGTAAAAGATCTCTAATTTGATTTTTGCTCCTCCTCATTTAGGAAGTGACACCGATCCAAACTCTTTAGATGAAGAAGCTCTGTGAGTTTGCCTAGACAATTATACTTTCGACAAAGTTGATGACAAAAGTCAAATAGAAAATACTCCTTATTACTAGAGTTCCATAAGAGTTATTTAAGCCATTAGATGAGTTGAGAATCAATATTGTAGAAGAATTAATGACTTTCTACATCCCTCCATGATGCAAAGGAGAAAAGAAAATACTATTTTACAAGGAAACCCCTTATGCCTCAAGCATATATAAAATCTTGGGAACTGAGGATCTAGCAGTTGATGGCGACTATTAGCCAGTAGTTATACCTAAATATTTTTCAAATCAGTTTCATTAAATAATTAACAAACCTAGCTATGGACATCTACAAAAAAAGAAAGAAAGTCATTTTTTTAAAGAATCTATGGGATCCACTCCAAGGATGTGCTTACATTCCTAAAAGAGGAAATAAGAATACCAAAGGATTGAGGTATATCACTCCAAACATCCACACATGCATCATGGTCATCATTGGACCTCTCTTTGATTTTCAAGATGTCTAAACGACATCAACACCTCTTAAGACATGTGACAAAATAGCCATGACTCTTCAAATATTATAAGAAAGTGATGTCCTCAACAAAATTCTATTAGGAGTAGTAGAAAGGAGGCATGATGTAGCCAAAATCTCCTCAGACGATTGTTTGCCAAATATTGCTTAATATATGGAATCACTTGGTGAGGAAATGATCCTTAAACTAAAATAAGCTCCACCAGAGCTTGAAGATGGGAGCAAGCCACAATCAATAAATTGATAGAAAGTAGCCTAGGCTCAGAGAAAGATCTCATGCCAATCTTTATTGGCACTTAACTCTCAGAAGAAAGCCAAATCCAACTCAAAGTATTGCTCCAAGAGTACATTTGATTGCTTTGCATGGAGCTATAAGGAGATTCCTAGACTAGATCCTGACGTTGTAGCCTACAAGTTAGCCATCACTCCCGAACTTCCACCTATCAAACAAGCATCTAGGAAGATGAAACTCAACCTTAAACAAAAGGTGATAGGAGAAATAAAGAAATTGATTGAAACAAACTTCATCAGAGAAAAAAAGTACCTAGATTGGGTAGTAAGTATTATGCTAGTTAAAAAGAAAATGGCTAAATTTCTATCTGTGTGGACTACAAGTACCTAGATAAAAATATGCTCGAAAGAAAATTTCCTATGCCAATAATAGAAATCATGATTGACAACACGGCTAGCTTCAGAATATTCTCCTTTATGGATAGTTTTTCAAGGTATAACCAAATCAAAATGCATCCTAATGATGAGAAGCATACAACCTTCAGAATACTAATTGGCATTTACTATTGCAAGGTGATGCCCTTTAGATTTAAGAATGCGAATGCTACTTATCAAATGGCTATGACCTAAATTTTCGATGATCTGATATACCAATTGATGGAATGTTATGTGGATGACTTGGTAGTCTCAAAATATTCTTCTTTATAGATAGTTTTTCAGGGTATAACTAAATCAAAATACATCCTAATGATGAAAGCGTATAACCTTTAGAATACCGATTAGTATTTACTATTACAAGGTGATGCCCTTCGGACTCAAGAATGTGGTCATCACTTATCAAACAACTATGACCCAAATTTTTGATGACATTATATACCAATTGATTGAATGTTATATGGATGACTTGATAGTTAAAACTAAGTCCAAAAATAGGCACATCCAAGATCTAAGAGTAATTTCGACCGTCTTAAAAAGTATAACTTAAAGATGAATACTATGAAATGTGGGGTATTGTTAGGAAAGTTCCTTGGATTTATTATCAAACACCGAGGAATTGAAATTGATCCATCTAAGACCAAAGCCATCTTAGATATGCCACTGCCCATCAACCTAAAGTAGTTAAGGTCATTCCAAGGTGACTTGTAGATATAAGAAAATTTATCTCAAACCTCTCTGAAAGATGCAAACTTTTCTCAAAATTAATGACGAAGGATATATCATTCATTTGGGATGAAAAATGCCAATGAGCCTTTGAAGTGATTAAATAGTATCTCTTAAAGCCACGAGTCTTGGAAGCAACCCTCCTGATAAACCCTTGATCCTCTACACAGTTGCAATAGAGGAGTCTCTGGTGGCACTTCTCACCCAGAGCAATGAAGAGGGTAAATAAAATACACTCTACTATCTGAGTAGAATGTTAGTGGGGGTAGAAAATAACTACTCTTCTATTGAAAAACATTATTTGGCACTTATATTTGCAATCAAGAAGCTGAGAAATTATTTTCTTTCTTATTAAGTTATTTTAATATCAAAGATTGATCTTATAAAGTACTTGATTACTAGACCTATACTCACTAAAAAGCTAGCAAAGTGGGTTTTAATCCTTATATAATATGATATTAAGTTCACTCCTTAAAAGGCAGTTAAGGGGCAAACCCTTACCAATTTTCTCGCAGGTCATCCAGTACCAGATAACTCTCCATTGAGTTGAGAACTCCCTGACAAAGAGATTCTTTTGGTCAAAGAAGGTGAACCTTATTGGAAACTATATTTTATAAGGTATCAACTATCAGATTAGGGGTTAGGCCAAAGCTTTCACAAATCAAAGTAGGCAATGAACTCATTTTTTTCACTCCGAATGGAGGCATCTTACAGTATTCCTATTCTCTCTCAAATCTATCCACAAACAATGAAGCTGAATAAGATGTCTTAGTCATAGGACTAGAAATGACCCTCAATATGGAGATATCTTACATACATATTTTTGGTGATTCCCAGTTGATCATCAATCAAGGCCAAGGAGAACATAAAGTCTATAAGTCCAAGCTTCTAAAATATCATAAAAAGTCTCAAGAACTCATAAGGCAAATCTCATATGTTCAAATAATAAAGGTTCCTCATTCTATCAACATGTAGGTTGATTCCCTAGCTAAACTAACAAAGGCACTGGTCAATCCTAACCAAGAAGATATTCTAGTCACAGGTCATAATAAACAAATGATAAGATCAGTTTTCAGCATCAAGCACGAAAATATTGAATCTAAACTGATAAAAAAGGCTACTAATTGAAAAATGCTATTCAACAACTACCCCAAAAATGGGAAACTCTCAAAGGATAAATCAACATAGACAACTTAGAAATAGGGTTGTGTGTTCTCTGCTTATCAATGATACTCTTTATAGAAGGTTCTTCAATTAATTACTTACACATTATCTCTTAGACAAAAAAGCTAAAGAGGTAATGTCTGAGGTGTATTCTATGATTTGTGGAGTTTATCAATCAGACCAAAAAATGATGATGAAGATCAAGTGTATGGGCTACCACTAACCCATGATGGTGAGAGATTGTATCAAATACATAAGAAAGTATCACCTATGCCAAGTTCATAGTGACTTCATCCATTAACACCTAAATCCTCTACATTCAACGGTATCCTCATGACCATTTGAGGTATGGGGAACATATATCATTGGCCCAATCGAGCTATCTTCTTCTAGAGATCACCGGTTTATATTAGTAGCGACCAACTATTTCTCTTAGTGGGCCAAGGCTATTATGTTAAAAGAAGTAAATATCGTTATTCGCTTCTTTTGAGAAAATATCCTATATTGATTTGGCATCCCTCGAAATATCATTTTCGACAATGGACCATCCCTCAGAAGTTTCAAGGTAGGGTAATTCACACACCATCCTAAGATAGATAAGAGATATTTATCTATTTATAATGTTAGGGCAAATGGTCTCACTGAGATATTCAACAAACTATTTCCAAAATACTGAAGAAATTCGTTGTCAGAAATAAGAGGGATTGACACAAAAAATTTTCAGTAGTATTGTAGGTCTATCACACCATATATCAAATTCCTACCTAATCAACACCATATGCATTGACATTTGAGACAGTCTTGCCATTGAAAATATAAATTTCTTCTCTAAGAATTGCCTTACAAGAAAATATTATAAAAGAAGATAATGTTCATCTTTGTTTTAACGAGCTAAACCCTTTAGATGAAATAAGCCTCACATCTCAGTAGAACCAAGAAATGTATAGAGCAAAAATATCTAGGGTCTACAACAAAATGACTTAGCTCATATTCTTTGAGAAAGGAAAAATAGTCTTAGTCTTAAAGAGACTCATAATCCCAAATCAAAATGAAAATGGCAAATTCAAGCCCAATTGGGAAGGCTCTTGTAGATATTTGGAGGAACATCCTACCAACTAATTGATAACAAAGGAGAAATGTCTATGCCACTAATGAATGTTCGATTTCTCAAAAGGTATTATGCCTAAGCCTTTGGAGGTAAATCAAGTCCACTCATTGTAATAATTCAAGTCCACTCCTTGTGGCAAAACAAGCCCACTCCTTGTGATAAATCAAGTCCACTCATTGTGGTAACTCAAGTTTGCCCCATGTGACAACTCAAGTCCACTCATTGTGGTAAATCAAGTCTACTCCCATGGTAAACTATGTTCACTATTGCATGGCAATTCAAGCTTATATAATCAACTCCTAAAATGTTGATGCAAGAACAAGTACTTGAAAATTATTCACATCCACTTTCTTTACTGAAAAAACTCATGAAGTGAATGTGAAGGGACATTTATTTAAGTCAATTTTGGCAAAAAAAATCAAATTTAATCAAAATTTAGTTAGAATATGGATTTGAATACCACTAAATAATGATTCGAATGTAGGTCTCAGTTGGATCTATATTATAGTCAAATTTGACTGAAAATTAAGTTTAATTTGAACTTAAATTATTTGAAAATTCAAGTTCAAACTAAACTATATAGAGTGGGTAAGATATTTGGATCAAAGTCGGACCTAAAATTCATTAAATATCTGGACGAAGATGAAAAAAATATAAAATCTTTGCAAATAGGTTTCTATACCAAATATATTTTACAAGTGGGTCCTTGACCAATATTCCATACGAATAAGTTCTAGGATGGAAGTTCTGCGAAAAAATACTTAAAAATTCTAAAATTTCAAATCAATCCAGCAAAACCAAAAGTTTGCAAATAAACTCTCAAAATTTATATTCACAAATAAACCCTAAAATTTCTAATTTTTGTAAATAAACCTCTTGAAAATATATATTTACAAACAAGTGCAAATTTAATTCAAAAAAGAACTTAAAAATTTTTAAATTTTATAAATTTGTCCTTTTTGTAAAAAAAACCCTTGAAAGTCATGAAATTATATTTTAGTTCAAAATTTTTCAAAAAAATTTGTAAATATCCCCCTAAAAATTCAACATCCAAACATGGAATAAATTTTGAATCTTTTCATTAAGGAAATAAATCTCAATTAATGGATTACATGTCATTCACAAAATATGGAAATACAAGTTTAATAAAAAACCACAATCTCACAACATTCTAAAATCAACCAATCAAATATTTGATTGCAATTCTTCATGAGGCCTATAAAATGGCTAAAACCTACAAAAGAAAAGACACAAAGATAGAGAGCGGAGAGAGAAAGAGAAGAGGGATCAGAAGACCATCATCAAAGAATTCATTGAAAAGGTAAAAATTCGGACCTAGCTTAGTTCTTCTTCTGCTTCTTTTTGTCTACTCTCCTCCTCTCCCATGTAGCACTATCAGCTTGGACCTTCACCTGCACTTCTCCTTTACCTTCACCATGGACTAGTTGATCTCCTTGTAGCATCAACCTACCCATGGCCTTGGCCACCACTGAGTTTCCCTTGCCATGACCTTGTTGAACCTAGATGCTGACACACCTCCTCCTTGCTAGTAACCCAGCACCACTGCATAAGGCCATGCAACCACTGTGAAGGCCCGTTTAACACCACCGAATGGAGCTTTGCCATGGCACCCCAATCCATGCCCTGATAGCTTCTGATGCATGGCCCTCACTGGCTTCTTCTTTGTTAGCCTGCGGTTGTGTGGGTCCTTGCTCAGTTGTCCCAAACCCCTCCTTTGGCCATTTCCTACCTTGGCCCTCCCTAGCCACTTCCCCCCTTCATGTTGTACCATGCTCACTGCACCCACCACCTTCATCATGGACCCCCCTTGCTAGAGAAGAAGTTGTGCTCTAGTTGGCCAACCAACATTGAAGCCTACCCTCACATTGTTGCTTCAACCCTCATGGCCTTCACCATTACTAGACGCTACCAAAGAAGGCAAGATCCAGCCCTATATTGGATGAAGAAGAAATTAGAGGTCGATCGGCCATGATGGAGCTCTGTTAGGGTTTTCAAAAGGAAAAGGAGGAAGGCACTGGAGAAGAATGAGGGTAAATAGAAGAAGAAAAAGGAAAAAAATGAAAAAAAAAAAAGAGAAAAGCTATTGGAAAAAAGAATGGGGAAGAAGCTCTCTTGTCTTGTTTTTCATGCATTACCACCGACCTAAGGCCAAGTCATGGGCTTATTTGAAACTAATTTTGGACTAAGGTCAGCTTGTGAGCTCGCCGAATGTCTATTTGGACCAAGGTCAGCTTGCAGACTCGCTGAATATCTATTTAGACTAAGGTCAGTTTACGAGCTCACTAAATGGCTATTTGGCCTAAGGTCAGCTTGCAGGCTTACCGAATGTTTATTTATACTAAACCTAGCTTGTGAGATCATCGAAGGTTTATTCAGACTAAGTCTAGCTTGTAAGCTCACCAAATATCTATTTGGACTAAGGTAGCTTGCGAGCTTACCGAATGTCAGTTCATGTTAGTGGCTTCTAATTTCATACTATAAAGTATTAGTGCAAATCCAATTGTCAAAAGTTTAGGAAAGACAATATTAGAACATATCATAATCTTCTAGGAAGGAGTTAGTGAATTACAATTCAATCAAATTTTGAACATCAAATTGAATCAATTCAAACTCAAATTGAAATCAAATTTTGAATATTGACATAAATCTAAAGCAAACTCAAATTTGAACTAGAATTAGTTCAAATAAAACTAAATGGGTCAAATTGAATCCCATTAGATGTGCTAAATGTTCGGCAACACTCCAAGGCTATGAACAACGGGTGAAATTACCATCTTAACCCAAACTAGAGAACTAAATTAGGTTAAACTAAGTCTCACCGAGTATGTTACAAAAGCCCTTCATTGCACTCTAAGGCTATGCCCAACTCTATAAGCAATGGGTAATGCTACTCTAAAAAATCAAAGAAGTTACCACCTATATCTCATTGGCTACATAAACACTTCAAAACCAAAGAAGTTATCACTTATGTCTCATCGACTATGAAAATATTTCAAACTAAATAAAGTTATTACTTATCTCTCATTGGCTATGAAAATAATTCAAGTCAAATGAAATTATTGCTTATATCTCATTGGTCATGAAAACATTTCAAACCTAATAAAGTTGTTACTTATGCCTTATTGGCTATGAAAATATTTCAAAACCAAAAAAGTTATTACCTACACCCCATTGGAAATACTTCAAAACCAAAGAAGTTATCACCTACACCATATTAGTTATGGAAATACTTCAAATTTATGAAGTTATCATCTACGTCTCATTGGCTATGAAAATACTTTAAAATTAAATGAAGTTATTACTAATATCTCATTGGCTAACGGAAACACATCAAGTTTATGAAGTTATTGTATAGGCCTCATTGGGTATGGAAACACTTCAAATTCATAAACCTATAACCTATGTCTCATTGGCCATAAGAACACTTCAAACTTATAAAGTTATTATCTGCTCCTCATTGGCTATGGAAATATTTCAAATTCATGAAGTTATAGCTTATGCCTCATTGGTTATGGAAATACTTTAAACTCATAAAATTATAGCTTATGTCTCATCAATTATGAAAATACTTAAAAAAAAATATCACCTACACTTTATTGGTTATGAAAACACTTTAAACTCATGAGGTTATTACTTATACCTTATCAGATATGGAAATACTTCAAATTAAATGAAGTTATTGTTAACTCCTCTTTGACTAATAGAGAAATTTTAAACCAAATAAAGATATCACCAACGTCTTATTAACTAACAGAAATACTTTAAACCAAATAAAGCTATCACCAATGCCTTATTGGGTAATAAAAATACTTCAAACTAAATGAAGTTATTACCAATACTCAAATCTATTGGAAACACTTCAGATTATATAAAGTTATCACCAACATAGACTATGAAAATACTTTAAACCAAATTAAGTTATCACCAACGCCTCATTGGTTAACGAAAATACTTCAAACTTGTAGGATTGAAATTGACTACCTAGGATAGTAGAGACCCCGAGAGCAATCTTAAATAACAAATCATAATTTATTTCAATTTAAAGTACACTATCAGGTATTGTGGGAATATGACTTTCAAAAAGTGCAAGCTTCTACTATTAATTATCCTAATAATTGTCAGAAATCTCCTAAAATGAGAAACCCAACAAATAAAATAGAGACACAAAAAATAAAGAAAGAAAGCATAATTTAATTGATTTGAGAAATGATACATAGCTTAAGTATGGGTATACCCTTACTTTACAATGTATTTCAACATAAAAAATATGAAAGAAATAAAAAAAAAGGGTGGAGAAGAAACTTTACTTCTGCCCCGCTTCCCCTGCACTTGACCATATGGAGTCTGACCCAAATCAACTCGATCTTTGGCAAGTGTTGATGGCATCGTCCGATGGAATATGAAAGAAAATAAAAGAAGTTCAAAGTATTCCCAATAACTTTGAGCATTAGTAATAACTTCTTTTAATTTAGCATTGTTGGTAGCTTATTAGGATTAGCTTGAAGTATTTTTAATAACTTCATGATTTGAAGTGTTTTCATTAGCCAATTGGATATCGACAATAACTTCATTTTGGATTGAAGTATTTTTATTAGTCAATAAAGCATTAGTGATTACTCCATTAGCCTTGAAATATTTTCATAGCCAATAAGATGCAGGTGATAACTCTTTTAGTTTTTAAAGTATTTTTATAACCAATAAGACATAAGCGATAACTTTATTATTTTTAGTAGCATCACCAATGGGTTATAGGGTTGGATGTAGCATTGAAAATTATATCATCAACTATTTTTGGGATTTACTAGCTTATCACCAACTTGTTGCCAACTACTTTTTGGGTTGACTAACTTGAACGATGTATCATTAACTACTTTAGGAGTTAATTAGCTTGAATAGCGCATCACCAACTACTTCTAGAGTTTGCTAGCTTAAAAAATGCATCATCACTACTTCTTAGGTTGGCTAGCTTGAAGGGTGCGTCATTAATAGCTTTTGGGGTTGACTAACTTTGAAGTGTGGCTAATGACTTTGAGCATATTATTTGTTGACTTCATTGATTTGATAATGTCACCAATGGCTTAGGGGGGTGGATATAACTTTGAAGTGTGACTGATAGCTTTGAATGTATTGTTTGTTGACTTTTTTGATTTGGTAATGTCACCAATGGCTTAGGGGATTGGATATTGCTTTGAAGTGTGACTGATAGCTTGGAACATTATTGGCGATTAACTTTTTTGATTTAGTAGTATCACCAATGACTTAGAGAGTTGGGTATAGCTTTAAAGTATGGCTAACGGCTTTTGGTTGGCATAGCTTTGGAAGATACATTATTAACGGCTTTTGGGGTTAACTAGTTTCAAAGTGTGACCAATAGCTTTGAATGTATTGACAATTAACTTCTTTGATTGATAGCATCACCAACAACTTATGAAATTAGATATAGCTTTGAAGCATTGCTAAAGGCTTTTTTAGCACATCCAGTAAAATTTAATTTGACCTTATTTAGTTCTATTCTAACTAATTTTGGTTTAAATTAGGATGATAACATCACTTTTTGTTCATAACCTCAGAGTATTACTAAAGATTTAGCACACCCAGTGGAACTAGGTTTGACCCTATTTAGTTTCATTGGGACTAATATCGTTCAAGTCCGAATTTGATTTCATTTAGCTTGAGTCAAATTCAACCTTATATTGGACCTTTATCAAGTCTTAGTCTACATTTTGATGGACATTGGTTCAAGTTCAAGTCAATTTAGTTTAACTTAATTTTGGTTTAACCTCAGCCTACCTTGGTTCTGGTTTAACTTTGAGCTTCGTTCAATCTTAATTTAACTTGATTTTGAATTGACCCAACTTGAATCGAATTAGGATTGGGTCTGAACTAATTTGATTTGGATTAACTTAGCTTGGACTTTGAGTCTGGTTCAATTTAGATTTTAATCTACTTGTTTGATCAATTTAGGTCCATTTAAGTCAACTTGGTCTTTATTTATTTATTTTGGCTAAGTTTAATTTTAATGTGATTGAGTTATTAATCAATTTAATTTGAGGCTTTTTAGCTATTTATGATAATTTTAGGTGGACCCTAGCTCAACTTTAAATGTGTGAACTTAAGGGTTGTCTTAGTTTGCAAGCTCAAAAGTTGACTTAGAGGTACAAGCCTGAGAGCTAACTTGGTGCAAGTTTGACGACTGACTTAAATACAAACATGAAGGCTAGCTGAGTGCGAGCCCGAAGAATGGCTAAGGTACGAGCTCGAAGACTTGCTTAGTGTGAGTTCAAAGGTTAGCTGAGTACAAGTTCGAAAGCTAACTTGGATGTGAGCCTGAAGGATAGCTGAGTGTGAACTTAAAGGCTAACTTGAATGCTAATATGAAGGCTGACCAAGTGTGAGCCTGAAGGCTGGTTAAGTGTGAGCTCGAAGGCTAGCTAAATACAAGCCCGAAAGCTGACTAAGTGCGAGCCCAAAGGCTAGCTAAGTGTGAGCTTAGAGGCTGACTAAATACGACCTTGAGGGTTTGTTGAGTGCGAGACTGAAGGCTGACTGAATGTGAGCCCAAAGACTGATTAAGCATGAGTTCAAAGGCTAGTAGAGTGTGAGCTCAAAGATTGGGAACATGCTAGTCCGAAGGCTAGATGAGTGCCAAACTGAAGGCTAGCTAGGATGTGAGCTCGAAGGCTAGTTAAGTACGAGATCGAAGGCTAGCTTGGATGTGAGCCCGAAGGCTGGTTAAGTGGTAGCCAAAAGGCTGGCTTGGATGCAAGCCTGAAGGTTAGCGAGATATGAGCGTGAAGGTTGGCTAAGGTGTGAGCCCAAAGGTTAGCTAAGTTTGAGTCCGAAGATTATCTTGGGTGCGAGCCTGAAGATTGGCTTGGATGCGAGCTCGAAAACTGGTTGAGTGTAAGCTCGAAGGCTGGTTAAGTGCGAGCCTGAAGGTTGACTAAGCCTTCGCTAAATGTGAGCACAAATACTGATTAAGAGTGATGGGAATTCACCATCTTCGAGGGGTTGTAGGTGGCCACGAGCAGTATTGAGGATTCACCATCTTGGAGGGACCGCAAGTGGCTGTGAGTAGTGTTGAGGGTTCACCATCTTCGAGGGGCCATGAGCAAAGTCAAGGGTTCGCCATCTTTGAGGGGATAGCGGGTGGGCACGAGTAGTGTTGAGGGAATGCAGGTAGCCGCGATGTTAATGAAGTTCCACCAAAAATCAAGGCAACAGAAATTTTTTCTTTTTTTTTAACAAACTTTTCTTTTCTTTTTTATTTTTTGCCAATTTTTTTTTTCCTTTTTTTTACACAAAAATCTTTTTTTTATTTTTCTCTTTATCTCTCCTATTTCATCTTCTTCCTCACCCAAAACTGTGCCCTCTCAAATCCTCTTTTTCTCCTCACAACCAAGCCATGGTGGCCCGGTCCCCTCTTTACCCGGATCTAATTGGAAATTGTTGGATCCGGCTTGGTTTTCTAGCAGCAAGGTGGGGGGCAGCCCTGGCCCCCCATCTCATGGTCAGATCTAGCCTATAACGGCCACAGGCCACTGCCCAATGCAGGGATGGGCGATAGCCGTGGTGGCTCAGCGGTGGCAGAAGGAGGAGAAGGTGAGGGTTCTGGCGGAGTAGTCCATGGCAGATATGGTTGTGCAACTCATCGAATGAAAGTCGAGGAGCAACAAACCTGCGATCTTTAGTGGCCGAAGGGGTGGTTCACTGACGATGGTTGTGTGGGCGTAGAGGCAAAGACCAACGGTGAGGCTTCTTTAGCAGCAGCAGAGTGATAGGCCAGCTAGAGTGGTTCGAAATGGGAGGAGAGCTGGGTCTGAGGGGCTGCAAGGTGAGTGGCTCGAGAGGAGGGTTCTGCCCAGTTGGAGACAGAGGTGGAGCTTGAGCTGAGGTGCATGGCGAGAGCAAGTCAAGACGATGGAGATGTCCACAGGTGGGGACAGCGAGATACTGAGCAATGGGAGCCTCACTGTAAGTAGAGGGGAGAGAACAACAAACAGGAAACAAAGGTAGAGAAAAGAAACAAAAATAAGGATTTTTACTTCTCATTGATTGATTCTCCATTATATCCTTTTGATCTCTAAATTTTCTCACACTTTTTTACTCTCGGAACTGCTTCTCTGATCTCTCTTCCTCTTATTCTAATTTCTCTTTTTTTTAAGGTCAACAAGTTACATAGAATACAAAAAGATCAAGTTGGTTTGGGATGAATCTTGCTTAAAATTTGGATCGAGAATTTTATCAATTTGTTTTAAATAAGTTTTGTTTGGATTGGGTGATTGTGAATATACTTATTTGAACTTAGATAAACCTATAAATAAGTTTGTTTGTTGTAGATGATAATAATTTAAAGTTATACTCATCCTAAATACTAAAATTATACGGGGGATATTTATATTTTTCAAAAAAACAGACTAAATTATGAATTTATAAATTTTAGGGGTCTTTTTATAAAAAAATTATTTATAAAATTTCAAACTTCTAGGGTCTTTTTTGAACAAAATTTGGACTTATTCACAAATAAAATTTTTTGAGAGATTTATTTATAAAAATTTAAAAGTTTAGGGGCTTATTTATAAACACAAAATTTTAGAGAGGCTTATTTGCAAATCTTAGATTTTATAAGAATGGAGTTTTAATTATTGATCTCTTAATGAATTTATTTGTAAGCCTAAATTTTATGAGACAGATTTATAATTCTATGATTTTATTAAATTTTTTAGTAAAATTCTTATTCCAGGGTTCTGTTTATAAGAAAAATCTGACAAAAAACTCATTTATGAAGATTTATTCAATCAAGAGACTTATTTGCAAACATTTTATCATTTTGGTTCATATTTTAGATGAATTTTAGATCCAATTTTAGTTAAGTGTCCAACCTACTCAATCCATTTGGATTAGACCTAACTTGAGTTTGAATTTTTCAATAATTTAAGTCTGAATTGAACTCAATTTTTGATTAAACTCAGACACAATTTAAGTCTAATTGAGACTCATATTTGAATTATAATTTAGTGATATATAATTCTCAATTTTGAACATATTTTAATCAAATTTGATTATGATAAAAAGCACCTTAAATAAAATCAAGTGAAATTATCGTTAACATTCAAATATATTGAAAATACTTTAAATTAAATACAGTTATCATCAAAGCTTAGACTATTGGAAACACGTCAGTCCTCGTTCTCTTTCTATGGCTCATCGGATAATGCCACCAAACCAAATCATGAACAACCCTCAAAGATCAAGTCAAAACCCATTTGAGTCAAACTTCCATATGGTCTAGTGTAAGGGAGCGGGCCGGCAACATACATCAGAGTTTTTTCTTCACTTTTTTTTTTCTTTTTACTTCTTTCATATTTTCTATAATTGCATATTGAAATTCATTATGAAGTGAGGGTATATCTTATTTAAGGCATGTACCATTTCTGAAAATTAATCAAATGTTCTCTCTCTTTTACTTTTTATGTCTATATTTTATTAGCTATTTTTTTTTTACTTTTGGAGGTTTTTAAAAATTATCAGAGTAATTAACAATAGGAGATTGCGCTTATTGAAAGTCAATATTCTCACAATACCTGATAGCGTATTTAAATAAAAATAAACTTTGGTTTGTACATTAAGGTCGCTCCCTATGGTCTCCACTACTCCTGTGCTGTCGAAATCGATCCCACATCAATAATATTTAGAATATATATATATATATATTATTTGACATCATTTAGGTTGAATTGAAAAAAATGAAAATACTTCTGATCAAATATAAATTAACGAAGTAGAGAATATGAGTAAAAATCAACTTTAGATTTCGTTTATATTGGGTTTGAGATAAGACCTAAATTGAGCCCTAATTTTAGTTAAAATTAGGTTGAAATAAGTTTAAACCAGCTAATAGCAAAATTATCATTTTACATATCGAGTTTAAATTAAGATCAGATTAAAATAGGTTAAAACTAAATCAAGAGTAAAATAGTAATTTTATATTTTGGGTTAAAATTTAAATGAGATAAATATTTCAACCGAATAAGAGAGTTTTTTTTATAATAATGACAACTATTAAAATTTTCTCTAACTAAATAGGAGTATTTTCGTCATTTTACTTTAATCCGAATGGTGTTAAACGATATATATTTTTTAAATATTTTTAATTCTAACGATAAATATATACAATATATTCAGTAATATAAAAAAAAAAATTTAATCTTTAAATTTGGAGGATAAATATATAATTTGAAAAAATTTCGAGGAGTTATATATAATTTTTCTAGTTTCAAGAAAAAAAAATATAATTTAGAAAATTTTGATGGAATTATATGTAATTTTTTAAATTTGGAGAAAAAAATATGTCATTGAATAAAATTTGAAAGAGTTATATGCAATTGGCTCCTCTTAGATATAAGAAATAAAATTAGAAATGATGCAACTACTTATTAACCGTTTTTTATATATTTTTTATTTAAAAATTAAAATAATAATAACAATAATAATAAAAGAATCAACGACTTCATGTCAACCGTGTGGATTTACACCCCTATTTTTGCTACGACCTGCATTGCCATCAAATTTCTCATGCTAGGCTTTTTCTCCTCTCTTCTCGACACCATTGAGAGTTTATTGCCGAGATTAACAATTTATGTCTCTCTGTATAGTTAGTGAACAACTGAGTTTTTTGTTGCAAAGTCATGACATGTCCATGTTCTATTAATTATTTTTAAGAATATCATCATTACTTGTGTGTATGATAAAATTAAGAAATTGAACGGCGTAAGTTAGAATGTTGCCCAAAAGCAGATTATTTTTAGAAAGAATGAGTCTATCTAACGAAATTTTCAGACTTTGATACTTTTAATACAACCTTTTTTATTTGTTAATCTCATATAACATAAAAAATTTAAAAATTTAAAAATTATTAAAATAAAATAATTTAATTATTCAAATTCAATAATCATGACATTACAAAAGTCTTACCGAATTAATCTATAATTTTAAAATTTATAAGCCTAAAACAAACATATAAATATTGAAGTTCAAATTCTTAAATTTACATATTTTATAAAACAAATAAAATATAAAATTCAAAATTTCAGAAATTTTATAATATCAAATTTTATTATAACTTTGAAATTCTATTAAACAGATTTCTTAGTTTTCTTAGTTGTTAGTATCCAAATTATTTCTAAAAATAGATATATATATTTTTTTTCCAGAAAATCGCCGCCTTGTGATCCCTGGTACTTCCTTCCGTAATCGAACGGCTACGATTGACTCCAGACTTTCTAGGGTTTGTTCCTTCTTGCTATATAAGTTGCCGCCGCAGGTTCTTTTTCGGCAAACCAGAAGCCGGCGAGGCCCAGGCTCCCAAAGATACAAAATTCTGGTTCGATATCTTCCCGTCTCCCCCATCTATTTCTTAATTTTTTTCTTTGATTTTTCTGAATCTCGGAGGATCAGATGATGAGAGGAATACTGCAACAATATGAGTGGAATCACGATTTTCATGATTTCTTTGTATTTAAGTCTCTGATGATCCCTCTTCTCCATCTCCTCATTTTTTTATTTGCTTCAATTGTTTGATCTGCGGAAGATGATGATGAATCAATTTGGTCCGTGTTTCTGATTTCTATCGTGACTGATACTCTCTTATCACCATCTGATTCCCGCATTTGACGATTACTTTTATTCGATTTTTTTTAATTCCAGCCTAATATTGCAATTTTTTGCTGCTTTGACTTAACCGGTGCAGTCGAGAATCTATCGTTAGGCGATATGCATGTTCTGCCTTTAGCTCTAAGAGTCCTTTTTGTTTAAGGATTTCTTGGTGACAAGGTAGATAAATTATTTTTGCTAATGCTAGATTTTTAATTTTTATTTTCTTTTTGTTTGGAAATTTTTTGGTGGATGTGATGTGGATGATGTGAAAATCATTCGGATTCCCAATGATTTTATTACAATGATTCACAAACCAGCTACTTCTGACACATCGCTTGTGCCCAGAAAACTTTTAAAACCTAAATTATAATTTAATTTAATTGTGTGTTTTGTATTGGTTAATAATTATTTGGTTTTCATGTAGTCGTTATTATTATCCAAGAGTCGATGATGTGAGAAAAATATTTGCTACTCTTGATGGAAATTCCAAGTGATGATCGCTAACCACCAAGATCTCTGAGGCTTTTTAGTTTCAGTCCATTTTTTATCATTTTGAATTTGTTTATCAATTTTTGTATCTTATGAAGAAATTATTTTGATAGATTACTCAAAGCCTTGAGATGGTTCATAACGGATTGTATTTGTACTACAAGGCTTTAACTTTCATTAAAATGTGTTAGTTTTGGTTGAAATCGAAATGTCTTTGGATAAAAGTGTATTTATTTCCGTCAGTAGGTGGGTGTTAGAAATTGATTTGAAATCAAGGCTTTAAATTTTGATTTTGATCTTTTTTTTTTAAATATTTATTAAAATTGATATATTTTGGTTTATTTTGAACGAAATTAATTTATTTGGTTTCGTTAAAATTATTTTTTAAATTTTTATTAACTTTTGACTATAAATTTTAGAAAAGTGAAAATAATTTATTTGCTTGTATTTTTTTAAATTATGAACTTTTTAAAAATTTTGAGCTGAAAATATTAGAAAAAAATTCAAGTGAGGTTCGAATCATTGTAAAGCATGACAATTAGTGTTTTATAATATAAAAGTAATACATAATACAAAATTTTATATTGTAAAAATTTCAAATTAAATTTTAAATCAGAAGGAATTGTGTGGAATACTTTTCATCACTGGCGTTTTCTTATTTTTTCGAATTTTAGTGATTTAAGATTAATACAAAAAAAAAATTGTTCACTCGATGGTTTTTTAAACATAAAAATTGAAGCCGCCTTTAAGTGGAAAAAATATTGTTGGTTCCAATCCTTCAGTCCTTTTTCTTTATTTTCTGCTAATTGCAGAGACTCAAATTATATTTCTATAATTAAAAATCAGATTAAGAAATAATTAATTTCTTATATTAATTTAATTATTAAAATTGGATGAAAATGAAATGTTTTGTGAAAATTTTAAGTAGAAAAGTATGGGTCGGTTTTAACAAATTCTATACTGACTCGTTGGTTTAATAATTGGTTTTGATTCAACCAAGTTAAGAGGGATCCACAATCTGTCTTTAGCATGGTTCTCAGTTTTGGTCACCGAAATGTTTTGGTTGATGGGTTTTTTTAGGTGTTTTGGCTGGAAGGTTTCAATTTGAATTTTGATTTCGAATTTTGAATTTTAAAAAAAATATAATATTTATATTTATATCACAAATCATTATTATGTCAGTAGTTAAGTTTTTAATTTGGGTCACAGGTGACATACGAGCATAATAATTTGACCAAAATTAAAATTAGATTAAAATAATCAAAATGGATTGGTTTTGGTGGGTTTGAAATAAAAATTTAAAACCTTGATTTTTAGTGTGTTTTGCACAACAAAGAGGCTTGTTTGTGTGATTTTGAAAGGAAGGAAAAGATTGGAATTAAATTCTTCTCTCAAACCGTACACACTAGGTATCAATCGTAACAAAAAGGCCCATTCCCACGTTGCCTAGCCAAAGATTAGTAATATAAACAGGATGCGGTGGCAGCTTAATCAAGCTAGCAAAAGAAACATGTAGATAGCCTTCAAATAGCGAAGGAACAAGGGCAAAAAATATGTGCATAAGCAAGCCACAATGGAGCCACACGTTTGGAGAAGGCCTAAAACCATTCACATTTATATAAGTTGTAATAAGAGCCTAAACATTGAAAAGACAAATTTAGGATGCATGCCCACTTTGAAATGAATCAGACTCATAATCATATTAGGTGATAACCACCATTCTTAAGGAACCGATAATAGCCTTTGAGAATTTGCCAATTGAGTTCTAACACGCACTGGTTTATTTTTTAGTTTATCTATAGAGATTTGTTGCAAGAAAGCAAAAAACATAGATATTTCTTTCTAATGGATACTAGTACGAGCACATTGAAATAGTGGTAGATGAATGTAAGTTATGATTAAAAAGAGCCTTAGTTTTGAGGAAGAAAAAATTTAGAATGTGTGCTCACATTGGAATGAACAAGTTTTAAAATCACTTGAGTCCTAGTGCCAAGTAGTTTGTTTTCAAGTTCTATAGTTTGTTTTCCAAGTGAATAAACAGTGAAAGATGAGTATAAGTTGTGATATAAAAGAGTATTAGCATTGAAGAAAAAAAAATTTAGAGAGGTCCAAAATAACTTGGGATTTTGTAGCAGTTTTTGATTGACAATTTGTTGTAAGAAAGTAAGAAGAATAGAAATTTCTTATAAGTGAATACTATTAAAAATACATTTGATTAGTGGGAGATGAATATAAATTGTGATGAAAAAGAGTCTTAGCATTGAAGAAGAAATATAAAATGTGTATCCACATTGGAATGACAGAGATCCAAAATCATATGGGATCTATAGAAGCTTTTGATCAACAATTTGTCAATTGAGTCCTAGTACCAAGTGGTTTATTTTCGGGTTCATTTATAAAAACTTGTTGCAAGCAAAAAAAAAAAAAAGAATAGAGATCTCTTCAAAGTGAACATTACTAAAAGCATGTTTGAACAGTGGGAAATGAATATAAATTGCGATAAAAAGGAGTCTTAATATTAAAGAATAAGAAATTATAATGTGAATCCAAATTAGAATGAACGAGGCCCAAAACCACTTAGGATCTCTAGTAGTTTTTGACCAACAATTTGTAGTCTTAATGCCGAGTAGTTTATTTTCTACTTCATCTATAAGGACTTGTTGCAAGAAACAAGAAGACAAAGATCACTTTCAAATGAACACTACTAAAAACATGCTTGAACAGTGGGAGATAAATTTGAGTTGTGATAAAAAAAAAAGTCTTAACATCGAAGAAGAAGAAATTTAGAATGTGTACTCAGATTGAAATGAATGAGGCCAAAAACCACTTAGGAGCTAGTTTACCAATATAGAAGCTTTTGATCAAAAATTTACCAATTGAGTCCTAGTTTATTTTCTGGTTTATCTATGGACTTGTTGCAAGAAAACAAGAGGAAAAGAGATCTCTTCTATGCAAATACTACTAAAAGCACATTTGAGTAGTGCGAGATGAATATAAATTGTGGTAAAAAAAAGCCTTAGCATTAAAGAAGAAGAAATTTAGAATGTGTACCAATATTGGAATGAACATGACCCAAAACTACTTGAGACCTTAGAAGCTTTTGACTAACAATTTGCCAATTGTATCCTAACACCAAGTGGTTTGTTTTTTGGTTAATCTATAGGGACTTGTTGCAAGAAAGCAAGAAGGACATAGATCTCTTCGAAGCGAACACTACTAAAAATACATTCAAACAGTAGAAGATGAATATAAGTTGTGATAAAAAGTCATAGCAATAAAGAAGAAGAAATTTTGAATGTGTACCTAGATTGGAATGAACGAGGCCCAAAACCACTTGGGACTTGTAGAAGCTTTTGACCAATAATTTGCCAATTGAGTCCTAACACCAAGTGATTTATTTTTTGGTTTACTTATAGGGACTTGTTGCAAGAAAACAAGAAGAACAGACATCTCTTCTAAGTGAATGCTACTACAAGCACATCTGAATAGTGGGAGATGAACATAAATTGTGATAAAAAGGAGTTTTAGCATTAAAGAAGAATGAACGAGGCCAAAAATCCCTTGGGGCCTGTAGAAGCTTTTGACCAATAATTTTTCAATTGAGTCCTAGCATCAAGTTATTTGTTTTTTAGTTCATCTATAGGAACTTGTTGCAAGAAAGCAAGAAGATCATAGATCTCTTCCAAGTGAATAGTACTAAAGGCACATATGAGCAATGGCAGATGAGTATAAGTTGTGATAAAATAGAGTTTTAGCATTAAAAAAAAAGAAATTTAGAATGTGTACCCATATTAGAATGAACAAGGCCCAAAACCAGTTGGGACTTGTAGAAGCTTTTGATTGACAATTTGCCAATTGAGTCCTAGTGCCAAGTGGTTTATTTTCTAGTTCATCTATAGGGATTTGTTGCAAGAAAGCAAGAAGAAAAGAGATCTCTTCCAACTGAACGCTACTAACAACACATTTGAATAGTGAGATGAATATAAGTTGTCATAAAAAAGAATCTTAGCATTGAAGATGAAAAAATTTAGAATGTGTACTCACATTAAACTGAACGAGGCCTAATACCACTTAGGACCTATAGATGCTTTTGACTGATAATTTGCCAATTGAGTTATAGCACCAAATGGCTTGTTTTTTGGTTCATCTACAGGGACTTGTTGCAAGAAAGTAAGAAAAAAAGAGGTCTCTTCCATGTGAATGCTACTAAAAGCACACCTAAAAAGTGAAATGAATATGAGTTGTGACAAAAAAGAGTCTTAGAATTGAACAAGAAGAAATTTAGAATGTGTACCCATAATGAAATGAATGAGACCCAAAATTGCTTGGGACATATAGAAGCTTTTGACCGATAATTTGCCAATTGTATCCCAACACCAAGTGGTTTATTTTGATCCATCTATATGGACTTGTTGCAAGAAAGCAAGAAGAACAGAGATCTCTCCCTGTGAACAATACTAAAAGCATGTTTGAATAGTGGGAGATGAAGATAAGTTATGGTCAAAAAGAGTCATAGCATTGAAGAAGAATAAATTTAAAATGTGTACCCACATTAGAATGAAGAAGGCCCAAAATTACTTGGGACCTGTTGAACCTTTTGATTGACAAGTTACCAATTGAGCCCTAGGGCCAAGTGGTTTATTTTCTGGTTAATTTATAGCAACTTGTTGCAAAAAAGCAACAAGTGAAGAGATCTCTTCCATATGAACATTACTAAAAGCACATCTAAATGGTGGGAGATGAATATAAGTTGTGATAAGAAAGTGTCTTCGTGTTAAACAAAAAGAAATTTAGAATATGTATCCACATTGAAATGAATGAGTCCCTAAACTGCTTGGGATTTGTAGATTTTTTGATAGACAATTTGCCAATCATATCTCAAAACCAAGTCGTTTGTTTTCTAGTTCATCTATACTGACTTGTTGCAAGAAAGCAAGTAGAACAGAGATCTCTTCCAAATGAAAACTACTAAAAACAAGTTTGAACAAAGGGACATGAGTATGATTTGTGATAAAAAGTTCTTAGCACTAAAGAAGAAGAAATTTAGAAGGTGTACCAACATTGGAATGAATGAGGCCCAAAACTACTTTGGACTTGTAGAAGCCATTGATCAACAATTTGCCAATTGAGTCTTACAACCAAGTAGTTTGTTTTTTGGTTTATCTATTGGAACTGGTTGCGAAAAAGCATGAAGATCAAAGATCTCTTCCAAATGAATAGTACTAAAAGCACGTTTGAATAGAGGGAGATGAATATATGTTGTGATGAAAAAGAGTCTTAGCATTGAGGAAGAAGAAAATTAGTATGTGTACCCACATTGGAAAGAATGAGGCCAAAAACCACTTGGGACCTGTAGAATCTTCTGACTGACAATTTGCCAATTGAGTCCTAGTGCCAAGTGGTTTGTTTTCTAGTTCATCCATAGGGACTTGTTTCAAGAAAACAAGAAGAACAAAGATCTCTTCTAAGTGAACATTGCTAAAAGAACGTTTGAATAGAGGGTGATGAATGTAGGTTGTTATAAAAAAGATTATTAGCATTGAAGAAGACAAAATTTAGAATGTGTATCCACATTGGAATGAACAAAACCCAAAACCCCTTGGGACCTATAGAAACTTTTGACCAACAATTTTCCAATTAAATTCTAGCACCAAGTGGTTTGTATTCTGGTTCATTTTGTAGGGATTTGTTGTAATAAAGCAAGAAGAACGTAGATGTCTTCCAAGTGAATACTTCTTAAAGCTCTCTTGAATAGTGGGAGATGGATAAAAGTTGTGACAAAAAAAAAAGCATTGAAGAAGAAGAAGGTTAGAATGTGCACCCTCATTGGAATGAACAGGCCCAAAATGACTTTTAACTAGTCAAAGCTTTTGATCAACAATTTTCTAATTGAGACCTAGAGCCAATTGGTTTATTTTCTTGTTCATCTATAAGGACTTTTTTCATAAAAAGCATGAAGAACAGTGATCTCTCCCAAGTGAACAATGCTAAAAGCATGTCTGAATAGTGGGAGACAAATATAAGTTGTGATAAAGAAGAGTCTTAGTATTGAAAAAGAAAAAAATTAGAATGTGTACCCAAAATGAACGAGACCCTAAAGTAGTTTAGACCTTTAGAAGCTTTTGATCGACAATTTGCCAATTGAGTCCTAGTGCCATGCAGTTTCTTTTCTGATTCATCTATTGGGACTTGCTGTAAGAAGGTAAGAAGAAAAGAGATCTCTTCTATGTGGATACTACTAAAAGCACATTTGAATAGTGGCAGATGAATATAAATTGTGATAAAAAAAGAGTCTTAGTAATGAAGAAGAAGAAATTTAGAATGTGTACCCACATTTAAATGAACAAGGCCCAAAACTAATTTGGACCAATAGAAGCTTTTGACAGACAATTTGCCAATTGAGTCCTAGCGCCAAGTGGTTTATTTTCTAGTACACCTATAGGGACTTGTTGCAAAAAAATATAAAAAAAAGATATCTTTTCATGTGAACACTATGACAAGCACATTTGAACAGTGGGAGAGGAACATAAGTTGTCATAAAAAAGAGTCTTAGCATTGAAGAAAAAAAAATTTAGAATGTGTACCCACATTGGAATGAACGAGACCAGAAATCACTTGGGACCTGTAGAAGTTGTTGATCGATAATTTGCCAATTGTGTCCTAGCACCAAGCGGTTTGCTTTTTGTTTACCTATAGTGACTTGTTGCAAGAAAGTAATAAGGAAAAAGATCTATTCCATGTGAATAGTACTAGAAGCATGTCTAAATAGTACTAAAAGCATGTCTAAATAGTGGCAGATGAATATAAGTTGTGATAAAGAAGAGCCTTAGCATTGAAAAAGAAAAAAATTAGAATGCGTGCCCATATTGGAATGAACGAGCCCAAAACCACTTTTGTTTGGTGGAAGCTTTTGATCGACAATTTACCAATTAAGCCCTAGTGTGCAGTGGTTTGTTTTCTTGTCCATCTATAGGGACTTATTGCAAGAAAGTAACAAGAACAGAGATCTCTTCCAAGTGAATATTGCTAAAAGCAAGTCTGAGCAGTGGGAGATGAATATAAGTTATGAGAAAACAAAGTGTTAACATTGAAGAAGTAGAAATTCAGAATGAGTACCTACATTGTGTGGGATTGAAGTTGACCATTCGGGATAGTAAAGACTCCGAGGAGCAACCTTGAATCACAAATTAAAATTTATTTTAATTTAAAGTGCACTATTAGGTATTTTAGAAATATTGCCTTCCAACAGATGTAAACCCCTATTGTTAATTACCCCAACGATTGCCAAAAATCTTTTAAAATGAAAAATCTAGCTAATAAAAATAAAGATACAAAAAAAAGAGAAAAAAAAATATTTGATTGATTTTAAGAAAGGATACATGTCTTAAGTAAGGATATATCCTCACTTTATAATGAATTTCAATATAGAATTATAGAAAACATAAAAAAAAAGAAAAAAAAAGAGTGGAGAAGAAGCTTGATGTGTGCTACTGCCCCGCTCCCTCCTACATTGGACCATATAGCGTTCGACCCAAACCATGAAAGGAAATGTGAGAAGCTTGAAGTATTTCCAATGACTTTGAGTTTCAATGATAACTTTGCTAGATGGCATTGCCGATAGCTTGTTAGGATTGACCTAAAGTGTTTTTGATAGGATTGAGCTTTGACAATAACTTCTTTAGGATTTTTTGAAGCGTTTCCATAGTCAATAAGGCATAGACTATAACTTCATTTGGATTGGAGTGTTTCTATCAGTCAATAAGGCATCAACGATAACTTTATTTGGGTTAGAGTATTTTCATTAACCGATAAGGCATGGGTGTTAACTCTATTAACTTTAAAGTATTTTCATAGCCAATAAGGCATAGGTAATAACATCTTCAGTCTTTGAGGCATCACCAACAACTTACAAGGTTAGGTATACATTGAAGATGCGTTACCAACTACTTCTAGGGTTGGCTAACTTGAAAGTGCATTGTCAATTGCTTTTAGGTTGACTAGCTTGAAGGGGCTCATCACCAACTACTTCTAGGGTCAGTTAGCTTGAAGGGTGCATCACCAATTATTTCTAGGGTTGGCTAGCTTGAAGAGCTGCATCGTCAACTGCTTGTGGATTGACTATCTTGAAGAGTACATCATCAATTGCTTGTAGAATTGACTAGCTTCAAGAGTGCGTCATCAACTACTTGTGGGGATGACTAGTTTGAAGGGTGTGTTGTCAACTACTTGTGGGGTTAGTTAGCTTAAAGAGTGTATCATCAATTACTTTTAGTGTTGATTAGCCTCGAAGTATAACCAATGGCTTTGAGCGTATTGTCGGTTGACTTTATTGACTCAAAAGCATCACCAATGGCTTTGGGGTTGGGTATAGCTTTGAAGTGTGGCTGACAACCTAGAGGGTGTTGTCGATTGACTTCATTTGAATAAGACATTATGGCTGACTAGCTAAGTTAGTTTAAGTCTACCTTAGTTTGGTTTGATTTGAAGCATTGTCAATGCTTTTGGGTTGGCTTAGCTCAGAAGATGCATCGTCAATGGCTTCTAGGGTTGACTAGCTTGAAGTATGACCAACAACTTTGAGTATGTTGGCAATTAACTTTTTTAGTTAGATAACATCACCAACGACTTATAGAGTTGAATATAGCTTTGGGGCCCGTTTGGTACGGGGTCGGGGTCAAGGGTCAAGATTAAAGGAAGGGGTAAAATGTAAAATGCTAATGCGGTCAACTAAATTCCGTTTGGTCCCTGATCTGGTCAACAGATGGTTAAATTTTTGTATCGACTAAAATGCCCTCTTCGTATTACTGTTCATCTTCCTCTCCGGCGGGGAAGGGGCGCGGAGCCGACCGGCCGATCTCGGCCGCGGAGCCTGGGCGGCCGAGCTCGCCTGCCGCCCGAGCTCGCGCGCGGAGCCGGCCGCCCGAGCTCGCCCGCGGAGCCTGCCGCAAGAGCGTGCCCCCGGAGGCTGGGCGGCCGAGCTCGCCCAAGGTCACCCGCGGAGCCCGCCGGCTGAGCTCGCCTGCAGAGCCCGCTGCGAGAGCTCGCCCCTGGAGGCTGGGCACCCGAGCTCGGCCGAGGTCACCCGCGGAGCCGGTCGCCCGAGCTCGCCCGCGGAGCCCGGGCGCCCGAGCTCGACCGAGCTCGCGCGCGGACCCAGCCGCCCGAGGTCGCCCGCAGAGCCCGCCGCCTGAGCTCGCCTGCGGAGCTCGGGTGCCCAAGCTCGCCGGAGCTCGCCGGCCGAGCTCGGGGGGCAGCTCTGCTGCGGAGCTCGCGGACGGAGAAGATGAACAGTTGGCGAGATTCAAGGGGATCTCGAAGGAGAAGGACGACTGTGATTGCGAGGATGATAGAGAGTAGAAGGTGGTGGGTTGAGTGCAGGACGTCGACGTCTGTTGCGGCGAAGGATGTGTGTGTGCTGGAAGTGGATGGAGCAGTGATGACGGAGATAACGTCTGTTGCACAGGGAGGAGAAAATCTTCATATTTTGTTATATCCCCAAAGGTAGGATTTCGTTGTGTTAAGTATGTACGAATTTCGTAATTTCAGCAAAAAATTGGGAAAATGCGTATTCAAATATAGTAAAAGTATTGTAAGTGATAGTGTTTCTTGCATTTCACAGCACAATAGCTTATACATTACAGAAAAGGAGAGTCCAAACACTACAACAATAATTAACGGTGCTAATTAACAAGAAACAGTGAGTACTGACTGAAAAACACAACATACATTATCATCAGATACATATAATAATTTCGAAAGACACCGAAAATAGAAAGTACTGTCTGTAAAAGTCTAGGTTGAAAATAAATCAGCAGCGAGTACTTCTTCGGCTACACGTGTGACTGCTTCGCGGTGAAAGAACACAACATTATTCTCTGCAAGTAAATAAAATGTGGAAAAATTATTAATATGATGTTAAAAAATTAAAAGTAAACTATCACTTACGTTTCCCACAGAGTTGCAGTTATTTCGTTGCGAAGTATTTCCCCGTATCGCACTTCACGTTGCGATATACGGTTGTTGGGTTCAGATGTTTCATTGTATTCTTCCGAAAATTCTCCAGTGCTATCATGAACCCTTTCGTTAGCTCTGCAGTCGTGAAACAGCTGGTCCTCACCATAATTCCTGCGTATAAAATTATGTAACACAGCACAAGCCACCACTATAGCACATTGTGTTTCATAAGGATATGGTTGCATTTTGCGTAATATTTGAAATCGTTGCTTAAATACGCCAAATGTCCTCTCCACACAATTTCTCAGACTGGCGTGCATATGGTTAAATTTGTCCTTCGGATTCCGATATCGGACTCGACCTTGACCAAACGCACCAATGTGGTATCGCTCATTTCGAAACGGTGCGAGAAATTTGTTAGTATTGGCATATCCGGCATCCACCAAATAGTATTTACCTAAAATAAACTTTGATTATCATTACGAACATTATCATTAGTTTTTAAAGAAAAACAAAATTATGAATTTTACCTTCGAGGACGAAGAAATCGCCTCGGCTTAAAGAATCTCGTAAGATTCGTGCGTCCGCCGCAGATCCCTCCCAACCGCTACAAATATACAGAAATTCCATATCAAAAGAGACAACAGCCATAACATTTTGCGTCAGCATCCCATGTCGGTCTCGAAATGGAAGTTGTATATCTCGATGCACAATCGCCGGTATATGTGTGCCATCTATAGCCCCGAGTGCATCCTACAAAGAAACACATAATACATTAGAGTGATATGTTGGCATTAATTACAGAAGATTGTATAAACTTGTCTCACCTTGAAAAAGGAATACGCTCCTCCTCGATTAAGAATTGCGGGATGGACCGGAGCATCATGAGGCGGCAATTGTATAAAATCATTTTTTAAAGACATAATACCTTCCAAGACTTTATGGAAGTACCTGCTTATAGTCTCCGCAGAGTGTTGAAATGTCAGCTGCAAATCTCTGTTAGATGCTCCATGAGCAATGGAGTAAAGAAAAATCCCTAATTGCAATTCAGCTGATACATGGATTGTAGGCACGATGCTTCCGCGCTCAACAAGTATCCTAGTGAGCAGTAGAAATACTTGCGGCACAAGTCTAAAGGTCCGGAAAAAACGAGCTTCGTTACCTAGTAAGTCGTACATGAACTCCATCCCAGTAAAAGCTCGGTTATTTAGTGGCCGGGGTGGTCTTCTCACAGAGGTTGAGGAGTCTTCAAAATAAGTCTCCCTCTCATTTTCGAATTGCATCTCTACTTCTTCCTCTATATCATCAACAATGTCATCGTAATTAGACATATTGGTGTTGCAAAGAAGAATGAAGTTGTGTTACAATATCGACAATAAGGTCGCTCTATATATAGAGATCGACCTAAGCCGTCAGGACGACCGGTTCTATCAATTGATATGACGTTACAAAGATGAACTGTTGACGTCAGAGTGATACGTCATGTCTGATTGATATGATAGGTCTTCCTGATGTTACCGAGACGAACTATTGTCGTCAGAGTGATTAATCTTGTCTGATTGATAGGACATGTCGTCTTGATGTTACGAAAATGTACTGTTGACGTCAGAGTAATAAATTATGTTTTATTAATAGGACGACTCCTGCTGATGTTACGGGGATGAACTGTTGACGTCAGAGTGATACGTCATGTCTGATTGATATGACAGGTCTTCCTGATGTTACCGAGACGAACTATTATCGTCAGAGTGATAAATCTTGTCTGATTGATAGGACATGTCGTCTTGATGTTACGGAAATGTACTGTTGACGTCAGAGTAATAAATTATGTTTTATTAATAGGACGACTCCTGCTGATGTTACGGGGATGAACTGTTGACGTCAGAGTGATACGTCATGTCTGATTGATATGACAGGTCTTCCTGATGTTACCGAGACGAACTATTATCGTCAGAGTGATAAATCTTGTCTGATTGATAGGACATGTCGTCTTGATGTTACGGAAATGTACTGTTGACGTCAGAGTAATAAATTATGTTTTATTAATAGGACGACTCCTGCTGATGTTAGGAGGGATGAACTGTTGACGTCAGAGTGATACGTCATGTCTGATTGATATGACGGGTCTTCCTGATGTTACCGAGATGAACTATTGTCGTCAGAGTGATAAATCTTGTCTGATTGTAGGACATGTCGTCTTGATGTTACGAAAATGTACTGTTGACGTCAGAGTAATAAATTATGTTTTATTAATAGGACGACTCCTGCTGATGTTACGGGGATGAACTGTTGACGTCAGAGTGATACGTCATGTCTGATTGATATGACGGGTCTTCCTGATGTTACCGAGACGAACTATTATCGTCAGAGTGATAAATCTTGTCTGATTGATAGGACATGTCGTCTTGATGTTACGAAAATGTACTGTTGATGTCAGAGTAATAAATTATGTTTTATTAATAGGACGACTCCTGCTGATGTTACGGGGATGAACTGTTGACGTCAGAGTGATACGTCATGTCTGATTGATATGACGGGTCTTCCTGATGTTACCGAGACGAACTATTATCGTCAGAGTGATAAATCTTGTCTGATTGATAGGACATGTCGTCTTGATGTTACGGAAATGTACTGTTGACGTCAGAGTAATAAATTATGTTTTATTAATAGGACGACTCCAGCTGATGTTACGGGGATGAACTGTTGATGTCAGAGTGATATGTCATGTCTGATTGATATGACGGGTCTTCCTGATGTTACCGAGACGAACTATTGTCGTCAGAGTGATAAATCTTGTCTGATTGTAGGACATGTCGTCTTGATGTTACGGAAATGTACTGTTGACGTCAGAGTAATAAATTATGTTTTATTAATAGGACGACTCCTGCTGATGGTACGGGGATGAACTGTTGACGTCAGAGTGATACGTCATGTCTGAATGATACGACGGGTCTTCCTGGTGTTTCTGAGGCGAACTATTATCGTCAAAGTGATACCTACCTCCGCTGCCATTTCAGGCTCCATAGCAGTTCAATGTACACTTTATCTGCAAGCAAGAAAAAACACCCTCCAATAAGTGTCCTTTCTGGCTATGGAAATTTAAAATTGTTTAAGAATGTACGATGTGAGTCCCTCGTAATCAATGTCCCTGGTAGAAAAAATTTGCGACAAATATAGCCCTTGTAAAATTGTTTAACTGCAAAAACATTTCCCTAAACATACGAAAAAAATTTAATACAACCTAAGCATCAGCTAGCATAAAATATGTTAATTAAATTGTACAGCATGTGATATACTACACAAGCCCATGTGTAGTATATCACATGTGATATAGTACAAAAATCCATGTTTCACAGTCACAAATCAAACAAGCAGAGATTCCCCTCCATTACAATTAATCACAGAAGCACATCCTCAATGCATACTTCCTACGGAGGGTTATGCTTCTGTCGAGACCTTCCTGTCCATCTTGTCCTTCCCTTTGTTAGCACCATCCTGGCCTACCTTTGTTGCTGCATTTCCTTTCTTCCTCTTCACCTATAAACAATTTAAAACTTAGGAACAAAGCTTATACAAGACCGAAACGGATAATGCAGTTCAAATTAAAAACCAATTTGCAGAAAATTGCAATTAGGACCTACTCATACATTATCCCATAATATGACAGCCTATTCGGAGTTATTCAAAATTTAAGGACACGACATATGAGATTTAAGTAACTGTGTCTTACTCCTTTTTATATTAAATTCTGCTACTCGCCTCTCAGCCCATAATTTCAGCGCAATTGAATCCTCCTCTCGTATAAAATATTCTAGATTATGTGTTTCCTTCAGACATTCAGCACATTTAAACCTGTCTGCAGGGCTAATAAAACTCAGGTTGAACAACTTGTCCATGCACTTTTTTAACGTATCACTTGAAGCAACTTTTTCACTATACTTTTTGTCCATAATGTGCATCCACCTGTCGAAAGACTCTGGAATCGTAGTTTGGTAAGAATGGCTCGTGGTACTTTTCATGAACTCTCCACTACGTCTCCTGTTATTTCTTCCACTGCTACGATCTAACCCTTCATGAGAGCGTTTCCCATGTGTCACAGAAGTAGGGTTCTCATCAGTAAATAACCTCCGAGCGAGACTACTGTATGGATCATCATCAGCCTTAGTGTTGATTTGCATCGCTGGTGAGGCGGTCGAATCCGACCCCTCTTCTGCTGTAGGTGGTTGTAAAGGTGCACTTCTCGATGATAACATCCACCTTCCTGTCGCAATTGAACTCTTCACCATTTGTTCTACCTCAAAAAACTGAGGAAACCCAATAATCCAAGAATTTTCGTATTGTGGATTGTGCTACCAAAAAAAAGAAAAAGTTTTAGACATAAAGTTTTGGTTAGTATTCCAAATGTTACAACGTAAAATGTGAAACATACCATAAAGAAATCTTCCATTACTCTCGAATCTCCTGCTGTTGGCCTATGCATCTGATAATCCCACGTCCATCCGCTCTTGCTCTTCATAAACTGAAATTCATTATACTTTTCTTTCAGTCTCTTCCATCTATACCTCAATTGCTCTGCATCTCGTACAACCGCAGATAATTCATTTAATTTCTGCACAACTTTATTCCAAGATTGCTTTCTGAAATTACCACCCTTGTTCCTTCCATCATTGTGTTCTTCCAGTAGCAACCGAACAAGCAAACTGTCCTCAGCAGTGGTCCAATTTGGGGCGCGTCCAGACTTCTTAGAAGACTGACCAGCTTGTTGAGTTGATTTTCCCTTTCCTTGTGTTCGAGGACTTCGCCGAACTGGTGGAGTGGAAGCATCCATTACTGTAGTAAAACCTGAATTCGTAAATCTGCAGAACATGAAAGCACGTTTAACACTGATTTGCAAGAAAACCTAAAACAAGCTTTATATAAGCAAATTCCACATTAAGTCATGTATGCATCCATAGATTAAGTTAATGATAGTTTTTATAACATAACAAAGAACGGTAAAAAACTAATTCAAAAAAATGACGGGAGAGAAACATATATGTTTAAAGAGAATAAATTAAACAAAAAACACCAAATTCTAAGAGTCGCAGAAAAATGTAGATTATGTTCAAGATAATTGTATCTATGCAACTCTTAAAATAACGAGAATTGCTAAATGTTTTCTGAAGCAATCAACACAAAATAAAAGTTGGAAGTCATGTTGATAGCTAATCAGCAGAAACTATTACAACATGAAATATGAAATCATTACACCATACTAGATCACAATCAGCTGCCTGATCAAAAGAAGCTGTAATCCGCTAAGCTTTTGAATGCACTGCATGCGGGTTTAGAAGCTCGCCACACTTCTGTAATGGAATGGTTGTGGGTCGCGCTAAAGCCAATCCAATCCGCTTGCAGTCTTTTCCCCAATTGCTTTAGTTGGACACTGTAATTAGCAATTAAAAAATGTCGCATTGGCTCCCATGGACATAATTAACATGTGTTCCTCAAGCCAATAAATATGAAATTTTCTATGTAAAAGTTCCCAGAACTGGCTTCTATCCAATGTTAGGAAACAATTCGAACATTTTACACATACAGTACCTACATTAACACCAGTTCTTGTGTTCCATTTTGGTCTAAGCTACATTCTTCTTCTAGTTTAATCAAAAAACAGACAACAATAAAAAATAAAGAAATAGTCATAATAAACAAGATATTATTCTGATTTTCCATTTCCATTAGATGCTGCTGCGGCAGTATGAGCATGTGTAAATCAGCTAGTTGCTATTGTTGCTATTGTTATGAAAATCACAAGTTATTCAGCAACTATAAAATTAAATAAGCATGATCCATACGACAAATTAAGCTTGAGAAAAACCACTTTAAGTATTTATATGTTGTCGGCCGGGTAGGAGGGGACTCCTGTAGCATCCACTGCATCGTCCACGGGGAAGGAGGAGGTACAGCGTCTGCTGCGTCTTCCGCGGGGAAGGAGGACACTCGTGCGGCAACTGCTGCGTCGTCGGCGGGGAAGGAGGATACTCGTGCCGCGTCTGCTGCGTCGTCGGCGGGGAAGGGGGAGACTCGTGCGGCTTGCGTGAGGAAGGAGGAGACTCGTCTGGTGTCGGATGCGTCCTCGGCGGGGAAGGAGTAGAGTCGTGTGCCGCCGACTGCGTCGTCGGTGGGGAAGGGCGATACTCATGCGACGTCTGCTGCGTCGGCGGCGAGGAAAGAGGGCGGCGTCTGCTCCGTCGTCGGCGAGGAAGGAGGAGACTCGACTGGGAAGGAGCAAACGCGTGCGCCGACTGCTGCGTCGTCGGCGGGGAAGGGGAAGAATCGTGCGCTGTCTGATGCGTCGGCGGGGGGGAAGGAGAGCGGCGACTGCTGCGTTGTCGGCGGCGTCGGTGGGAGCTCTGATGCGTGTTGGGCCGCCGTGGGGTGTTGGGGTGGTGTGGGGGGGGGGAGCAGGAGGCGTTGCGGGCATTCAAGTATCCTAGGGTTTTACTGTTCATCGATCTGAGCCGTCGGATCGAGATCCAACGGTTCAGATCAAGTGATGGTATTCGACTGTTACCCGATCTGAGCCATTGGATCGAGATCCGACGGTTCAGATCAAGTGAGGGTATTTTAGTCAAAACATGGTTAAAATTTAAATGAATAAAATAATGTTAATGCGGTCAACTATTTGGTGTTTGGAAGATAATTTGGTCTGGACGGGGTCAACTTAGCCCTGACCCCGTACCAAACGAGGCCTTGGAGTGTTACTGAAGACTTTTGTAGCACATCCAACAAGACTCAGTTTGACCTTATTTAGAACTGATTCAGGTTCAAGTCAGGGTGGTGATATCACTCTTTTTTTATAGCCTTGGAATATTACTGAAGTTTTAACTCTCCTATTGGGACTCAGTTTTACCCTAATTAGCTCTATTGAGTTTAATATGGTTTTGAGTTTAACTTTATTTAGCTTGAGTCAAGTTTTAATCTTGTGTTGAACCTCTATAGGGGTTCGATCAACTAGACTTTAGTTGAAGTTCGAGTCAATTTAGTTCAACTTAGTTTCAGTTCAGTTAGCCTAACTTAGTTCTAGTTTGACCTTGAGTTTGCCATTTTAGTTTGGACTTGATTTGACCTAGTCAGGATTTGATTTGAGCTTTGTTTAATCTAGATTTAATTTGAACTTAATTTGATTTTTAGATTAATCCATCTCGATTCTGATTAGGGTTGAATCTGATTTTATTTGGTTTAGGTTAACTTAATTTGAATTTTCTAGAGTCTAGTTCAATTTGAGTTTTAGTCTATCTTTTTAACCAATTTAAGTCCATTTAAGCCAATTTGACCCCGGTCCATTTCTTGTGATTAAGTTACTTCACATTAGTCAATTTGATTTGAGAGTCCTTGGTTATTTATATTTATTTTAGGCTGACCCCTATCCTGACTTCAAATGTATGAACCCAAAGGTTGGCTTAGTTCGCGAGCTCGAATGCTGCCTTAATGCAAGCCTGAAGGTTAGTTCAGGCATGTGCCTGAAGGCTAGCTTATATGTAGCCCGAAGGCTAGATAAGTGTGAGCCCAAAGGCTAGTTTGGATGTGAGCCCGAAGACTAGTTTGAGTGTGAGCCCGAAGACTAGCTTGAGTGTGAGCCCAAAGACTGGTTAAGTGTGAGCCTGAGGGTTGGCTTAAGTGCGAGTCTGAATGCTGGTTAAGTATGGACCCTAAGGCTAGCTTGGATGTGAATCCGAAGGCTAAATTGATCACGAGCCTAATGGTTGGTTGAGTGTGAGCCCAAAGGGTGGCTGAGTGTGAGCTCGAAGGCTGGTTTAGTATGAGCTTGAAGGTTGGCTTGGTCGTGAGCTTGAAGGTTGGCTAAGTGTAAACCTGAAGGTTGATTAAGTGTGAGTTTGAAGGCTGACTAAGTGTGAGCTCGAAGGCTAAGTTAGATGCAATCCTAAAGGCTAGCTGAGTACAAGCCCGAAGGCTAGCTTGGATGCAAGTCTGAAGGTTGGCTAAGTGCGAGTCAAAAGTCTGGCTTGGATGCGAGGTCTAAGGCTAGCTTAGATGTGAGCCTAAAGACTAGCTACATTTGAGCCTAAAGGCTAGCTTTGATGCGAGCCTGAAGGTTGGCTAAGATGTGAGTTCAAAAGTTGGCTAAGTACGAGACTGAAAGCTGGCTTGGATGTGAGCCACAAGACTGGCTAAGTGCGAGCCCGAAGGTTAGCTTGGATGCAAGCCCGAAGGCTAGCTAAGATGAAAGCCTGAATGCTAGCTAAGTACAAGCTCGATGGCTAGCTTAGATGTGAGTTTGAAAGTAGGTTAAGTATGAGCCCGAAGGCTAGTTAAGATGTGAGTCTGAAGAATGGCTAAGTGCGAACCCAAAGTCTGACTTGGATGCGAGTTTGAAGGTTGGTTAATATACGAGCCTAAAGGCTGGCTTATGGTAATGAAGATTCACCGTCTTTAAGGGATCACAGGTGGCTGTAGCAGGGTCATGGGTTCTTTGTCTTCATCGTCATCTTCATCCCCATCTTCGAGAGGCCAAGGGTGGCTGCAACAAAGTCACGGAGTCTGCCATCTTCACTACCATCTTCGAGGGGCCATAGGTGGCTATAGCAAGGTCCCAGAATCCGTCGTGTTCATTGTCATCTTCGAAAGGCTATGGATGGCCACAATAGGATCACAGAGTTCACCATCTTCACCACCATTTTTAAGAAGTCACAGTGGCCGCAAAAGGATCACAGAATCTAGTATTTTTACTACTGTCTTTGAGAGGACTAAAAGTAATTGTGGTAAGAGTCACGAAGTTCACTATTTTCACATCATCTTTGAGAGGACCGTGTGTAGCCATGATGATAGTGGCATGGAAATCGAGCCAAGATACAACTTTCCTTTTCTTTTACATTATATGTATTTTTCTTTCAACCCCATACCTCCCTCCTTTTCATGTGGGCTGCCAACACTTTTCCTTTTTTTGCAACTCCTTTTTTTTTTGTTATTTTTTCTTTTATCCATCTTCCGTTCTTCCCTTATGTGCTGCCCCCTTTTTTTTCTTCTTTGTGAGCTTCGTTGGGCCAAGATGGCCAAGGCAGCTGGATCTTTCCGGCTGCGGCCGCAGCTGGGTGAGAGGTGCTAAAGCTAGAGATAGCAATGCGGAGGAAGGATAGCGGTGAGCCAGTAGTGAAGCTTGTGGTGCCGATGTCGGTGGGGAGTGTGGTAGACAGGCTTGGGGCGACAGTGATCGGTGGGTGTTGGCTAGAGCCCGGTAGGAGGTTAGTAGCGGATCTGGCAGTGGAGGGCACATCTCGGGGGGCATGAGCAGGTCAGTGGGTAGCCAAGGGGGCAGCTACAGGCATCTGCTAGGGTTTTTGACGAGGAGGTCAGCCCGGCGATTTGCTGAGTTTAGGCGGGTAGGTGGCGCAGCCAGATCTAGCTGCAATTATTGCAAAAGGGATGGAGGCGAAGAGGGACTATGGGTCATGCGCACATAACAACCAAACGGATCTCCAGCAGCACAGGCAACTAGAGCTCGGTGCAGGGTCTGTTGAGCTCTCATATTCATCTTTGCGGCAATGTAGGGGGGTAGGACGTCGGGTGGTTGGATGATCAGGCTTATCAAGCAAGCAACAGGACCTCGTAGAGATAGGAGAGAAGGCACAAAAGAGAGAAGGTTGGAAGATCAAAAAGAAGGAAAGCTAAGTTATATTGACCTTCTTCTAATCTTCTCTTCCTTGTGTCATGTTAATCTCCTCTCCCCTTCTCAACTGCAAGCTCTCATTGATTTATAGGCCATTATGAATATTTTACATCAAATCGGGCATATTCGAAACCAAATTTTTTATTAGTTTATGGTCAAATTTGATTGAATGATAATTGTAGTATTTGATTGAATTATATTTCTATTTTTCTGTTGTGATTGACTCTGATCACTTGATTGAAATTTGTTTTTCAAATGAAAATATCCAAATATTATATCATTTTCAGATGATGAATTTTAGGGGAGTTATTCGCGTAATTTTCTAAAAAAATTAGACCATAACGTAATTCCATAAAATTTAAGAATTTTCTCACAAAAATTATATATTTTAAAATCGTCAAAGTCCTTATCGAATAAAATTTGAACTTATTTATAAATAAAAAATTTTGATGGGCTTATTTATAATTTTTTGAAAAAATTGGACCAAAATATAAATTTCAGAATTTTTTTCAAATAGGAGACATTTGTAAAATTCTAAAATTTTTGGGCTCTTTTTTTAATAAAGTTTGGAATTCATTTACAAATAAAAAGTTTTGAGGGATTTATTTTCGAAGTTATGGAAAAATTAGATCAAAATATAATTTTTACAAATTTTAATGGTGCTTTTGTAAAAAAAGTATATTTGAAAATTTTTGAAACTTTCAATGTCTTTTTGAATAAAATTTGGGCTTGTTTGCAAATAAAAATTTTGAGGGGCTTATTTGTAAATTTAAAAAATTTCGGGGGTTTATTTGTGAAGTTAGAAATTTGAGTTTATTTGTGAATATAAAATTTTGAAAGATTTATTTGTAAATCCTAGATTTTGCAGGAGATCATTTAAAATTTCAAAACTTTCGTGGACTTTTTCACAAAAGCTCGGCTAGGGACCTATTTATAAAGATTTTATCATTTTTCATTTTGATCCAAATATTTGATAAGTTTTGGACCCAATTTTGGTATAAGTATCTAGCCCAATCAGCCCTCTTTAATTTAAGCTCAAATTTTCCAACCGTTCAAATCTAAATTAAATCCAACTTTCGGTCATATTTGATTGCGATTTCACTCCAATTGAGGCCCACATTTTGATCATAATCTAATGATATTTAATTCTACATACTGATTGAAGTTTGATTGTCTTTGACTTTTGGCCAAAATTGACTCAAATAAATTTTCTCTTTGTATCCACTTCGCGAATTTTCTTAGTAAGGAGAGTGGATGGAAACAAAATTTTCAAATGCTCACCCTTTGTGCCAACGCTTTAGGAATTAATCATGTGAGTTTGAATCGTCATACAAAATGGCCTTGAATTGCTATAGGAAGTAGATTTAAACTGTCATGTTGAGTAAATATGATTTTACTAGATGAAAGTATATTTGAATTTCCACGTAAAAGTGGACTTGACTTACCATATGAAAGTGGATTTGGTTTGCCATGTTGAGTGAGCTTGAGTTGCTACAATGAGTGGACTTACTTTGACACATAAAAATGGACTTAGTTTATTATAGTAAGTGGACTTGACTCACCACATAGAAGTGGACTTAATTTATCACATAAAAGTGGACTTGACTTGCCATGTAGAAGTGGACTTTGCTACATGGAATTAGACTTAATCTGTCATATAGGAGTGAACTTAGGTTGTCACATGAAAGTGAACTTGAGATACCATGTAGAAATAGACTTGGGTTGCCTCATACAAGTGAACTTACATTATCACATGAAATGGACTTGGGTTATCACATGAAAATGGACTTGGGTTGCCATATAGGAGTGGATTTGGGTTACCACATGATAGTGGACTTAATTTACCATAATGAGTGGACTTTATGGGAGTACGGATTTAATCGTCACATATGTTGGACGAGATTTTGTGTCTATATTTTGCCTTGAGAAACATGAAATGCATATTTGACCAAGCATTCCTTTTTGAGGAAGTTAGATGTTTCATCATAGACAAACATAGACACTTTTGGTTATGATTGTTGTTGCTACTAGGACTTAGGCATAGTACCTTTTGAGGAATCTACCGTTAATTGGTGGCATAAGCCTTTTCCCTTTATCATCGATCAGTTTGTAGGATCCTCCTTCAAATATCCTTTTGACAATATAGGAGCCTTCCTAATTAGGATCTAACTTGTCTTTCTTGTTTTGGTTTGGGATTATGAATCTTTTCAAGACTAAAACCATTTCTCCATTCTAGAAAGACCTAAGCCGAGCCATCTTATTGTAGGCCCTGGATATTTATGCTTGGTATATTTCTAGGTTTTGTTGGGCTATGAGCCTTCCTTTGTCCAAGAAGTCTAGCTCATCTAGACAAAGACAAACGTTGTCCTCTCTCATGATTTCTTCTTGCAAGGCAACCCTCAAAGAGGGATTTGCACTCTAGTGGCAAGACTGCCTCAGTCCCAAACACCAATGCATATGGCGTCTATTAGGTAAAAGTTTGATATGTGGAATGATAGGCCCATAGTGCCTGAGCAAACTTCTAGTGCAATCTTTTTTATTCCTGATAATAACTTTCTTCAAGATTTTGGAGAGGGTCTTGTTATGTGTTTCAGTGATCCCATTGGCTCTGACATTATAGATGAAAGAATATAACAAATCTATCTTATGATGACGTGCAAAACACCCTACTTTGAAGCTTTTGAAGGATGGTCCATTATCAAAAATGATCCTTTGAGAGACACTAAATTGGTACAAGATATTTTCTTGAAATATAGATAATAGTATCTACTTTGACTTCTTTCAATTGAATTGCTTCAGCCTACTAAGAAAAATAATCAATTACTGCTAGTATGAAGTAGTGACCTCTAGAAAAAGATGGTTCGATTGGTTCAATGATGTCTGTACCCCATACCTCAAATGGCTATAAGAATACTATTGGATATAGAGGATTTGGGTATTGATAGATGAAGTCACCATAAATTTGGCATAGGTAACATCTCCTCATATATTTGATGCAATCTCCCCCCATCGCGGACCCATAATAGTCCATACGCTTAATATTCATCATCATTTCTAGACCCAACTGATGAGCCCACAGACCCCAGAATGCACTTCATACATTACTCTCTGAGCGATAATGCAAAAGTAGTTGATTGAAGAACCTCTTATAAAGAGTATCATTAATAAGTACAAAGTATGAACCTCTTTTTCTAAGTTGTGTCCATGCAAATTTATCTTCTAGGAGTTTTTCACTTTTGAGGTATTTGGTGAATGGTGTTATCTAATATGTGACTTCTTCTACCAATTTAGATTCAGTTCTCTCATGCTTGACGCTGAAGACTAAGCTCATCAATTGTCTATTATGGACTATAATTAGGATTTTTCCTTAATCAGGATCAGCCAATGCCTTAGCTAGTTTGACAAGGAGTTAACTTCCGTATTGATGGACCGAGTAACCTTAGTTATTTGAATATGTGGGATTTGCCTTATGAGCTCTTGAGCCTTTTTATGATATTTTAGGAGCCTAGATTTGTGAATTTTATATTCACCTTGGATTTGACTGATAACCAGTTATAAATTATTTGATTGATAACCATTTTCAATACTACAATTAGGGCTTCGTATTCAGCTTCATTATTTGTGCATGATTTTAAGAGGGAGTAGGAGTATCGTAAAATGCCCCCATTCAGAGTGGCATAAACGATTCCAATGCTTACTTTGATTTGCAAAAGCTTTTGTTTGATCCTTGATTTGATGGATGATGCTCAATCAAAGTATAGCTTTCAGTAAGATTTTTCTTCTTCGACCAAAAGGATTCCTTCATCAGGGAGCTCATAACTTAGAGGAAAATCATCTAGTACTGGATGAGTTGCAAGAAAATCGGCGAGAGATTACCCCTTAACCGCCTTTTAAGGAGTAAACTTGATATTGTATTTCATGAGAATTAAAGCCTACTTTGCTAGCCTCCCAATGAGTACAGGTCTATTCATTAGATACTTTATGAGATCAATCTTTGATATTAAAATGACTTGATGTGAAAGCAAGTAATGCCTTAGCTTCTTGACTGTGAATATGAGCACTAGACAATGCTTTTCAATGGGGAAGTAATTGCTTTCTGCCCCCACTAGCATTCTACTCAAATAGTAAAGTGTATTTTTTTTACCCTCTTAACTGCAAATATGAGCACCAGACAATGCTTTTCGATGGGGGAGTAGTTGCTTTTTGCCCCATTAGCATTCTACTCAAGTAGTAGAGTGCATTTTCTTATCATCTTCATTATTCTAGGTGAAAGTGCCCCAAGGACCCTTCCATTGTTGCCATGTAGAGGATAAAAGGTATATCAAGTAAGGGTGCTACTAGAATTGGTGGCTTTAGGAGATACTGCTTGATCTATTCAAAGACTTGTTGGCAGTCTTGATCCCAAATGAATGGAGTGTCCTTCTTCATCAACTTGGAAAAAGACTTGCATTTTCTAGAGAGGTTCAAAATAGATTTTCCTATGTATGCAAGTCAATCTTAGAACAACCTTAATTACTATAAATTACTAGGTGATGGCATATCCAAAATAGTTTTGATCTTGGATGGATCAATTTCAATCCCTCAATGTCTAACAACGAAGCCGAAGAATTTTTTCGATGATACATTGAAAGTACACTTCATAGCATTCATCTTAAGTTATATTTCTTAAAGTGGTCAAATACCACTCTTAGGTCTTGGATATGCCTATCTTTAGACTTAGTTTTGACCACCAAGTCATTCACATAATATTCCACTAACTAGTGTATGAGGTCATCAAAGATTTGAGTCATGGCTCTTTGATAAGTGGTGCTTGCGTTCTTGAACTTGAAGGGTATCACCTTGTAGTAGTAGATACCAATTGATGTCCTGAAGGTCGTATATTTCTCATCATCAGGATGCATCTTGATTTGGTTATATTCTAAGAAACTATCCATAAAAGAGAATATTTCAAAGTCAGTTGTGTTGTCAATCATGATTCCCATTATTGGCAATGAAAAATTATTTTTTGGATATACTTTATTCAAGTCCTTGTAGTCCACACAAATACGGATTTGGTTATTTTTCTTCTTAACTGGTATGATACCTGCCACCCAATCTTGATAATTTTTCTCTCTAATGAAGCTTACTTTGATCAATTTCTTTATTTCTTCTATCACTTTCTATTCTAGGTTGAGTTTCATCTTCCTTGGTGCTTATTTGAGAGGCGGAAGCTTGGGATTGATAACCAACTTGTGGACTACAACTTCAAGATCTAGTCCAAGCATTTCCTTATAGATCAATGCAAAGCAGTTAATGGACTCTTGGAGCACTACTTTGAAATGGGTTTGACTTTCCTCTAAAAGTTGAGTGCTAATGAAGGTCAGCTTGGGGTCCTCCTCTGAGCCTAGGTTGATCTCCATCAGTTCATCGACTATGACTTGCCCCCAATCTTCAAGTTCTGGTGGGCTTTTTTTGGTTTGAGGATTATTTCTTCACCAAGTGCTTCATCATATCGAGTGAGATTTGGCAAAGGTTCTTCTAAAGGTATTTGGGCTGCATCATGTCCCATTTCTTTTGGTTCTAATGAAATTTCATCAAAGATGTAATATTCTTGTGATGTCTAAAAAGTCATAGCCATCTGGGCACACGTGTTAGGGGGTATTAATATCATTTAGTTATCCTAAATATCAGAGAGAGGTCCAATAGTAAACATAAGACATATGTGGGCATTTGAGGTAATATAGCCTAGTCCTTTGATGTTCTTGCTTCCTCTTCCAAGAATGTAAGCATATTCTTGGGGTAGATTCCATAGATTTTTGAAGAAACAACTCTCTCTCTTTGTTTGTGGACATCGATAATTAGATTCGTTGATCATCTGATGAAGCTGATCTGAGAAATATTTAGGCATAACTACCAGTTGATGACGATGATCATCCATTAAATCTTCAGTCTCTAGAATTTCATGTATGCTTGGGGCATAAGGGATTACCTTATAAAATAACATTTTCTTTTCTCCTTTATGTTATGGAGGAATATAAAAAGTTTTTAGTTCTTTCACGACATTGATGCTCAGCTCATCTAATGACTTAAATAAGCCTTTTGAAACTTTAGTAATAAGCATGGTTCGGCGTTTCGGCCGAAACCGTTAATATCGTTTCGGTTAGGGTTTACTGTTCATTACTGTTCATTACTGTTCATCTTCGCCAACGAACACAGCGGGAGCGGGAGCTCGCCGAGCTCGAGCGCCCGGGCGGGAGCTCGCCGGGCTCGCGCTCGCGGGAGGGAGATCTTCGGGCTCGCACGGGCAGGCGGGAGCTCGCCGGGCTCGCGCGCGGGAGGGCGGGAGCTTGCCGGGGTCGCACGCGGGGTTGGGAGCTCGCCGGGATCGCATGCGGGGGCGGGAGCTCATTGGGCTAGAGAGCGGGGGGCCGAGAGATCGCCGGGCTCGCGCGCGGGGGCGTGAGCTCGCCGGGATCGCGCGCATGGGCGGGAGCTCGTGTGCTCGGGCGCGTCGGATGCGGGCGCTCGCCGGGGGGGTGGGCTCGCGGGCTCGAGCCGCGCGCGGGCGGGCGGGATCGGGGCGGGCGGGAGCTCGCCGAGCGCGAGCAGCTCGCCGAGGTTGGGGGGGCTGGAGCTCCGGGCGGGCAGGCGGCCGGGGGGAAGCTCCGGGCTGGGCAGGCGGCTGGGGGGAAGCTCCGGGCGGCGGGGCGGCGGGCTTGGGCGTGAGCTCCGCCTGAACAGGCGGGCGGGTGGAGCTCGCCGAGCTCCGCCGGGTTGGGGTTGGGGTTGTTGTGGGGTGGTAGGGGGGGGGGGGGGGGTTTGGCTGTGGTCGTGAGAGGACCTCGTACCGGCTTTGTGTTCGAACCCAAAAACTCTGCGTATTTGCTAGTTTACCGCCGTCCTATCTCGTGCCCTCGCTAATTTAACTCGTACTTTCGTAAGATGAGACTGGCCTTACACTGGAGCGTAATATTATTGCCAGTGTTGTCGTCAATTTGATTTCGACGTCTTTATCGATTTCTATCAGATATTATTTACGTACGTAATATTATTCACGTAATTATTCATTATTTTTAAAAATTTTTAAATATATTATAATTTTTTAATTTGAAGTTAAAAAATAATTTAAATTAAATTAAATTTTAGTCAAAATATAATTTTTATTTTAGACCTTTGATATATGGTTATACTTCAGAACCGCTGTCATGAAATCATGTAGAACTAATTGTTTTAATTCATATGCCCATAAATGCTCGTCCAGATCATCGAGGTACTAAATTTGTAATTCCACACCCAGATGTTCCAAACTCAACCGATGATGACTATGATGATTAGTTGTATTATTTTAGAATTTATAAATTATGTATGTGTGAAATACATTTTAATGAAAAGTTAAATTTGCTTATGTTAATTTTTAAATTTTAATCATATTCATATCATTTCTTATATATTTTTTTAATACACTAATATATATTAAAAGCAGACAATATCAGTGACTAACTATCAAAATTAATTTTAATTAGCTTAAATAATATTTGAAATTATTGTAAAATTAAGTATAAATTCATTCATAATTTTCCAAATTTTTTCAAATTTTTTCTAATATTTTATCGTATTTTTAATTTGAAGTCAAAGCACAGTCAAAATATAGTCAAACTCTGGTCAACGCCTAATTAATAATTTAAAAAATTCATTCGGCCGAAACCGAAACGGCCGAAACTGAAACCGAAACGGCCGAAACAGCCGAAACGTATCGGTTTCGGCCGGTCCCGAAACCGAAACCGAAACCGAAACCGAAAACCTTGGTAATAAGGTGAGTATTTTCTATTTGGCCTCTATTATCATCTTTGTTAGAAGTATAATCACCTAGGCAGACTTGGTGGATTTCTTCATCTGAAGAGGCCAGGTTAGAATCAATTCTTAGGTAAGAAGAAGCAAAAATCAAGCTAGTAATCTTTTACTTTACTTGACTGATGGAAGCAGGCCCCTTATCAGTGTCGGATCTCTAATAGTATTTTGCATCATCATAATGCACTTCATGAATATTAAAATGATATACATCTCCATTAATTCGATATTTTTCACTATCCTCAAATTATTTGAGGCATTGATGTAGGGTTGATGATACTACTTTATTTTTATGTAGTCACGACCTCCCTATTAGTACTTTGTATATCGCATCAGTATCGATCATATACAACTTAGTGTCTGTCATCATCCTGCCTACTTTCAAAGGAATGGTTATGACACCTAGAGCTCTTTAGTTGTTTTGATTAAACTCTTGTATGGTTATACTCTTGGATGACAAGTGACACACATACAAACTTAAAGCTTTCATAGTTCGGAGAGTCATCAATTTGACTGAAGAACCTGGGTCAATCAGGGTGCAATTACTCTTGATCCCATTGCTATTTTCTATGAGATACAATGATCTGCTGTGGTTTGTTATTCCAAGTAGTAGGTTATCATTTGTGAAGGTAATGATGAGAGTTTGGCATGCACAGAAGGACTTCTTCATCTTCTCTTTAGCAAAGTATGCTTGGTGGTTGGTCAGATTCTGTAAGATGTGCACTAGTGTATTCCTAAGTTCTTGTGACATCATCAAGGCATCAAATACACTTAGCATAGCAGCGATCTTCTTGAGGTGGGCTATTATATTGTGTTCCACTTTTTTGGGTGCAGGGTCAACTCACAAGGGCTCAATCTCCTCCCTTATCTGAATTTCCTTTTCCTTGTCCTTGGGGATATTTTTATTCCTAGGCATTGGGGTTTGTCTCAGAGATAACACCATTTCACCTTGGAGTTGTACCTGGTTTGCTCTCCTTAGTTGAAATTTGGCATCATGAGATCAATAAGATTTATCTTCAAAGTCACTTCTAAGACTAATCATGCGACAGGAGGTAGAGGACCCTTGCTCCCAGTCAATAGTTATCTGAATGTTGTTGGAGGATGTGATTGGCTAATAATCGTCCCATTCAACATTAAAATTAGATACATGGGATTTTCTCATAGAAAGGTCTTCAGAAACTCTCTCGATAAACTCTTCTATTTCATCTACTAGCATGAGTTTTTCAAAACTTTGTATTTAGGATGTTTCTTTCATGGATATTTAGATTAGCTTGACTATAGATTTTCAAACGGACTTGATGCGGGGGTAGATTGAGCTTTAGCATCAACTCATTTGATCCTCTCCCAAAATACCTACTTCTTCTTTTAGTGCTTGCTAGAGTAGGGCCTTCCAAAATGGTTATAAAGTTGTTCTAAGTTAGATTTGAAGTCGTATTCATTGTCTATGCCTTATATGCATAATTTATGGAAAGTTGGCAAAGCGCATCCTTTCACAGGTTCTAAGATTGGGACTTCACAAACCTAGCTGGTTGAGTGTTAGTTTCTGGATTGCCCGATGGAGGCTGGGATAATTGCTCATCAGTGTTCACCTCGAACATATGAGTTACCATGCGATAAGAGGTCATAGGTTTAGCTAACTCTCTTTAATAGTGTCTAGTTTTCTTGACCCATCTCTACAGTAAGTGACACAAGTGATCATTTTATTCTAAGGAGAGTCAGTAGGTGGTGTCTTACCACTCTTATGAGGTCTTTTGTGTGGCTTTATCTTTTCTGTTAGCACCTTCTCCATCCTCTTAACTTCCTCATAGAGCATGGTAGCCATATTTGTCATGCTCTCTATGTAGACAACCATAGCCTTTATATGCTCATTCAGCATTTGCATTTACCTCCTGACAAACCTCATGTTAGTTGTAGCTAGCTCTTTTACAATTTCTAACTATAGTTTGAGCATGCCATAGTCGTACTCATGAGCAAATCATTCTCTAAGATAATCATCTCGGGAGCAGCCCTTAGGGAGATTTGTCAGATTTCTCATTTTATTAGTAACATCCCCAATGAATCTATTTGCTTCTTATTGCCTTGCACCCTAAATTTCCTCATCATTGAAGCACTAAGGTAGGGATTGACTTGGTTGTATACCTCCAATGGTAAATATGATAGAGTATGTTGTCACCAAAAGTTCACCTTCTTCATTTTCCTTATTAGTGTTCTCTAATAAAGCTTTGAGTTTGTCAAAAAAGAATTCTTCAAGAGTTACTTGGCTTTTTTCTCCCTAAACATATTCATCCAGTGCATCGATGTATTCTTAGATGTCTGATTTATTGACATTCTATTCATCTGGCCAAACTACCTTCTTCTTCTTACTTTCGTCCTTTCCCTTCTTGATGCTTCGAGCATGTGAGGCAATTTGCTACAATGAGGCTTTCTTCATCACCATCCTAAGTTATTCAGGATTCCTAATCATTTTCTTCATCAATTTCTTTAGGTTTTTTGAAATTCAGACATTCCATAAGTGCCTTTATTCTAGAGTACATTGTGCTTCTTCCCCAAAAAAGATTTTAGCAAGTGGTTCATGATCCTCCAGTACAGTAATATAGTTGATGTATTCAGTGGGGTTTCAAATAGGACTGTCTTCGAGGGTGTTAGTTTATCCTCTCAATATTACTTCTTGACCTAATCCTTGAACACATAACAGTCTTCAATAGTATGCCCCAAAACTCTGTGATAAAAATAATAGTTTTGGTAAACTGTTTGATTGGCCTCGCTTGGCCTCTTGGATTCTGGCAATTAGAGGTCTAACTTTAGGGTATCATAGAAGATTTTAGCTATTTTTTCTCTTTTGAAGGAATTTTTTTTTTGAGACTTTGTTGGAGATCATTAGATCGTTCCACTTCTTCATCTCCTTCAAGAGTCGGTGGCTTCTAAGGATTACTCTTGTTCATGGTGGGGTTTAGAGGGTTTTTTTTTTTGCTTAATTATTATGAATACAACCCTCATATTTTTGGAAGGCTCTCCATGCTTTACCTTATCTTTTTCCAGCTTGAAACTTTATGAACTAGATAAGGTCGGTGGGATAATTTTTCTAGCTTTTTTACTTGCTTGATGAGGTCTTGGAAGGTATGGATTGGAGAGGTGCTCAAATAAGGTGTCATCCATTCTCTCCTTATATTTCCAAGGACTAGGTTCACTACTTCAATTAGCTTATGGGTTATTCACACTTAATGCTGAGATTTCTCCACCATGTGATATAATCTAGAACTGACTCATTGTTGTACTTTGGTATTGAAACAAGGTTTGCAATGGTCACTTTATTCTGGTTTCTCTGAATCTGATTCAGAAAGCTTCTTTCATTTGTATCCAAGTTTGTGTGGATTTTGGTTACAAGCTAGCATACAACTCGGATACTACTCCTATCAAGCTTGCTGAAAATTAGCAAAGTAACAATGAGAGACTATTACTTGAATCTCCACATAGAATCATAAAGTAAGCTATATATTGTTCAGGATTGCCCGTATCATTAAATTATTTAAAATTAGGTACCATATAGCCTTTGGGATATAACACTCAGTCGTGATCGATAGGATATGGTTTGTCAGCATCATTTATTATACCCATTTCACTTTCTTGTCTCAACTGCATAACTACCATTTATTGAACATGTTGTTATATGTGTGCTAAAAGTTTCATATTGTTAGGGATCCCTACAATTGGACATTGAGTATCCTTTGCTAGAGGAGGTGCTTGAGAAGGGCTTATATTTTTGTGAATCTCACCAATGGGAGATGCACCTTCCACTGATTCTATTACTTGAGATGGCTATTGAGATCGTTCCAACTTATCGAGTTATGGCTCATTTGTAGCATCATCTCTATCAATTCCATAACTTTTTTGTAAGCTTCATCTTTTTCTTTGCTTTATTATCTTATCTATTCTTGCAGTGCTTCTATGGTCACTTCTTGATTGAAACTTTCAGTTATGACCAAGGTTTCTATTAGAACATGATGGTCCACGTTTTGAGGATCAAATTTAGGCTAATTTCTCCTATCAGTTAATTTATCTCATTAAAGAGTCTACTCATGGAGCGAATTGCCATGCTCTCTTTTTACCGTGATAGTAAGGAATGGTCCACAAGGTCTCTCTTCTCCTAGATTCTTTATTAGTAAGTCTTACCCGCACAACCTTCTTTTGGCGTTTTGTCAACTGGGGTGTGGACTCGCAATTTCTCCCAAAATCCTGATGAGAAATTACTTTGATAGTATGGGTAATCTCCTTTGGTGAACTCTCATATTGGGCTGTAGCTTTACAATGACTCTTGTGATTTTGTTTAGTGATTCACCCTTTTGCTACAGTCTTAAGGTAGAACTATCCTCCCTACAATTTGCTCCTACCCTCCTCTAGATTACTTAATGGAGCGAAGTAGTTAGAGGTAGCGATAGTGATAACAAATTTTGATCGAGAGGTAGGCTCTCCAAGTTGGCTAAAGATTCTAGCAGCTTTTCCTTTAGTTGTGACAATCAAGATGAAATCTTCTTCCTTGATGATTGTGTCCAAATTTGCTTTGGATTGCCCCTTGTGAGGAGCTGGGTGAAGGCAGCTAAAGACTAAACTTTGTTTCAGTCCTAACCTCTAGAAGATTGACATCCTTATTGGTTAGGGTATGACTTGTGGTGCTTCATCCAAATAGCCTTTCTTATTAAGGATGACTGGCTTAATTCAAACCTAAAGGCTAACTAGGTACGAGTTCGAATACTAGCTTAAATGTGAGCCCAAGGACTAGCTAAGGTATGAGTCTGAAGGCTGGCTTCGATGCGAGCCCGGAGGCTGGCTCAGATGTGAGCCCAAAAGCTAGCTAAGTGCGAGCCCAAAGGTTGACTTAGATGCGAGGCCAAAAGCTGGCTAAGTGCGAGTTTGAAAGCTGGCTTGAATGCAAGCTCAAAGTCTAGTTAAGTGTGAGCCCAGAAACTCTTAGATGTAAGTCTGAAGGATAACTGAGTGTGAGCTCGAAGGTTGACTGAGTTTGAGCCCGAAGGTTGACTATGTGCAAACTCAAAGGCTGGCTTAGATGCGAGCTTGAAGTTGGCTAAGCACGAGTCCAAATGTTGACTAAGTGTGAGCTCGAAAGCTAGCATGAGTGTGAGTCCGAAGGCTAACTAAGAGTAAACTCAAAGACTAGCTTGGATGCGAGATCGAAGGCTAACTTAGTGTGAACTCGAAGGCTGGCTAAGTGTGATCATGAAAGATAGCTTAGATGTAAGCCATAACGTTGGATAAGTGCAAGTTCAAAGGCTATCTTAAATGAGAGCCTGAAAGCTGGCTAAGTATAAGTCTAAATGCTAACTTGGATGGGAGCCCAAAGACTACCTAAGTGTGAGCTAGAATATTGGCTTGAATGCAAGCTCGAAGGCTAGCTGAAATACGAGCTCAAAGGTCAACTTGGATGCAAGCCAACAGGCTAGCTTATGATAATGAGGATCCACCATCTTAAAAGGCCGTGGGTGGCCACAGTAGAGTCATGAGTTTACAATCTTGATCTCTATCTTTGAGGGGCCATAAGTGACCACAGCAAAGTCAGGGAGTCTGCCGTCTTCACTGCTATCTTTGAGGGGTCACTGGTGGCCGCAGCAGGATTATGGACACTGCTGTCTTTGAAGGACCGCAGATGGCCACAACAAGGCTACAGAGTTCACTATCTTCGCCCATCTTTGAAGAGACATAGGTGACCATAATAAGGCCACGGAGTCCATTGTCTTCATCATCATCTTCGAAGGGAGTCAGAGTTCGCTATCTTCACTGCCATCTTTTAGGGAGTTACGGATGGCCACAATAATAGTAGTATAAAAATTAAGATAAGACACAACCTTCTTTTTTTATATATTATATATATATTTCTTTCAACTTATACTTCCCTCCTTATGTGACTGCCAACTCTTTTTTTTTTCTATTGCAACTCATTTTTTTATTATTTTATTTTATTTTATCCATCATCTTCCTGTCTTCCCCCATGTGCTGCCCCCTTTCTTTCCTTCTTCGTGAGCTTCTAACCGGCTATGGCCACGGCATAGTGGGAGGTATTAAGCTGGAGACAACAAAGCGAAGGAGGGATAACGATGAGCTGGCCGCAAACCATGTGGAGCCGATGACTGTGGGGAGTGTGGTAGACGGGCTCGAGGTGGCAGTGATAGGTGGGTGTTGGCTGAAGCTCGACGGGAGGTCGGTGGCAGATCTAGTAGTAGAGGGCAGCGCTCAGGGGGGCACGAGCAAGCTGGTTTGTAGCCAGCGAGGCAGCTGAAGGAATGTGCTAGGCTTCCGGTGAGGAGGTTAGCCGTGCAGATCGGCGGGGCAGCCAAGTCTGGTTGCAATTATTGCAAAGAGGATGGAGGTAAAGAGGGAATGTGGGCCATGCACCGAAAACAACCAAACGGATCTCCGAGCAGCACAAGCAACTAGAGATGGATGCAGGGTCTGTTGAAGTCTCATCTTCATCCTGGCGGCAATGCAGAGGGTAGGACATTGGGTGGTTGGATGATCGGGCGCATCATGCAAGCAATAGGACCTCATAGAGATAGGAGAAGAGGTGCAGAAGAGAAGGTTGTAAGATCAAAGAAAAGAAAAGGTAAGTTATACTGACTTTCTTCTAATCTTCTCTTTGTTGTTACTGTTCTTCTCTTCTTCATCCTTCTAATTCTTGTTGTTGCCGTGTTAATCTCCTCTCCGCTTCTCAGCTACAAACTCTCATTGATTTATAGGCCATTGAGAAGATTCGAAACCAAATTTTTGATTGATTTGATTGCCAAATTTGGTTGGATGATTGTAATATTTGATTGAATTGCATTTTCTTTTTTTGTGATTGGTTGTGATCATTTGATTGGGATTTGCTTCCCAAACGAGGATGTCCAAATTTTGTATTATTTTTGGATGGTGAATTTTAGGGGTCATTTGTGAAATTTTTTGAAAAATTAGACTAGAGCATAATTCTATAAATTTTAGAAGCTTTTTGTGAAATCATAAATTCTAAGATCTTCAGGATCCTTTTTGAATAAAATTTAAATTTATTTGTAAATAAAAAATTTTAAGAGGCTTATTTATAAATTTTTGAAAAAATTAGACCAAGATATAACTTTACAAATTTTAGGATTTTTTTTACAAGGACACATTTGTAAAATTCTGAAATTTTCAAACTCCTTTTCGAATAAAGTTTGGGATTCATTTGCAAATAAAAAGTTTTGATAGGTTTATTTACAAATTTTTGAAAAAGTTAGACCAAAATATAGTTTTTAAAAAATGTTAGGGGCCTTTTAACAAAAAAGACATACTTGTAAAATTCTAAAATTTTCAAGGTCATTTTTTGAATAAAATTTGAACTTAGTAGCAAATAAAAATTTTCAAAGGGCTTATTTATAAGTTTAAAAAATTTCAGTAGTTTATTTGTGAAAGTTAAAAATTTTAAGGGTTTATTTGCGAATATAAAATTTTGAGGGGTTTATTTGCAAACTCTAGATTTTACAGGGATCAATTTGAAATTTCAAAATTTTCATGGACTTTTTTGCAAAAAACTCGGTCAGGGATTTATTTGTACAAATTTTATCATTTTTATTTTAGTTCAAATATTTGATGAATTTTGGTCCTGATTTTGATTTAATTTTCTGATCCAATCAGTTCTCTTTAATTTAAGCCCAAATTTTTCAACATTTTAAATCTAAATTAAATCCAATTTTTGGTCAAATTTGATTGCGATTTTGGTTTAATGAAGGCTCACATTTTGATTATAATCTAATGGTATTTAATTCTACATATTGATTGAATTTTGACTGAATTTGACTCTTGGTTAAAATTGACTCAAACACATTAGAATGAATGAGAACTAAAACCACTTGGGACCTGTTGAAGCTTTTGACCAACCTTTTTGCAAGTGAGTCCTAGAGCCATGTGGTTTGTTTTCTGGTTCATCTATAGGGACTTATTGCAAAAAAAAAAAACAAGAAAAAGAGAGCTCTCTTATATGTGAACCCTACTAAAAGCATGTCTGAACAGTAGCAAATGAATAAAAGTTGAGATAAAAAAGAGTCTTAGCATTAAAAAAGAAATTTAAAAAGCATGCCCTAATTGGAATGAATGAGTCCTAAAACTACTTGGGACCCAAAGCTTTTGGCTGATAATTTGCAAATTGAGTCCTAGTGCTAAGTGATTTGCTTTCTGGTTGATCTATAGAGACTCGTTGCCAGAAAGCAAGAAGAAATTAGATATATTCCATGTGAACACTACTAAAAGCATGTCTAAATAGTAGGAGATGAATATAAGTTTGGATAAAAAAAAGTCTGGGCATTGAAGAAGAATAAATTTGGAATGTATACACACATTAATTGAACAAGGCCCAAAATGATTTGGGTCCTATCGAAGCTTTTGACTGACAATTTGCCAATTGAATCGTAGCACCAAGTGATTTATTTTCTAGTTCATTTATAGGGATTTGTTGCAAGAAAGCACAAGAAAAAGAGATCTCTTCCATGTGAACACTACTAAAAGCATGTCTGAATCGTGGCAAATCAATATAAGTTGTGATAAAAAAGAGCCTTAACATTGAAGAAAAAGAAATTTAGAATGTATACCCACATTGGACTGAATGACACCCAAAACAACTTGGGACCTATAGAAGCTCTTGACCGACAATTTGCCAATTGAGTCCTAGCACCAAGTGGTTTATTTTATGGTTTGTCTATAGGGACTTGTTGCAAGAAAGTAAAAACAACAAAGGTCTCTTCCAAGCAAACACTACTAAAAGCACATCTAAACAATGGGGGATAAATATAAGTTATGAGAAAGAAAGAACTCTTGGCACTGAAGAAAATGAAATTTAAAATGTGTACCCACATTGGAATGAGGTAGGCCCAAAACTACTTTGGCCTTGTAGAAGCTTTTGACCAATAATATGCCAATTGAGTCTTAGCTATAAGTGGTTCATTTTCTAGTTCATCTATAAGGACATAGTGCAAGCAAGGAAGAAGAACAAAGATATCTTTCAAGTGAACACTACAAAAAGCACATTTGAATAGTGGGACTTGAGCATAAGTTTTGATAAATAAAAAAGAATCTTAGCATTGCAGAAGAAGAAATTTAAAATATGTACTTATGTTAGAATGAAGAAGATACAAAACCACTTCGGACATATTGAAGCTTCTGAAAATTTGCAAGAAAGCAAGAAGAAAGGAGATCTCTTCCATGTGAACACTACTAAAATATGTCTAAATAGTGGGAGATGAATATAAGTTGTGGTAAAAAAGAGTGTTAGCATTGAAGAAGATGAAATTTAGAATGTGTACCCACATTGGAATGAATGAGGCTCAAAACCACTTGGGATTTGTAGAAGTTTTTTACCGATAATCTCCTAATTGATTCCTAGCACCTAGTGGATTGTTTTTTAGTTCATATATATATATTTGTTGCAAGAAAGCAAGAACAAAAGAGATATCTTCCATGTGAACACTACTTAAAACGCATTTGAATAGTGGCTGATGAATAAGTTGTGATAAAAAAGAGACTTAGCATTGAAAAAAAGGAAATTTAAAATGTGTACTCACATTCGAATGAATGAGGCCCGAAATCACTTGGAACCTATCCAAGCTTTTGACCAACAATTTGCAAATTGAGTCCTAGTGCCAAGTGGTTTGTTTTCTGGCTCACCTATAGGGACTTGTTGCAAAAAAGTAGCAAGAAAAAAGATCTCTTCCAAGTGAACCCTACTAAAAGCACTCCTAAACAATGGGAGATGAATATAAGTTATGATAAAAAAGAGTGTTAGCATAGAAGCAATAGAAAGTCAGAATGTGTACCCACATTGGAATGAATGAGACCAAAGCCACATGGGATCGGCAAAAGCTTTTGATCGACAATTTGCGAATAGCATGTCTAAATAGTGGGAGATGAATATAAGTCATGATAAAAAAGAGTGTAGAATTGAAGAACAAGAAATTCAGAATGTGCAACCACATTGGAATGAATAAGACACAAAACCATTTGTGACCTATAAAAACTTTTGGCCAACAATTTGCCAATTGAGTCCTAGCACCAAGTGATTTGTTTCCTATTTCATCTATAGGGACTTAACAGCAAGAAAGCACAAAGCAAATAGACCACTTCCATGTGAACACTACTAAAAGCATGTTTGAATAGTAGCAAATGAATATAAGTTGTGATAAAAAAGAGTGTTAGCATTGCAAAAAAAAAAAAAAAAAAGAAATATAGAATGTGTGCCCACATTGAAATGAACGATGCCCAAATCTACATGGGGACCTATAGAAGCCTTTAGCCAACAATTTGCCACTTGAGTCCTAGCACCAAGTGGTTTGCTTTGTGGTTCATCTATAGGGACTTGTTGTAAGAAAGCAAGAAGAAAAGAGATTTCTTCCATGTGAACACTACTAAAAGCACATCTAAACAATGGAAGATGAATATAACTTGTGATAAAAAAATCTTAGCATTGAAGAAGAAGAAATTTAGAATGCATACCCACATTGGAATGAATGAAGCCCAAAACCACTTGGGACTTGTATAAGCTTTTGACTGATAATTTGCTAATTGAGTCCAAGCACCAAGTGGATTATTTTATGGTTCATGTATAGGGACTTGTTGCAAGAAAGAAAGAAGAAAAGTGATCTCTTCCATGTGAACACTGCTAAAAGCATGTCTAAATAGTGGTTGGCAGATATAAGTGATGATAAAAAAGTGTCATAGCATTGAAGGAAAAGAAATTTAGCATGTGTATCCACATTGAAATGAATGAGGCCAAAAGCCACCTAGGACTTGTTGATGGTTTTAATTGACAATTTGCCATTTGAGTCCTACTGCTTAGTGGTTTTTTTCCATGGTTCATCCATAGGAATTTGTTGCAAGAAAACAAGAAGAGCAGAGGTCTCTCCTGAGTGAACAAAAATAAAAGCATATTTGAGTAGTGGGGGATGAATATAAGTTGTCATGAAAAAAGTATTAGCATTAAAAAAGAAGAAATTTAGAATGTGTACCCACATTGGAATTAATGAGGCCTAAAACCACATGGGACCTATAGAAGCTTTTGACTGACAATTTGCCAATTGAGTCCTAGCGCCAACTGGTTTATTTTATTGTTCATCTCTAGGGACTTGTTGCAAGAAAACGCAATGAGCTGAGGTCTCTTCTAAGTAAACACTACTAAAATCACATTTGAACAGTGAGAGATGAATATAAGTTGTGATTAAAAAAAAGTCTTTGTGTTAAAGAAAAAGAAATTTATAATGCGTACCCAATTTGGAATGAACGAGGCCAAAAACCACTTGAGACCTATAGAAGCTTTTGCCCGACAATTTGCCAATTGAGTCCTAGTATCAAGTGGTTTGTTTTCTGGCTCATCTATACAAACTTATTGTAAGAAAGTAAGAAGAATAGATATTTCTTTGAAGTGAACATTACTAAAAGCATGTCTGAATATGGGAGATGAATATAAGTTGTGATAAAAAAGAATCTTACCATTGAAGAAAAAGAAATTTAGAATGTGTACCGACATTAGAATGAATGAGACACAAGGGTACTTGGGACTCGTAGAAGCTTCTGACCGATAATTTGCCAATAGAATGTATACCTACATTGGAATAAACATGGCCTAAAACCACTTGGGACCTATAAAAGTTTGTGACCAACAATTTCCTAATTGAGTCCTAAAACCAAGTGGTTTGTTTTCTAGTTCATCTATAACGACTTGTTGTAAGAAAGCAAGAGGAATAGAGATCTCTTCCATGTGAACACTATAAAAAGTACAACTGAAAAGTGGGAGATGAATATAAGTTGTGATAAAAAAAGTGACTGAGCATTGAAGAAGAAGCAATGTAGAATGTCTACCCCCATTGGAATGAACGAGTCCCAAAACCATTAGGGACCTAAAGAAGCTTTTGACTAACAATTTGTCAATTGAGTCCTAGTGCCAAATGGTTTATTTTCCAATTCATCTATAGGGAATTGTTGCAAAAAAGCAAGAAGAACAAAGATCTCTTCCAAGTGAATACTACTAAAGGTACATTTGAACAGTAGGAGATTAATATAAGTTGTGATAAAAAAGAGTCTTAGCAATGAGGAAGAAGAAATTCAAGATTTGTACCCACATTGGAATGAACGAGACCCAAAACCACATGGGATACGTAGAAATTTTTTATTGACAATTTGCCAATCATATCCTAGATCCAAGTGATTTATTTTCTCATTCATTTATTAGGACTTGATGCAAAAAAGCAAGAAGAACAAAGATCACTTGCAAGTGAACACTACTAAAAGCATGTCTAAACGATGGGAGATCAATATAAGTTGTGATAAAGAAGAGTTTTAGCATTGAAAAAGAAAAAATTTAGAATGTGTGCCCACAATAAAATGAACGAGGCCCAAAATCACTTGGGATCTCTAAAAGCTTTTGATGATAATTTAATTGAGTCCTAGTGCCATGTAGCTTCTTTTTTAGTTCATCTATACGGACTTGTCACAAGAAAGCAAGAAGAAAAGAGATCTCTTCCTCGTAAACACTCCTAAAGTCATGTCTGAATAGTGGGAGATGAATATAAGTTGTGATAAAAAAAATGGTCTTAGCATTGAAGAACAATAAATTTGTAATGTGTACCCACATTGGAATGAATGAGACCCAAAAACACTTGGGACCTACAAAAGCTTATGACCGACAATTTGCCATTAGTAGCCCACCGCCAAGTGGTTTTTTTCTTGGTTGTTATATCGAGACTTGTTGCAAGAAGAACAAAAATTTCTTCCAATTGAACACTACTAAAAGCATGTCTGAACAGTGGAAGATGAATATAAGCATTGATAAACAAGAGTCTTGGCATTGAACAAGAAAGAATTTAGAATGTGTACCTACATTACAATGAACGAGACCCAAAATTACTTGGGACCTGTAAAAGCTTTTGACAGACAATTTGCCAATTGATTCCTAAGGCCAAGTGGTTTATTTTCTTGTTCTTCTATAGGGACTTGTTGCAAGATTGCAAGAATGCAAGAAGAAAAGATATCTCTTCCATGCGAACACTGCTAAAATCACATCTAAACATTGGGAGATGAATATAAGTTGTGATAAAAAAAAGGGGTCTTAGCATTGAAGAAGAATAAATTGAGAATGTGTACCCACATTGGATTGAACAAGGCCCAAAACCACTTAGGGCATGTAGAAGCTTTTGATCAACAATTTGCCAATTGAGTCCTAGCACTGAGTGATTTATTTTTTGGTTCATCTATGGGTACTTGATGCAAGATAGCAAGAAGAATAGAGATCTCTTCCAAGTAAACACCCTCTAAATAGTGGGAGATGAATATAAGTTGTGATATAAAAGAGTCTTAGCATCAAGAAGAAGAAATTTAGATTGTGCACCCACATTGGAATGAATGAGTCCCAGAACAACTTGGGACTTGTAGAAGTTTTTGATCAATAATTTGCCAATTAAGACCTAGCACCTAGTTATTTGTTTTCTAGTTTGTCTATAAGTTTTTGTTCAAGAAAGCAAGAAAAATGGAGATCTCTTCCAAGTGAACACCACTAAAAGCATGTATGAAGTTGGAGATGAACATAAGTTGTGATAAAGAAGAGTATTAGTATTGAAGAAGAAGAAATTTAGAATGTCGACCAACATCAGAATGAACGAGGCCCAAAATCGCTTAGGATCGATAGATGCTTTTGACTGACAATATGCCAATTGAGTCCTATCACCAAGTGGTTTATTTTCTGCTTCATCTATAGGAACTTGTTGTAGAAAAGACAGAAAGAAAGATATCTCTTCCGTGCAAATACTACTAAAATCATGTCTAAATAGTGAGAGATGAATATAGATTGTGATAACAAAAGGAACTTAGCCTTGAAGAAGAATAAATTTTGAATGTGTACCTACATTGGAATGAACAAGGTCCAAAACCACTTGGGACTTGAAATAACTTTTGACCGACAATTTGCCAATGGTATCCCACACCAAGTGGTTTTTTTTTCCTTAAATTATCTATAGGGGCTTGTTACAATAAAGCAAAAAAAAAGGAGATCTCTTTCAATTGACCACTACTAAAAGTACATCCAAACAATGGGAGATGAATATAAGAAGTGATAAAGAAGAGTCCTAGCATTAAAGAAGAAGAAATTTAGAATATTTGCCTATATTTGAATGAATAAGGCCCAAAACCACTTAGGATATGCAGAAACTTTTGACCAATAATTTGCCATTAGTATCCCCCCACCAAGTGGTTTTTTCTTGGTTCATATATGGGAACTTGTTGCAAGAAAGCAAAAAGAATAGAAATTTCTTCTAATTGAACACTACTAAAGTACATATGAATAGTGGGAGATGAATATAAGTTGTAATAAAGAAGAGTCTTAACATTGAAGAAAAAGAAATTTGGATTGTGTACCCAAATTGAAATGAACAAGGCCCAAAACCACTTGGGACCTATAAAGCTTTTGATGGACAATTTGGCAATTGAGTCCTAACGCCAAGTTGTTTACTTTCTTGTTTATCTATAGGAACTTATTGCAAGAATGCCAAAAGAAAAGAGATCTGTTCCATGTGTACACTACTAAAATCATATCTAAACATTGGGAAATGAATATGAGTTGTGATAAAAAAAAGGGTCTTAGTATTGAAGAAGAACAAATTGAGAATGTGTACCCACATTGGAATGAACAAGGCTCAAAACCACTTGGGACCTATAGAAGCTTTTGACCAATAATTTGCCAATTGAGTCCTACGTGAGGTGATTTGTTTTTTGGTTCACCTATAGGAACTTGATGCAAGACAGCAAGAAGAACAGAGATCTCTTCCAAGTGAATATAAGTTGTGATATAAAAGAGTCTTAGTATCGAAGAAGAAGAAATTTAGATTGTGGACCCACGTTCAAATGAATGAGTCCCAAAACAACTTGGAACCTGTTGAAGTTTTTGATCAACAATTTACCAATTAAGATCTAGCGCCAAGTGGTTTGGTTTATCTATAAGTTCTTGTTGCAAGAAAGCAAGAAGAACAAAGATCTCTTCTAAGTGAATACCACTAAAAGCATGTCTAAATAGTGGGAGACAAATATAAGTTGTGATAAAAAAGAACATTAATATTGAAGACGAAGAAATTCAAAATATCAACCCACATCAGAATGAACAAGGCCTAAAAATGCTTGGGACCCTTAGATGCATTTGACCAACAATATGCCAATTGAGTCCTAGCACCAAGTGGTTTATTTTTTGCTTCATCTATAAGGACTTATTGTAAAAAACAAGAGAAAAAAGAGATCTCTTTCATGTGAACACTACTAAAATCATGTCTGAACAGTGGGAAATGAATATAAGTTATGATAAAAATGGGTCTTAGCATTGAAGAAGAATAAATTAAGAATATGTACCCATATTGGAATTAACAGGGCGCAAAACCACTTGGGACCAAAAGAAGCTTTTGATCGACAATTTGCCAATGGTACCCCAACACCAAGTGGTTTTTTTCCTGATTCATCTATAGGGACTTGTTACAAAAAAAAAAAAAAGAATAGAGATCTCTTTTAATTTAACACTACTAAAAGTATGATTGAACAGTGGGAGATGAATATAAGTTATGATAAAGAAGAGTCTTAGCATTGAAGAAGAAATTTAGAATGTATACCCACATTTGAATGAACAAGGGCCAAACCACTTGGGACCTATATAAGCTTTTGACTAACAATTTAGTAATTAAGTCCTAGGGCCAAGTGGTTTATTTTCTTATACATCTATTGGGACTTGTTGCAAAATAACAAGAAGAAAAGAGATCTATTCCACGTTAACACTATTAAAAGTACATCTATATAGTGGGAGATGAATATAAGTTGTGATAAAGATCTTAGCATTGAAGAAGACTAAATTTAGAAAATGTACCCATATTAGAATGAATGAATCCCAAAACCACTTGGGACCTATAGAGGCTTTTGATTGACAATTTGCCAATTGTATCCCAACACCAAGCGATTTATTTTCTAGTTCATCTATAAAGACTTGTTGCAAGAGAGCAAGAAAAATAGAGATCTCTTCCAAGTGAATATTACTAAAAGTATTTCAAAACAGTGGGAGATGAATATACTTCTGATAAAAAAGAGTCTTAACATTGAAGAAGAAGAAATTTAGAATGTGTACCCACATTAGAATGAACGAGGCTCAAAACCACTTGGGATGTGTAGGAGTTTTTGATCGATAATTTGCCAATTGAGTCCTAGTGCCAAGTGTTTTGTTTTTTGGTTCATATATCAGGACTTGTTACAAGAAAGCAAGAAGAACAAAAATCTCTTCCAAGTGAACACTATTAAAAGCATGTCTAAATAGTGGGAGATAAATATAAGTTGTGATAAAGAAGAGTCTTAGCATGGAAAAAGAAAAAATTTAGAATGTGAACCCATATTGGAATGAGTGAGGCTTTTGATCGACAATTTGCTAATCGAGTCCTAGCACCATGTGTCTTCTTTTTGGTTCATCTATAGGGACTTGTTACAAGAAAGCAAGAGCAAAAGAGATCTATTCCTTATGAATACTACTAACATCATGTCTGAACAATGGGAGATGAATATAAGTTTTGATAAAAAAAAAGTGTCTTAGCATTGAAGCAGAATAAATTTTGAATGTGTACCTACATTGGAATGAACGAGGCCCAAAACACTTGGACCTGTAGAAGCTTTTGATCGACAATTTGCCATTGGTATCCCACCACCATGTGATTTTTTTTTCCTAGTTCATATATAGGGACTTGCTGCAAGAAAGCAAAAAGAACAAAGAACTTTTCCAATTGGACATTACTAAAAGCATGTATGAACAGTGGGAGATGAATATAAGTTATAATGAAAAAGAGTCATAGCCTTGAAGTAGAAGAAATTTCGAATGTCTTCCAGCATTTGAATGAACAAAGCCCAAAACCACTTGGGGCCTGTAGAAACCAACAATTTGCCAATTGAGTTCTAACACCAAGTGGTTTATTTTCTTGTTCATCTATAGGGACTTGTTGCAAGAATGTAAGAAGAAAAGAGATCTCTACCATTTAAACACTACTAAAATCACATCTAGACATTCGGAGATGAATACAAGTTGTGACAAAAAGAGTCTTAGAATTGAAGAAGAAGTTGGAAATATGTACCCACTTGGGACCTATAGAAGCTTTTAGCCGATAATTTGCTAATTAAGTCATAGTGCCAAGTGGTTTATTTTCTGGTTCATCCATAGGGACATATTGTAGGAAAGCAACAAGAACTGAGATCTCCTCCAAGTGAACACTAGTAAAAGCATACCTGAAGTGTGGGAGATGAATATAAGTTATGATAAAAAGGAGTCTTTATCATTGAAGTAGATGAAATTTAGAATATGTACCTATATTGGATTGAGTGAGGCCCAAAACCAATTGGGACCTATAGAAGTTTTTGATTGACAATTGCCAATTGTGTCCTACTGCCAAGTGGTTTGTTTTCTAGTTCATCTATAAAGACTTATTGCAAGAGAGCAAGAAAAATAGAGATCTCTTCCAAGTGAACACTACTATTTCAAAATAATAGGAGATGAATATAACTTCTGATAAAAAAGAGTCTTAGCATTGAAGAAGAAGAAATTTAGAATGTGTAGCCACATTGGATTGAACGAGATGCATAACCACTTGGGACCTATAGAAGCTTTTGACCGGCAATTTACCAATTGTGTCCTAGTGCCAAATAGTTTCTTTTCTAGTTCATCTATAGGAACTTATTGGAAGAAAGCAAGAAGAAAAAAGATTTTCTCCATGTGAACACTGCTAAAAGTACGTATGAACAATGGCATATCAATATAAATTATGATAAAAAGAGGTAACATTGAAGAAGAAAAAATTTAGAATGTATACACACATTAGAATGAACGAGACCAAAAACTACTTAGGATCTATAGAAGCTTTTGACCGACAATTTGCTAATTAAGTCCTAACGCCAAGTGGTTTATTTTTCAATTTATCTATGGGGACTTATTGCCAAAAAACAAGAAGAACAAAGATCTCTTTTACGTAAATACTACTAAAAGTATGTCTGAATAGTGGGAGATAAGTATAAGTTGTGATAAAAAAAGAGTTTTAGCATTAAAGAAGAAAAAAATTTAGAATGTGTACCAACTTTAGATTGGACGAGGCACGAAACCACTTGGGACCTATAGAAGCTTTTGATCGACAATTTGCCAAATGAGTCTTAACGTCAAGTGGTTTATTTTCTTGTTCATCTATAAGGCATTGCTGCAAGAAGGTAAGAAGGACAGAGATATCTTCCAAGTGAACATTACTAAAATCATGTTTGCACAATGGGAGATAAATATAATTTGTGATAATAAAGAATCTTAGTATTGAAGAAGATGAAATTTAGAATATGTACCCACATTAGGATGAACATAGCACAAAATCACTTGAGATATATAGAAGCTTTTGACCGACAATTTGCTAATTGTATCCTAGCATCAACTAGTTTATTTTTTTTATTCATCTATAAGGACTTGTTGGAAGAAAGTAAGAAGAAAAAAAATCTCTTTCATTTGAATACTTCTAAAAACACGTTTGAACAATTGAAAATGAATATAAGTTGTGATAAAAAAAATCTTAGTATTAATATCAAAGAAGAAAAAATTTAGAATGTATACCCACATTGAAATGAGTGAGACCCAAAACCACTTGGCACTTGTAAAAATTGTTCACCATTAATCTACCAATTCTATTCCAACACTAAGTGATTTATTTTATTATTCATCCGTAGGGACTTATGGTAAGAATATAAAAGAACATAGACTTCTCCTAAATAAATACTATATGTCTACATAATAAAAAATGAGTTTACATTATGATTAAAAAAATTAGTATTAAATAAGAAGAAATTTAACAATGTGTACGCACTCTAAAATGAATGAGAAGGAATAGCTCAAGCAAGCAAGCAACGCGCGTCGCGAGTGCCTGAGAGCTCTCCGGGCTGCACAGGACTTCCTTAACACTCCGAAGGATGGGACCCCAGTCCAAAACGAGGATCGAGGTCCAGATCCCCCTGAAGATGCCAAACAAAAGTGAGTGCTTTGTTACTTAAATAGCTCCCATCAAGGGCCCGATTTGTGTCGATGTCCTGTGAAAAGCCATTGTGACTAATCAGTGCTCGCCTTGTTCATTCAAGGGCTTGATTTTTATCGAATTAGATCATAATTGCCCCTTTTTTTATGCTCGGAATTGGTGGATGCTAGGGAAGAAGGAGCTGCTGAAGAAGAGGAAATTGAACGGGCTGCGGCTTCGCGCCGCGAGAGGCTCAAGACTATTCACAAAAGGGATGAGCATATTTATACAAGTATAAAACAGAATCATCTGAATTTCCTGAAGATGATTGTTGTGTTTATTGCATGTAGTTTATTCAATATTTTTGGTAGAGAAGTAACAGGCAATGCTTCCAAAGGTGACCATTTCTCGTTGAATAAGGAAGTTTATCTGTGCAACTTTTAGGAAGAAACGAGTAAATGTGACAAGAGTTGTTGCCAACATCTCTAAACCATACAGTTTCAGGGCAAACCTTTCTTTTTAAAGTTTTCTCACAAACTTACAATGTGATAATTATATGCCGAATTATTACAATCCAAGAGCATGTTGAGGAGTGACTGTGACCTTGGTATCTTGAATTTATATGCTGTAAACTGTGAACTCCTTCTAATCAAAAAACTAGAATTAAAAAAAAGGTGTTTTTACTCCTAATAATCATAATCCTCACTAATGTTTGTTTCTACAAGATTTTTTCTACAGTCAGCATTATTGTTGTTGAGTAATTCAATTGTTCTACTTGATGATGTTGTATACAAGAACTTGAATTCGAGGTTCAGAAATTACCTACCTCATGATAAGCAACTTCAGGGGGGATAAATCGCCTCCTGCAGCTCTACCAAAGTTGGATGACCCCATTGCTGCTGCTCCTCCACAGCCTGAGAAGATTGAGGTTATTGACCAGATAGCAACTGTACATCGTTTTGGGAACCTCCTTGGGTAGTTTTCTTAACTGTCGTTTGCTTTGCAGGATCCTTTTGTAAAGATTGCACCAAAGAAGCCCAACTGGGGCCTCCAAAGGGATGTACATTAAAGACTTGAGAAGCTTGAGAGATGGATGCAGAAAGCAATATCTCAGATCATGCGTAAGTCTTCATCCTTTGCAAGATTTTTGTACTGATCTTTTAATTGGCTCATGAAGCGCATGACATCCCTGATCCCTGTGCAGAAGAACAAGAAAAGAGAGGAAGCAAATGTCACAGCCTGGGAGAACTAGCAGAAGGCAAAAGCTGAGGCAGCAATTGGGAAGCTTGGTATAAAGTTTTAACTTGGTATTTTCTCACTCTTCAGCCTTTTATTAACTTTCACTTATTTGACTCTTCTCTTTGTTTTCTGAGTCGAAATATTTTAAGCTACAAATTTCTTTTTCTTCAGGCTTATGTTTCGTATGCTAACAAGCGTGATTCTGTCTTAGGTATAAATGCTGTGAAGCTGCAACCTTTCAAAGAAAAACAGCTAAAAGGCTATGGGCATGGTGGCAATACTGTGTTCTTTGTATCATATGCGGTTTTAGATCTACCATTTTTGTATCTAGAGAAGAATCATCATTTTAGGCTTTTTCCCCTCGACAGTTATTGTGTCTACTTAATCCTGTTCTGCAATGCATTGTTGTGTTTAGTAGTAGTCACTGAATAAAATTTATTGCTGCAGAATCTTGCAGCATATCGAAAGCTACCAGACATGATTCATATGCTGCAGGTGTCCATTAATTTTCTTAAGCCAACTGTGGTTTTCCCAAGGCTATTCTTTCAATTCATCTAATCCAACTTTCAGATTAGTAGTGATGAATTGGCTCAAAACCCTATCCATCTAACCCTATTCCCGGCGTTCTGTGTCACAGGCCATTGCCACAGAAGGTCCGAAAAATTTCTGGGGCTTGTGACACAAAACGTTGGAAAAAATTTCAGTACTTGTGACATAAAATCCGGATAAATTTTCAGCATTTGTGACATAAAACATCAGAAAATTTTTCGGAATTTTTGTCCAAAAATTTCTAACATTTTTAGGAAAAAACGTCAGGAATGTATTTTTTTCGTCGACATATTTTTGAATACAATAAAAAAATATCGGAAATAAGTTTTTTTTTTAATATTTTTAAAATATTGGAAAAAGTTTTAAATAATTTTTTCCCGCTGTTTTTGAAGCATCCGAAAAAAATACTAGAAAACTTTTTCCGGCATGTTTTATTCTTTTTGGAGTATTTTTAAAGCATTAAAAATACCTAAATTTATTGTACCGAGAAACTTTTGACCTACAATTTTCTAATTATTTCCCAAAGGGGATTGGGTTTGTCAAATTTTGATTGGCAGAGACTTGCTGCAAGAGAGTTGATATCCGGCTTTTTGTATATTTTTTTTCAGCCTTTTGTGCGACTCGAAATTATTTTTTTGGTTGATTGTTATGATTGTTTTCCAATTTTCGTGAATTTAATTGAAATTATTTATTTTTAGGATTTATTGATAAAAAGCAGAAAATTTTTTTTTTCTTGCTTTTCATTTCATACTCTATTGGAGTTAAATTGCCGGAAACTTTGAAAGCCTTCATTGAAAAATAGATTGATACGGACTTGTTTGAAAATATTTAAATGTTAGGAATTTTTATGAAAAGTGCAATCGAGAAAAATAATTATCTGAAAAAAATCGCGATTTGAATTTAGAGAGAGTTCGAGATCTGGAACGTTGATTTTGACATCAGCAGTTCAAAATCAATCGTGACCGCTGCCGGGGCAATTTCCCTCGGAATAAGCTAAAATCGAGATTTATGTATATACAAAACAAATCTAGAGCGGTACCAGTAAAACTCTCTATTTTGTTATATAAATGGAGTTAATGATTGTTTTATGATTGTCGACAAACGAGATTCCATGGATTTAATAAAAGAGGTGATTTTGATATTTAGTGAAATCGATAATTTTAATTATTTTGATAATTTTAAATACTTTAAGGTCATAAAAAAAATGTTAAATTTTAAAAATAATAATAATAATAATTTTGGTTTCGTCGGACACGTTCGGATTGCGATCTGAACTTAAAATGAGTTGATGAAAGAAGCAGAGGAGAGAAGCGAGAGAGAAATGATTGAAGTGAGGAAATAGTTGGGAGTTGGTGCAAGTGGTTGTCTGGAGGAACAAAAGCATGTGGGGAGCATGTGGGCTGCACTTGATAATCGTCGATGCCAAGCATTAAAAATTTTTTTTTTTTTTCTTCTCTTCCCTGCTAATCAGGGAGAAGAACCAAACAACAGCTCTCGCTTGTCCCACATGGCAAATCATTGAGCCACGGACGCTGAATTGAGAGCTAAATCCATCATGAAATGAGAGAAACTATTCCCAAAACCATTGTGAAAATATGGACTCAACATCCGACTTTTTGTGGACGTTGAACCACAAGCAGAAGCCAAGGACGCTTTTAACTACCGGTTACATGAGGTTTTCATGATTATACACATGTGTTTAGAAGGTACACTTAGCATGTAATTCAATAAGATTTAAGAAGCTCACGCCTAAGTGAGATTAACAAAGGTCTTAATTAGAAACTCATATCACAATTATACAATCATAAACAGTTAAATCAAAGTCTTCTGCTTAGAGAGGGACGTCTCCTCCACCGGTCAAAGAAAATCTTGATTTCAACATCTACGTAACATATAAGATTGAAATTATGGTACCAAACCCTACTCCTGATAAATCCATAGAAGTCGACGTAGTTAAAAAATAAATGTAGAGTTTGATTGTTTCTCTAGCATGATTGGTTTGACATCAAATCAAGAAGCCAAATGCCTACAACTAATAAAGAAGACCAATCTCCATCTAATCTTCATGTGTCCCTCCATCACTTATTAGTTATTGTTCTTTAAGAGCCATAGGTAAAAAATAGAATGAATTGCATATAACTTCTTAAAATTTATTAAATTATATATTTTTTAAAAAAAGTTAAAAAATTGTATATAATTTTTTCAAATTTTATCAAATTGCATATTTTTTTTCGAATTTAAAAAATTATATATAACTACTTAAAATATTGTCAAATTTTATATTTTTTTTTTCAAACTTAAAATGTTGTATATTTCTCTTCGAGTTATTGGATATTTTGTAAACATTTTTTTGGTATAGATTTATCATTAGAATCAAGAGTATATATTTTTTTAGACTAAAATAAAAAAAAACAAAAATACTCTAATCTATTTAGAGATGGTATAATAAAAAATACAAAAAAAGGTCTGACATCTAGTTTATATAGACACTAGATTTGATCCTTATTGAACCTTAATTTTGTTTTAGATCAGACCAAACAGGTTTAAACAGGTTAACGATAAAAATATCATTATATCTCATGTTAAAATCTAATACGAGATAAATTTCTCAATCGGATAATCTGGAGTTTTTTTTATAATAATGAAACCTCGTTTAATTAGTTTAGAAATACCTTCATCTTCTTATTTTAGTTTAAATGACATCGAATGATATATTATCCAAATATTTCTTATTCTAACGAAAAATTTACATGCAAGTGAACCTAAAAAATAAAAGAGTAATTGCCCCCACCCCGAAATGTTGTAGAAATTACACATTAACCTTTTAATTCTTAAAAAATATAATAAACCCTCCGAATTGTGGTCAACATTTCAAAAATTAACCGCAAAAAACAACCCTAAATATGAATTTGAGTGTTTAAATTTGCACCATTTTATTTGCTTTCAACTCAAATAATATTTACTCAGCATTGTCTTGTGTATGAGCTTAATAATTAGAGATCTTGTTATCATTTTATCTTGTGTTGGTGTTAGTACTTTTTATCATACCGAACTCACGTTTAATTTATCTGTGATTTATCTATATTTTTCCAAAAAATAAGAGTAATTCTATTTAAAAGGGAGGATGCAAGGGTTGTACCGTTGAAGGGTTTCTTTTGCAATTCAACAAAATTTCAGTGTCCTACGTCCAGTAAAGATTAAACCCCAAAATAGTGATCGAAAGGGTCCTACATGTTCTACTGCCCCAAGCCTCCAAGCCCTGAGTGCAAGTGAGCCAACCAAGAACAAAAGCTCACATGTTGTGTAGTCCAAGAAGTAGGCCATTGATACATCAATTCCAACTCGAGTTGCAGTAATCTGCTTGTTGGCTCAAATTAGATACGGAGATAGATTTCCTTGTCTAGCTTCAGCCTCCGTTGAGTTGTCGGTTTCGCCGAGAAAAGGGACTTATATCTTGGCTTCAACAACAGTGTCTGCATTCTGATATCATATCATGAAGATAAAGACTTGGGACTAAGAGCATGTCTAATTGCCATTAATTGACAGCAAGAAGATATCAGAAGATAGATTAGGTGCAAATCGCCGATATCTAATGCAAGGAAGATCATTTGTGAGGACGGAAGGAAGCGCTTTGATTCTTTATCTCTAAGGTTGCTATTTCTAAAGAAAATGATCCAAGTTGTTTGATGAAATAGATTTAAGTATTTTTCTAATACCAAGCTTTGCGATTGTTGTAGCTTGTTAGGAAAAGCTCAACTAAAGCTCGTGTTTGGTTCTATCTCTCAGCAAATAAATTGAGCTCGAGAAAATTTGAGAAAAATCTATGAAATGTTTGCTAGAACATCCACATCTTGTGAAGCTCATCCAAACTCTTAATTATTGCACTGAGTACAAAACGAGCCATCATTTTCTCTCGTGTTAGTCTGTGAGAGTCATGTATCTCTTGATGTGGACTTCATTGGAAAAGATGTTTGTTTGTTGTCTGAAAGAGCTGCACAACACAATACTTATCGTCAGAGAGACCAAACTGCTTAGACAGGATTGAAGTAGACAGATTTTTGTTTCTGATTACGAGTTTCTCTAAAGACAAAACTCTAAAAACGCGATAATAAATCATTGTAAAATGTGTTTGTATCTCTATCAGTTCATATTGTTGCTAAAATATCAGTCCACGCGGCTATAATATTAAAATCTGCACAGAACAACTCTCTGAACATTTGATCTTGATCTTGGCATGCTTATGTACATGTTCATGTCGTAGTTTTCAATATTATGGTTCTAACTGTAAATTACAAATAAAAATGAAAATAATAATCACTGGTGTAACTTAACCAAAACGCATTGGATTTTGAGTTAAAAGAGTATTAATCTCAAAAAATGACGCAGTAGAACCTGATTTAATTTAATCAACTACTCCTATTTCAAATATAAAAACTTATCCCTAAACTTAATATTGGCACATCATGTGGATTTGTTTATGTTGGTGCCATGTGCATTTGCTGCAGTTCAATTACTTTGGCGGCGATTAGGAAATGCTTGACCCCATTTTTATAGCATTATTTAGCTTAATCTACTTCATCTTCAAACTGCGACCACTTATCGGAGTTCCACATCAAAACCCTAAAATGATAAATAAAGAAGTAAAAGAACCACAACAATTAAATGAAATAAACTAAATTTGATAAAGCAACAAGTCAATCTTCAAATCATCAACGTAGGAATAGGAAGATTATTCTAAGGCAGCCAGCATGCCAAGCCAAAGACCATGTCCGTGCTACAAAACAAGCGAAAAAAAATTAATCAAAACCAGCATACTTGCATCATAAGAAAACAAAAAGGTTAATTACAAATAAATCCCCAAATTTTCCTAACATTACATATGCAACTCAGACCTCGTTGTCAATAATATCTTACATATGGCCCCCTAAAAAGTAGTTAAATTGTATGTAATCTTGGATTTTTGCTAATTATGTATAATCCCTCCTTTAATTTTCAATGAGATTTCAAATATTTAGGACCCAAATGATTTGAAAAAGACCAACTATTATTGAATTAAGAGGTAAACTATTAGCTTTACCTCTTAACTCAACATATCTACTCTTAACATCGTAAGTAATAAATATTTTATGCCCAAATAGAATAAAATTTCTTTGTTGAAATTTTTGTTTTTACCTAGTTACTGTTAAAAAAATTCTTAAATTTTATCTTATCCTTCTTTGATTTTGCTGCAATTATAGAAAATTTCCCAATGATAAGAACATGGGTATTTTGATTATATCTATTGAAAATTATACTGAATACATTTTATGTAAAGAATATTTTTTTTACATTCAGCGATCTAAAACATTGTTCAAAATTAAAGGAATAAATTATACATAATTATAAAAGTCAGGAGATTACATGCAATTTAGTTATTTTTTATGAAATTATACGTAAAAAAACTCTTTCTGATAATAATTAAATCTATAAGACGATTATAGTTGTATGCCCATTAAATTTTAAATTCATAATTTTTTACATGCAAAAAGTTAATATAACTATCAAATTAATATCAAATTTATACCCAATATTTCGAGTTGGCCTTCTAAATTTTCATATTTCATCAGGAATAACTTTCTTTGGAGGTATTTATAACGAAGTTATTAACGAAACTTAGTGCAAATTTGCCTCTTTCTATTCTCATGCGATAGCACAATTTTGTTTTCTTCTACTCTAGTTAAGAGCATTCCCTGAAATAGGAGAACTAGATCCCAACTATACATCATGAGATTCAAACACTGAGATGTCTCGCCCATCAATGCTTGATGCAGCCAAATGAAATATTTACGGATCTAAGGAAGATATTTGTAAATAGGTGTCTCAAACAATAAAAATAAAATAATTAATTTTTCTTTAAGTAACATTATATAAAATTTTAAATAAAATAAAATAAAATAAAATTTAAGATATGGTTTGATCCAGAATTAGAATCATGATCATACCCTTCATAACTAACCTAATATTTAAATACTAAAAAAAATAGTCAGATTAACTTTATTGAATTTTAAAAAATTAAATTATCATACTATTTTTATTTTTATTTATTTAAATTTCAATAGATAATATAGGTAAGCAAATAATGATTTAAAAAAATTTTACATAATTTATTAATTTAAATAACATTTAAATACTAAAAATTTAAATAATTTTTTTTTTATATTTTAATTTTAACTTTGACCTCAAACTAAACTGATGGTGTAGGCTCTCCGCCTCCCCCAAAGTCTATAAATGCAAAGAAAAGGCCAACCATGACAGACCTCCCAACCGAACAGTCTCGAATCTCCGTCCCACCGTCCCTGGCAACATGCAGCAATTTCAGGCCCAACTCCTCTGATTTCTTCCTTCCTGCACCCCCACCAATATAAACCTCTCTCTTCTCCTCGCCACAAATACATTCTGTGAACACAGCACAGTAATACCACCGCAGAAGCAGCAACATATATCAGCAGTAGTAATATCACAATCAGAAGAGATCAAATTTATGGAGATCGAGTCGGCGAAGTGCGAGTGCTGCGGGCTGCGGGAGGACTGCACGCAGGACTATATCGCGGGCGTGAAGGCGAACTTCGACGGCAAGTGGTTGTGCGGGCTGTGCTCGGAGGCGGTGCGGGACGAGGCAAGCCGGGAGAGGCGGAAGGGGAGCCACGGGATGGTGGAGGAGGCCGTCAACGCACACATGACCTTCTGCAGGAAGTTCCGGGCCAACCCAGCGGTGCGCGTCGCCGACGGGATGCGGCAGATGCTCCGGCGGCGGTCTGGGGACCTGACGGTGGCGCCGGCCGCTGCTGGCCGGTTTGGCAGGTCAGCCAGCACGTCGCATGTGGAAGACCAGCCGTTCTTCTGATATTGAATTGATTCTGGATTGACGGGGTAACAATGGGGCCTTCTCGCTTGGCTCTCTTGATGATTTTCGTTGTCAGTTCTTGATCACCTTTTTTACTTCTAATGGTTCTCTTGTTGATTGATGCATCATTTACAGGAGATTTAGACTTTTATGGAGTTCTTAGATTCTCTCTTCTCGGCAATTCCTTCTGATTTTTTTTTTGTCAATAAACACGCATTTAGCTCACAAAGAAAGCCAATTACTTGTGATTTGAGATTAGATTATAAACATGAACTCTTTTTTTTTTTTTTTGTGTTTTGACAATCGAATCTTATGTTCTTGTTTGCGTGTGGGGTTGGTTCTCTGTTGCTCACTGGACGTGACTATTCACTCTGGCCATTTTCATTGCTTGTCAATGACTGAAATCAGATCAAATGCCACCGAACTCAAACCAGAACTCAAGAGGATTTTGTTTGGTTTCGGTCGTGAGGATGGAATGATTTCCTTTCCAGTTCGACTATTAACCACTGACCACATCGCTAAAATTTAGCTAAACTAAGAAATTAGTTTTTTAATTTAAAAATTATTATTTTGCATTTAGCCGAGGTTTTTATTTTATTTTATTGTTTTTTTAGAAGATTCTTCCTTCGAGATTACTCCTATTAGACTTTTGTTATTATGTATTTGCACTGTACATATACACAATATCTGTATTAAGACCACATACTATTTCATTTCAAATTATTATATTTTATTTTAATTCAAACTTGGCCCTTTTATTTGATAGGCTTGTATAATGTAATCATCGTGATAACCTATTTTGTAATTAAGCTGCTCTAATTAATGTTAAATTAAATTATTTATAAAAAATAATTAGTTAGTCCACATGAAATAAATGGAAGGGTAATAATTTTGAAAAAAATTACAAATCTTTACTAACACCGAAATATTAAAGAGATAATCATACTAAATTTTCATTGGTACAATAGATTATTTCAAACCAAACAGTAGAATATGAAGTCTTAAAATATATGTATTTTTTTTTTTGTTCAATTTATGTGTTTTTGCAAATTTTTAAGTGCATGACTCTTCAGGACCACCTTCCGGGGCAGGTGGGCTGCTCAACCACCTGGGTGCTAATATTTGCTAATATAAATTAATTTAAGCTTAAATAATCATATGAAAAGTTGTATAAGCATTAAGGGGGTAGATTAAGGCTCTAATTCCCAATTAACTAGCCAAACAGTCCCAGGTTGTGAGAAAATAGAGACTCATGGCCAAACACACCTTTAGATCCTACTTGGTAGTTGGTGAACTAGATTTAGCTTAATATAGAAAAGAATAATTTTAACCTCAATTTTGGATAAAAAAATTGGGGAAAACTCATAATAAATTTAACAACAGTCACCTTTAGTAGTATTATCTTTGTCCTCCTAAGATCAATTGACATGAGTTGGAACAACATTCATTTGATCATGAGTTATCTTCCATAAGCCTTTTTAATTGAATTCGTTTTTAAATTGTTTTCGCGTCAAAGGCATACGACTTGGTGTCAAATGTGCTGAAACAAAAAATATTACACGCATTGAGATCTTGTGTGCGCTCAATGTTTCTGACGTAACAACAAGTAGGGTAGACGAGGAAAACACCATTGCCTCTATTAAGAACTCCTTGAATCCACAAGGAAGAGAGAAAATTCACTAAAATAGAACTTTATTGAGAATAAAAATTGTCCCCCGTCCATAGGACTGAAGGCCTATTTATACAAATACCAGAAATCCAATTTGAGTAAGTTTCTGGCTTCCCAAGTCCTAAACTGAATATAACTCAGTTTAAACCCATTAATTGGGTTAGTAGAAGTTCTAAATAAGTTAACCTATGAAAATAAAATCCTAAATAAAGATTCATCCTTCCCAAGTCCTAAACTGAATAGGATTCAGTCCAAAATTGGTCTTGGGTTGGTGGAATCCGAGAATAAGACCTAAGACATCATAATAAAGAGAATTTTAAACATAGAAAGGTACTAAGTAAGGTAAAGCCTAAGTTTAAATAGAAGAGTGAATCAAATCATTTGTCATGGCCCCTTGACTTTTGAATTAGCTTCTTTTGATATTCTTGAACTTCCTTTGAGTGTCCTACATCAGTGTCCCCTTCTTGTAAAGAACTCGTCCTCGAGTTACTTTGTCGTAATGTGCAGTCCTCAGGTGCATAGTAGTCAAACAAATCTTGAATATTAAAAGTGTTTGAGATCCCCAAATCCTTCGGGAGGTCGATGACATAAGCATTGTTGTTTATCTTTCTTAGTATCTTCAGTGGCCTAATTTTCTTCTGTTTCAGTTTGTTGTAAGTTCCAGCTGGAAACCGTTCCTTCCTCAAGTGCACCATCACCAGATCTCCTTCTTGAAACTCTTTTGAACGCTTATGAATGTCCGCTTTAATTTTGTATTTGGCATTGAATTCTTCTAATTTCTTCTTTACCTCAGTATGCACTTCAATAATTCTCTCCGCCATATTGTCTGCAGCTATGCTTGTTCCTGGTAATTTGGGCAACACCACCAAATCCAGCAGGTGTTTTGGTGTTCTTCCATTGATAATTTCAAATGGCGATTTTTCCGTGGACCTGTTCTTCATGTTATTGAAAGCAAATTCAGCTTGTGCGAGTGCATAGTCCCACTGCTTTGGTTTGTCTCTTGCAAGACACCGAATGATGTTTACAAGTATTCGATTTACCACTTCAGTTTGTCCATCTGTTTGTAGATGATAAGCACTACTAATTTGTAGAGACGTATCAAATCGCTTCCACAATGTCTTCCAAAAGTGACTTAGAAATTTTGTGTCACGGTCAGAAGTGATAGTCTTTGGCACTCCATGTAGCCTTACAATCGCTTGAAAGAATAGATTAGCCACCCTTGTTGCATCTGCTGTTTTCTTACATGGAATGAAGTGTGCCATCTTGGAAAATCTGTCGACAATAACAAATACTGAATCTAAGCCTCGTTGAGTCCTGGGGAGGCCCAAAACAAAATCCATCGATAGATCCTCTCATGGGGCATTTGGCACAGGCAATGGGGTATAAAGGCCAGTGTTTTGAGAGCTTCCTTTGGCTGTTTGGCATACATAGCACCTTTGTACAAAGTGACCAACATCCCTCTTAAGTTGTGGCCAGTAGTAGCACTCTTCAACTAGTGCAATGCTCTTGTCATGCCCAAGATGTCCTGCTAGGCCATTGCTATGCAACTATTTCACCACCTTTTCTCTCAAGGAGCAACTTGGAATGCAAAGACGAGAACCCTTAAAGAGAAAGCCTTTATGGAGATATAAATCACTTCTTTGTCCTGCTTGGCACTTTCTATACCCCTCTTTAAAATCTTCATCTTCAGCAAACAATTCCTTCAAATAATCAAACCCTTCAACTTCGTTGCTTATAGTTACCATCAAGGCTACTCTACGGCTCAAAGCATCTGCCACCTTATTTTTTTGTACAGATTTGTGTTTCAAAACATAGGTGTATTGCTGTAAGAATGACGACCATCGACCATGCATGCGATTCAAGTCCTTCTGGCTATCAATGAATTTCAAAGCTTGGTGGTCAGTATATAGAATGAACTCTCGTTGAATTAGATAGTGCTTCCAATGACGAACTACTTGTACAACAGCATAAAATTTCAGCTCATAAGTTGACCACTTCTTTCGAGCTTCACTCAACTTTTCACTATAGAAAGATACTGGTCTTCCTTCCTGGGATAGAACGGATCCAATGCCTATGTATAAAGCATCACAATCTACCTCAAATAACTTCTCGAAGCTAGGCAATGCCAAAATAGGTGCAGTAGATAACTTCTCCTTAATTAACTCGAAGCATCTATTAGCTTCTTGAGTCCAGGAGAACTTGCGTTGCTTCAAACATTCAGTTATTGGTGCCATAATGGAACTAAAGTTTTTGACAAACCTCCGATAGAATGTCGCCAGACCATGGAAGCTTCTAACTTCTGATACACTTCTAGGTATAGGCCATTCCTTAATAGCTTTTACCTTTTCTTCATCAACATGAATGCCTTCAGCACTTACAACGAAACCCAAGAACACCAAGTGGTCAGTCATAAAATGGCATTTCTTTGAGTTGATGTACAACTTCTCCTTCTTCAGTACAGTAAGTACTTCTGTTAAATGCCTTTTATGTTCTTCTTCATTATGACTGTACACCAGGATATCATCAAAGTAAATAACAACAAAATGACCAATGAAAGGTTTGAGTACCTGATTAATCAATCGCATGAAGGTACTTGGTGCATTTGAGAGTCCAAAAGGCATAACAAGCCACTCATAAAGTCCTTCTTTTGTTTTGAAAGTAGTTTTCCATTCATCACCGGGTCTAATTCTGATTTGATGGTATCCACTCCTCAAATCTATCTTGGAGAAAACCTTTGACCCTTCCAACATGTCCAACATGTCCTCTAAGAGAGGAACTGGGAATCTATACTTTACCATGATTCGGTTGATAGCTCGACTATCTACACACATCCGCCAACTTCCATCTTTCTTAGGTGTCAATAAGGCTGGAACTGCACATGGGCTCATGCTGACTCTGACCATTCCTTTTCTGCTCAACTCCTCAACCTTGTCTTGTAACATTTGTGACTCTTTTGGACTCATTCTGTAGTGGGGCAGATTTGGTAAACTCGCTCCAGGAACAAGGTCAATGTGGTGCTGAATATCTCTCACTGGGGGTAGTTCATCAGGAAGATCATCGGGCATGATTTCCTTGAATTCATCTAGGAAGGGTTGCAAGCCTTTTGGAGCTTCAGTAGGCATTGTCTCCATTCCTTTCTCAATCACAACAAATATTTGAGATGTCTCTTTAGCCTCGTTTATAAAATTTTGCACAATCAGGAAGGAGTGACCCTCCTCTTGTAAACTTTTGGGTCGACACTCTTCGCCAATGGAGGGGTAAGGATAATTTTCTTTCCATCTTTGAAAAAGATGTAGCGATTGTCTCACCCACGATGTGTAGAATCTCTATCAAATTGCCAAGGTCTGCCAAGAAGAATATGGCATGCATTCATCTCCACAACATCACAGGTTACCTCATTCTTGTAGAATTTTCTAATGGAAAAACAAATTTGACACCGTTCAGTTACCTTGGTTTCACCAACCTTTTTAATCCAGTCGATCTTGTAGGGAGAAGGATGTGATTCCGTCTTCAATTGAAGCTTGTCAACCATAGTCTTGGAGATGATGTTTTCACTGCTTCCCCCATCAATAATCATGTCACAGATCTTGCCATTTACTATGCATCGAGTGCGAAAGATATTGTGACGTTGTAGGTTTTCCTCTTGCTTTGGAATGTATATCAGATTTTGAACTACTAAAGATGACCTTTCACCATCAGGCTCCTCGAATATTCCATCTTCATAGTTTTCTTGATCACAAGCTAGGTCATCATCTTTTGAGTCATGTAAATTGTCAGCAACAAAATTATCTTCAATAGCCAAGTTCACAGGTTGTCGTGCTGGACAAAAATTAGAACGATGTCCAAATTTTCCAAACGATAGCACTTTAGATCAGGATTTGACTTGGGTTCTTTGCTGATGTGGCATTCCCTGATGGCCTTGTAGGTCTAGCTTCAAGACTCACTTGTGTGGGAGGTCGAGAAGGTTGTGTAGCTGCACCTCTATTAGGAATAGATTGTGCTTCTTTTGAATTCTCACCAATGGTTCTCTCCACCTGATTTCTGATGGCAGGTCGCTCCAATTGGGACTCCACACGAGTTGCACTCCTCACAGCCTCATTAACCGTCCAAATAGGTTGTAAAGAAATCCTATCTTGGATGGTTGTGCGTAGCCCACCGATGAATCTTGCCACTTGATGAGATTCAGTCGCTATTAGATTATTTCGTGCTGATAGTCGGGATCGAACTCCTCAGCCATATGCCTCACACTGCGATTACCCTGGTCGAACAATTTTGATATTGCTGAAAGAGTACTTGGTCATAATCTATGGGAAGGAATTGCTTTTCGAGAAGAGCTTTCATCCGTGGCCATGCTCGAATTGGAGCTTTATTTTGGTGTGTCCTTTCCAACTGGATGCGTTCCCACCATGCTGATGCACCCCCCCTTGAGTCGATAAGCAACAAGCTTCACTTTCTTCGAATCTGGAATCTCCATGTAGTCGAAGAACCGTTCCACTTCAGCAAGCCAATCGAGAAAATCTTCGATCTAAAGTTGGCCATTGAAAGATGGGAGATCAATCTTCAAGTGAAAATCATGACGTCTATCATGCTCAGAAACTGGTTGGAGAAGGATATCTTCAACTTCTTCGTCACTGGAATTTTTAAGGATTTGTAAACCCTTTGGATTCACTTGCGGAGCCTTTCCTCGACCAATTGGATCGCGAGTCACTTCATCGATCCGTCGACGTGGTTGATTTAGGCCTTCAAGTTGATCCATCCTCAGCATCAACCTTGCAAGTGAGTTTTGGATTGCCTCCATGGTCGAATCAAAATACTCACGGCTGATGTGATTGCCCACAGGAGCACCGTCCCTAGGGTTGTTGCTGGTTGCGTCGTTGTTAGACATTAAGCAAGGAGAGCCTCGCTCTGATACCACTTGATGTAGCAATAAGCGTGGTAGACGAGGAAAACACCATTGCCTCTATTAAGAACTCCTTAAATCCATAAGGAAGAGAGAAAATTCACTAAAGTAGAACTTTATTGAGAATAAAAGCTATCCCCCGTCCATAGGACTGAAGGCCTATTTATACAAATACCAGAAATCCAATTTGAGTAAGTTTCTGGCTTTCCAAGTCCTAAACTGAATAGGATTCAGTCCAAAATTAGTCTTGGGTTGGTGAAATCCGAGAATAAGACCTAAGACATCATAATGAAGAGAATTTTAAACATAGAAAGGTACTAAGTAAAGTAAATACTAAGTTTAAATAGAAGAGTGAATCAAATCATTTGTCATGGCCCCTTGACTTCTGAATTAGCTTCTTTTGATATTCTTGAACTTCCTTTAAGTGTCCTACATCAGTTTCTCGCTCGTTCTCTCGCTTTCTGTCAAATACATGTAAGATTGCTCTCATTCAAAATGCATACATCATCTTTATGCTATCTTGAAGATAGCTTCCTATACTCATGACCTAATGGCATTTTGCTACTAGTGTAGCTGACTGAATTGCTCCTGTCTTCTCTAGTGAAACCTCTATGGATCACAATGTGCTTATTGTGTTGGCATGTGGTTAGTTAAGCAACAGAGGTACTGCATATTGCATTACAGATGGAAGTTTCAGCATTCCCATCATATGTTTTTGAATTATTTTCCCTCAATTCAATGCTTAATCTAATGAAGCTTGGACTCAAAACCTTCTCCATTATCTGTGACAGCCCATAAACCTCTGTAATTCCAGACTTACCTTTCTTCCAGTAGCTTTTCTACAATTCCCTATTTTTTCCAACCTTCATTCCATTAAGAAAGGCCCAAGGAATCTTTTGGACACCTCCTTGTTTCTAGCTACAACAACAACCTTCTTCACAATCAAGTTCTGTTCCAAAGCATATGCATGTCAGTAGATAATTCTTCATATCATTCATATTTTCTCATTTTTTACTAAAAATTTGCTGAAATTTTTATGTGACTATTGTTTAAATTGATTTTTTAAATGTTGTATTTTTCCAACTTTAGTTTTAATTTAAATAAATATCTGCATTAATAAATTAAGAGCGTAAAATCTGTCCTCCATTTCTAATAAAATTATAAAAATAAAAAATTCACAAAAAATAAAAAATATTACGAGTCGGGATAATGTTTTTCAATAAAAATTGACCCTTTGTCGATAGTAGAAGGGGTGAATTTGACCTTTTGTCAAGGATATTGGACATGTTTTCTCTATAATGGAGGAGAGGTCGATTTTAAGGTATTGTGTTATGCAAATTCCAATCATGATTTGGAGCTTGATTGACAGATCGGTCCCAAAATCTAGGGCAAAGGATTATGATTGGTGATCTTGCTTTCTCCTTCTATTGGTGAACTCCTTTCTTATTGGCGGTGTTGTTATACATGAAGGTGATTTATTTACTTGGGCTATTTTGAAAGTTGGTTTTTCGTTGCAACTAGACCTATTGTTGGGTCTAGCTTTGCTAGCGGATTGGGTTGGCCAGTTCGAGATACATAGTATTAGTGGCTTGAATCGGTGAGTTTGGCTCCTAACATGTGTCCTCACAACTTCTCAAATTAGTTATAATTTGAGAACTTGTTTTTGTGAGAAAGGGAGTATTGGGTTGAGTTAGGCGTTTCCTCCAAGAAGAAGCCTCTCATTAAAAGGTTAGTCAATATGGAAGTCTTATTGTCTTCACCAAATATCCTGCCTTCTTGTTTAGGAAATTGTTCTTCATGGCAACTATGAGTAGTAAGAATGCAAGCATATTCCTTGCCCTTTTTTGTCAATACTATTCATAGCTTCTGCAAGCTCATCTTCTTCCTAATTACCTCTTGTGATGTGGATTTGAGGTTTTGACTCCACGAGGGTTGATTTCATAAAGTTGATTTTCCTACTGTTACTCACTTCTTGGAGTGGGAGTAGTGGTAGGAGTACCCCTTCAGCTATGAAGGCTATTTGGACTATTTCTAAAGTATACTTTGATACCTTCCTCGTCCTTTCTTTGCACGAGTTTTGAATAGTTTTGAATTAGTTCTTGATTAGCTTATCCCTAATGGCGAGCAGATATTCATCGTTTATATTACCTTCTACTTAAAGTGCGACATTATTTTAATTGTAGATCTATTCCACCACCACAACATAACCAAAGCTAGTGGCTCCTTTTGGGGTTCGCACCGTAGCTCAATGCACCACTTGCTAGGTGATCCAGTGGAAGAAGTACTTTGATGGAGGGACATCAAGGTGAAGGTCTTCTCCACCATTGATTTTAGTGTTTATTTTGCCAATGACAAGGTAAGCACCAACCGCTATGACCCCCTTTTTCTGTCTCCAGTGGAGAAGGAGACTTTAACTTGTTGGTTGGCTAGGCCTCCTCACAATGTCATCAAGTTGATAGATAGCTTGACCCATCTAAAGATGGATCTAAAGATGGAGTTCCAACACCTGCCCCTTTAACTATAGAGTTATGATCTCTTTCCTTTCTTTTTTATGCCTATGCTCAATTGCCCTTTTTTAAGGATGATGAAGTTGCATCATGATACCTCCTCTCTTTTACCCACTAGAAGGAGTATATTTATTTGAAAAAATTTCCAATAATTCTTTGAGAACTTTTCAACTTTCTAAAATTTTTCTCTGACTTTTGAAATTTCTATTCACTCCTCACACATAATTACTTGAGATATTTTTTCATATTATTTTTATTGTAACAATATTGTACCAATACTAAATAGTACTATAGCATTAAGGTAGTTGTAATATAACAATAATATGAATTTAAAAATTAAATATTATAATAAAAATAAATTTTTTTACATTATATATGATTAATTGATCTCACTCACACACAGACACATATATATACTTAGATTTGATCATTTTATCTTATTTTTATTCATTTTTACATGATTTTAATTATTTTTATAATTATATGAGTAGAATTAAATCAAAAGGATTAAAATCAAGTATATATATAACTAGAAATTAAACATTATGATCAAAACTAATCATATATGTTTTAAAAAAATTATTTTTATTATAATATTATATATATATATGTTAGGGATAATTACGTATAAGTCCCTGTAATTAGCCTTAATTACGTATAACCCCTCGTAATTTTCGGAATTACCTACACCCCCTGATTGTTATTTAATCAAAATTTTTCCAAAAAAATTCGATTTTACCCTCAGTTATTTTTACAATTAAACCCCTGAAAACTTTTTTTTTAGATTTAACGTCCTGAAATTCGATTTTTTGCAAATAACACCCCGAAATTACTCCGATTTACAGAAAAATCCTCGAAATTCGGATTTTGTAAATAACTCCCCGAAAATTATTTCGATTTACAAAAAAGTCCTCGAAATTCGACGGCGGCTAGAGTGGCGGCGCGCGTGCGGCGACGCCGGAGCCGGTGGCGGTAGCGTAGGCGGAGGCCAGCACGCCGGCACCCGGGCGTGAACGGCCAAGGCGCCCGCGTGCCGAGGACGGAGGCCGAGGCCGGTGCGCCGACACGAGGGCGCGGACGGCCTCGGCACGCGGGACGGACGCCGAGGCTGGCGCAGCAGCAACGGGCGCGGATGGCCTTGGCCTCAGCACGCGAGCACGGACGGCCTCGGCTTTGGCCTTTCGCGCCCGAGTGCCGGTGCGCCGGCCTCGGCCTCCGTCCCCGACACGCGGCGGCGGAACGGTCTCAGCCGAGGTCATCCGCGCCCGCATGCCGGCGGGCCATCCGGCGAGGGGTCTATTTGTAAAAATTAATTTTAAAATAAGTAAAATTTAGAGTTATTTTTTAAAAAAAATATTTAAGGGTCTATTTTTTACTGTATAAATATTAAATTTGTATTTATAAATTTTAAAATCATTAATATATTTTTGTAAAATTTTACTTAAAATATGATAAAAAATATAGACTTATTATAAATAAAAATATTGAAGGAGTCTATTTGTAAATGTACAATATAAAAGTTGTATTTTAAATTTTAAAATTTGAAATCTTCAATGACTTATTTGTAAAATTTCCTTATAAAATAAATAAAATTTGGACTTATTTATAAATAAACAATATTAAACGTGGTCTATTTTTAAATGTAAAAATAGTAAACTTGTAATTTTAAATTTTAAATTTTAAAACTTTCACTGTCTTTTTGTGAAAATTAGTATTAAAAATAATTAAAATATTGATTTATTTTAAAAAAATCAAGGGATGTATTTGTAAATGTACAATATGAAAGTTGTAATTTTAAATTTTAAGTTTTGGATCCTTCAATGACTTATTTGTAAAATTTACTTATAAAATAAATAAAATTTGGACTTATTTATAAATAAAAATCTTAAAGGTGGTCTATTTTTAAATGTAAAAATAGTAAACTTGTAATTTTAAATTTTAAATTTTAAAACCTTCACTGTCTTTTTTGTGAAATTTAATATTAAAAATGATTAAAATATTGAGTTATTTAAAGAAAATCAAGGGATCTATTTGTAAATGTACAATATGAAAGTTGTAATTTTAAATTTTAAGTTTGAAAACCTTCAATGACTTATTTGTAAAATTTACCTATAAAATAAATAAAATTTGGACTTATTTATAAATAAAAATATTAAACGTGGTCTATTTTTAAATGTAAAAATAGAAAACTTGTAATTTGAAATTTGAAATTTTAAAACTTTCACTGTCTTTTTGTGAAAATTAGTATTAAAAATAATTAAAATATTGATTTATTTTAAAAAAATCAAGGGATGTATTTGTAAATGTACAATATGAAAGTTGTAATTTTAAATTTTAAGTTTTGAATCCTTGAATGACTTATTTGTAAAATTTACTTATAAAATAAATAAAATTTGGACTTATTTATAAATAAAAATATTAAAGGTGGTCTATTTTTAAATGTAAAAATAGTAAACTTGTAATTTAAAATTTTAAATTTTAAAACCTTCACTGTCTTTTTTGTGAAATTTAATATTAAAAATGATTAAAATATTGACTTATTTATTAAAAAAATAATCAAGGAATCTATTTTTAAATGTACAATATGAAACTTGTAATTTTAAATTTTAAGTTTTGAAGCAACTAAAAAAAGAGTACGAAGAGAAATCACACCAGATCCAGATCTCCCACCAAAAGGATAAACCCTATTTATGTAAAGCTGAAGATGATAAAGAAAGCCACTTCCTAGTTAATGACAATCATTCCTGAGATTTTATAACATATAGCCTGCCAGAACAATAATACAAGCTTGCAGCTTGGTAGAACAATATAGCCTAATCAGTAATTAGATAGCAATAGCAGCTAAAAAGTTCAAGACACAAAGCAATATAACAAGTTCTGCTGTTGTCCAACAAAAGAAAACCTTCCATTATTCAACCAAAAGAGGAAATCTTCCATTAGTCCTTATAAATCAGAATTTGAATAACATTAATGAAACAAGTGTCTAAAATAACACCCCTCATTTCTCATTCAACAAAAGAGAGGTGGATGATAAAAGATATGATAGTTCCTCCTGAATCGCCAATCTAAAACCTTGTCATCTAACTCTCCCCAATCTATCTAGCAGAAATATGTACATGCAAACAGAATGCACTCATAGTTATGGTAACCAAGCAACATGACATCATCATCATTTTTGAGAAGACAGCTTACCCAATCAAAATTAATCCTAGGGATCTGACAAACTTCCTGCAAAAAAACACAATGACATTTATTAATGTATTGTTTCAAAATCACATAAAATAAGAAAAAAATTATCAATTTTTTAAAAGAAAAACTCACATAGTAAATGCATACTAAAATTTGAAGTCATTATGGTAGACCTTCCTCTTCCTCTTCCCCTGCCACGTCCTCCAATATATTAGTTTCCTACTGATTGTTGATTACTGCTAGATCCAAAAACATCAATTTGTTGTTGTAGTCCAAGAGCCTTTTTACACGCTCTCTTGTTGTGTCCCAGCTGATCACATCTACTACAAGTATATATTGCTCTACTTGATATTTCCATTGGATCCTTAATCCTTTTCTTCTTAGGCCTACCAGGTTGTCTTCTTGAATGTGGAGTAAGTACTTGCAGAGCATTTGGCATAGACACCCAAAATTGCTTGCTTGATAATGGAGTGATAGGAACATCATATACTCTTTTGTATGTCTCCAAAATGTAGTAGTCATCAACAAAATCAATAGGATCAAATTGAACATCAAGAAGAGCAACAATACCGTGAACGCAAGGCACTCCTATTAGCTACCACTATCTACAATCACAAATCCTCTGACTTATATTCACAATCCATCGGCCTGCAGGATCACTGACCTCTGAAATATCATCAAAAGACCTCCAAATACGGTATCCGCCCCGTGCTTGTGAAACTTTTCTAATAAAAGCTTCTATTCTTGGCACTAGCTTTCCAGACCAATGGGATCCTTCATTTTTTCTTGTGGCAAATTTTACCATTATCTTCCGCCTGATGAAATCAAGTAATTCAAGAAAGGGAAGCTTCCTACCATCCTGAATAAAACTGTTAAATGACTCAGAAATATTGTTAGTCACATAATGACATTTCATTGAATGATCGAAGTGACTTCTACTCCATGCAAAATCATTTATTTCTTTCATGTACTGCCAAGCTGGTATGGATAGTTGTTTAATCCTTTCCATGTACTTCACGAATTCAGTAGGCAAAAATGTATTTGAAGCATTAAAAACCAAATTTTCTAACCTTTTTCCAGGGTAAGATCTTTTCAAGTTTGCAATCATATGCCTTATACAAGCTCTATGCTCAGCATATGGGAAAATATTCTTCACAGCATCAGAAAGACCCTTCTACCTATCTGAAATAATAGCCAAGCTATTCAAATTTCCAATAACCCGTTGCAAGTTATATAGAAATCATAACCAAGATTGGTATGTTTCTACTTCTGTAACTGCAAATGCAACTGGAACTAGGTTATTCTCTCCATCAATTCCACAAGCTGAAAGCAATGTGCCATTATATTTTTCTTTCAAGAAGCAGTCATCAACTTCCAGTATAGGTCTGCATCCAGTAAGAAAAGCTCTCTACAAGCATGTAGTGACATAAAACATCTTTGAAAAGATATATCTGGACATTGAGTAATGTGCACAATATTACCAGGATGCCTACTCTCCAACTCTGCCTTCAGCGAATGAAATAAATTAAAAGATTCTTCTTCATTGCCATAAATAATCCTGAAGCATAGTCTTTTCTCCTCCATGACTGCATATAAGTCAGTCTGAGACTGTATTTCTCATTCATCATATTCTGTATTTGCTTGATTGTGATTTGCTTGTCAACACACATCCAATGCAAAACTTGGTTGCCTACCCATTCAGCATTTATCATTTTGTTTTCAGAAGTATTGACAGCAATACAAGTATAAACTGGTTCCATTTTCCTTATCTGAAAACCTGAACCATCATATCTCTCTGAAGCATGAAGCCTCCATCGGTAATTCGCAAAAGCACATCTGACTGTTACTTTGTTACGATCATTCTTCACAAACAAAGACTGAAATATGTGCACAATACAGTACTGTCTAAGAGCCAATTTGAATGTATGTACATTTTCAAATATGTCTCCTATTTTCAAAATATTTTCATTCAAATTATCTTCAAGTAAAGGTAGTAAATCATCTTCCGCTTTGTATTCTACTCCTTCTTCGCCTTGTCTTATATTTTCTTACTCCTGCTCAGCAACTAACTCATCATTATCATCCTCCTCCTCCTCATCTTCATCATCATCAGAAGAATACATCAAACTATGAAAACTAGAATCAGAAGGACAATCATCTAAATTTGAATCAATATATTCATCTCTTTGCATACTATGATACACATAAGATTCTCCTGTCAAAGGAGTCAGTCTTGGTGCAGACACCGCTGATAAAGGATCGCCTATGTCCTTCACTGATATATAGATATTGCTACGTTTCAAGTCTTGAATTACTGTCTACATTGCTTCTAGCTGAATTTTACTGCTGATTGATATATATATTGGAGGATTGCTGTTTGGATATAAATACTTGATCACAAGTAACTCATTTGTCCTTGCTTCGACCAATTTACAGGCTTCAGTCCATAATTCTGCAAATGTGTATTTTCTTGTATCAACCAGTAAAGACCTCTGTCTACCAAATACATATTTTCTTCTTTGTATATGTTTGACTTCCTTCCAATATCCTCCATAATGGAGCATTAATCGTACCAGATTCTCCAAATCAGTCATCTATAAATACACAATATCAAAAATTAGATATAACAAATAGATAGAAGAATTGTGGCAGGTGGCTTGGGGGGTGGGGGAGAGTGGGGGTGGCAGTGAGGCAAAGGGGGAGGGGCGGGGGTCTCGGAGGTCGTTTGGGGGAAGGGGCGGGGACGAAGTGGTGGGTGGGTCCGAGGCCGTCGAGTGGGGAGGGGGTCCGAGGCCATGGGCGCGAGGTGGGGGGGGGGGGTGCGTGTGGGCGATGGGCTGGTGTCGAAGGCCATCTGGGGGCCGTGGTGGGAGCGGTGGGTGGGTCCAAGGCCGTCGGGCGGGGAGGGGGTCTAAGGCCGTCGAACGGGGAGGGTGTCTGAGGCCGTCGAACGGGGAGAAGGGTGGGGGTTGTCGGAAGCCGTCTGGGGGCAAGGGCGAGGGCGGGAGTGATGGGTGGGTCCGAGGCCATCGGGCGGGGAGCAGGTCCGAGGCCATCGAGCGGGCCGTCCAGCGACGGGCGGCTGGCAAACGCCGGCTCGATGGCGCGCGGCGCAGACGGCCGAGACCACCCGGCCTCCGGCGTCTGCACCAGGGCGCCATCACGCGCAGACGTCCACCACCCGGCCTTCTTTCGCCAGGCTTCCTCACCAGCCTCGGCCGTGAAGGAAAGGGGGGGTTCGGGAGGGGGGGTTCAGAAGGAGGTGGTGGCTTACCGAGGATGAAGGAGGGCGGCAGCGACGGCAGCGACGGCAGCGACGGGACGACGGTGTTCTCGCCGATGGGGCAGCGGGGCCGAGGACGAATCACAGAGCACCGACCATCGACGGCGACAGCGTGGGGGGCGCGGCACAGAGCAGCGACGACATGGGGGGCGCAAGGCAGCGACCGAACGGCGATCTCCTCGCCGGCGGTGCAGCGACGGCAGCAGCTGCGCAGGGAGTGGCAGAGCAGAGCGGCGGCGGCGGCGATTTGGGTTTAGGGCTACAGTAGGAAGGAGAGGGTTTTATAAGAAAATTTCGGGACTTTTTTTGTAATTCGAAATAATTTCGGGGTGTTATTTGCAAAAATCAAAATTTCGGGGACTTTTCTGTAAATCGGAGTAATTTCGGGGTGTTATTTACAAAAATCTGAATTTCAGGGACTCTTCTGTAAATCAGAATAATTTCCAGGGGTTATTTGCAAAACTTCGAATTTGAGGACTTTTCTATAAATCGGAGTAATTTCGGGACGTTAAATATAAAAAAAATAAATTTTTAGGGGCTTAATTGTAAAAATAACCAAGGGTAAAATCGAAATTTTTTGGAAAAATTTTGATTAAATAACAATCAGGGGGTGTGGGTAATTCCGAAAATTACGGGGGTTGTATGTAATTAAGGCTAATTACAGGGACTTATATGTAATTATCCCTATATATTATTATAATATTATTACACTATTAGTATAGTTAAAAATAACAATTCGAAATCACAAGTCGAGTTATCAAATCGGATCAAACCCATAGCAAACTCATAGTACTATATTAAACGGATTAACTCGAACTTGACTCGTTTATTAAATGATCAAAATTTTGAACCTAAAATCGATTTGACTTTTAAATAAGTCACTCAGTCCAACCTAACCCAAATTGACATGTTTAAATAAATGGATTGACCGAAATTGACTCAAATTGACTAAAATTGATCCAAATCGATTTGAGCCAATGTGACTTGTTTAACTAACACTAATAAGTTTTATCTATTTCAAATAATTAAAATAATATTATTATTAAAAATCAAGTGTAACAATAACACACTTAATTTTAAAAAATAATTAAAAAAATTTACTGAGAAATATTGCCAATAAAATTTTAAATAACTTCAATTGAGTTAATTTGTAAATAGATTGACATGATTAATCTGACCTGACTTATTTATAATTTGACTAAATAAACGATTTAATTAAGCCATAAATGCATTATATGAGTTGAATTATAACAAGATTTTTTATCTACAACCCCAAATATTAAAACTTTACTTTCTCTCTCAAATGTTTATAAATAAACTCACAATTAAAATTTAAATTATAATTTACATATTTGTACATTTATAAATAAGCCGATTGAATATTTTTATTTACAGATAAGTCCAAAAATTTAATATTTTTAAATAAAAGCTTACAAAGAGAATCTTAAATGTTTAAAATTTTTTACAAATAAATCCTCCATAAAAAGTTAAATTACAAGTTTAACATTCATACATTTATAAATAAATCTCTCAAATATTTTTATTTATAAATAAGTTTAAATTTTATCTTTTTTAATAAAAATATTACAATATTGGAGGTTTTAAAACTTAAAATTTTAAATTACAAGTTTAATATTTGCACATTTATAAATAGACCCTTCAAATATTTTTATTTATAAATAAGTTCAAATTTTATCATTTTTTTAATAAAATTTCACAATATTGAAGGTTTTAAAACTTAAAATTTTAAATGATAAGTTTAATATTTGTACATTATATCCCTGAATAGATCAAATTTATTATTTATAAAATTTTAAAAGTTTACAAAAAAATATTGAAGGTTTTAAAACTTAGAATTTTAAATTACAAGTTTAATATTTGTATATTTACAAATAGATCCATTGAATATTTTTATTCATAAATATATCCAAATTTTATCATTTTTAAATAAAATTTTACAAAAAAATATTGAAAGTTTTGAAACTTAAAATTTTAAATTACAAGTTTAATATTTGTATATTTACAAATAGGCCACTTGAATAGGTTTACTTATAAATAAGTCCAAATTTTATCATTTTAAATAAAAGTTTACGAAAAAGATGTTGAAGGTTTTAAAATCTAAAATTAAAAGTTTAATATTTGTATATTTACAAATAGATCCCTTGAATATTTTCATTTATACTTTGGATTTATTTATAAATAAAAAATATTCAAGGGGTTTATTTATAAATATACAAATATTAAAATTATAATTTAAAATTTTAAGTTAATATAATAAAACGAGAATATTCCAGTAGATGTAGAGAGAAGTTCAATAGTAGAAGGGGTGAATCTGACCTTTTGTCAAGGAGATTGGACATACTTTTTCTGTAATGGGGGAGAAGTCGATTTTAAGATTTTTTGTTATGCAAATTCCAGTCATGATTTGGAGCTTGATTGACAAAATTGGTCCCAAATTTGAGGGGTGAAGGCTTATGATAACTTGAATATTTTCATTTATACTTTGGATTTATTTATAAATAAAAAATATTCAAGGGATTTATTTATAAATATACAAATATTAAACTTATAATTTAAAATTTTAAGTTAATATAATAAAACGAGAATATTCCAGTAGATGTAGAGAGAAGTTCAATAGTAGAAGGGGTGAATCTGACCTTTTGTCAAGGAGATTGGACATACTTTTTCTGTAATGGGGGAGAAGTCGATTTTAAAATTTTTTGTTATGCAAATTCCAGTCATGATTTGGAGCTTGATTGACAAAATTGGTCCCAAATTTGAGTGGTGAAGGCTTATGATAGGTGATCCTGCTTTCTCCTTCAGTTGGTGAACTCTTTTTTTATTGGTGGTGTTGTTGTACATGAAGGTGATTTATTTGCTTGGACTACTTTCAAAGTTGATTTTTTGTTACAACTAGACCTATTGTTGGGTCTAGCTTCGCTAGTGGATTGGATTGGCCGGTTTATGATACATGGTATTAGTGGCTTGAATCGATGAGCTTGGCTCCCAACATGGGTCCTCACAACTTCTCAAATTAGTTATAATTTGAGAACTTGTTTTTGTGGGAAAGGAAGCATATGGTTGAGTCAAGTGTTTTCTCAAAGAAAAAGTCTCTCATTAAAAGGTTAGACAACGTGAAAGCCTTATTGTCTTCACCAAGTATCTTGTCTTCTTGTTTAGGGAATTGTTCTTTATGGCAATTATGAGTAGTAAGAATGCAAGCATGTTCCTTGCCTTTTTTAAATTTAAGGTCTTCTTTATAAATTTTTATTTAAAAAATATTAAAATTTAAACTTATCTATAAATAAAAATATTCAATAAGCTTATTTGTAAATGTACAAATATATAAATTATAATTTAAAATTTAATTGAAAGTTTATTTGTAAGTATTTAAGAGAAAAAGGGGAAGATGAGAACTCAAGAATTTTAAGAGATTTAGTTATAAAATTATAGAGGGTAAAAGTGAAATTTTTGAAAAAAAAATTGATTAAATAACAATCAGGAGGTTGTAGGTAATAAATTTCAAAAAATGAGGGTATAGATAAATACTGAAATCACAGGAGATTTTTAATAAATAAAACAAATTTTGGGAGATTATAGGTAAAAAGTCCTTATAACAAATCGAAACCTATTTAATTTAAATTAAATTTGGGTCGAATTAACATATCAGATTATATATGGTTAAGTCTGATTATAATATTGATACAATACACAACAATAATCCAAATATTATGTTATATCTACAATACTGATACTATACTCAATGGTACGAAACCATATGCAATAGTGCTTTTGGAATATGACGGATGTGGATTGGAACTTGCCGCATATTTTTTTTTGTTGCTAATTATGATTAACGAAGAGAGTAATTAAAAATTTCAGAAATTTTGATGTAATGTTCGTAAATTTAGAAAATTCTCGTAGGACTATTAGAAATTTTTCCTATTTATTTTAGGGGTCTAGGCCGCTATAATTTCGGTTACGTACACCCCAATTAGGGTATCATACGCATCAATTAAATATCCATGACAAAAGAGGTAAGCGTGCAATCTCAGGTTATTTGCGAGGGTGTGCGTAGAAATTCATCATTTATAAAGGGCAGACATAGAAACTTGTTAACTTCTCCAAGGCTTACACAAAATAAATATATAAACACTTTTCTAAATCGGGTGATATACGAGTTTGGAGCAAATTCTACAAAGTTTTCAGAAGGGAATCAAAATTCCGTTGTTGTCCCACAAAGGGCTCCTAATTTTGAATTAAATTCAAGACTCCCAATGCACAACTAGACTCGTTTTTTTAATCGATTGCAGGCTTACGAGGACAACCACATGACCTCTTGAAATAGCAATTTTTAAATTAATTTTATTTTAAAAATTAATAAATAACACTCAAAAATTTAAATGTCTAAGTACAGATCAAATTCAAAATCAAAATTAATATATTATTTTTATCAACTAATATTTTTTATTAAAATTAATTCTACAATAATTTAAATTTAAAAATTATTTAATTTTTTAATAACGATATAAAATAAATAATATTAATTTTATAAAAATAAAAATAAAATAAAATAAAACTGAGTTTAATCCTCATCTCAAATCAATTGGTGCCTAGAATTAACACTTCCTTAATTGAAAAAAAAACATTTAAAATCAAATATTCATAATAGCATACTTCCTACCAAAATATCAATAAAAGTAATAGAAAACTAACCTTAAAACTTTTTAATATTTATCCCCAAATGGTATCAACAATCCCAGAAAATACAGGGCGGAAATTTTTTGCATTTTTTTATGCAAAAGAAAACTCAATCGTGATAAATGTACAAACGGTCTCCAAAAAGATTGAGCATTTTTTTAATACCTACAATAATATTTCAATATTTAGTATTTTTTATAAATGCAATTGTAAATAATTACCCCCGCTGTGCGTGCTTTTTCATAAGCTTTAATTGGAATTACTTAGACTTTGAGAGCCCGCCTGGGTTGGAACAAAGGTAGTCGCCATCTGGTAGTATTCGCCCACCTGCCTTCACCCATAGCCAAAAGACACCCCAAAAGCGCCAATTCTACATAGAATGGCTGCGCAAGGAAAGTTCATGTGAAAGAAAACCAACATCACATACAAATACATTTTAGCCATATAAATCATAGTGATGTCCCATGCCAGAACATACATGTCAAACGAAGCTAGTTGACCCACAATAACAATCTATTGCTTACATTTGACAGCTTACATAAGGAAACTACCAACAACCAATGGCAAAACATATCTTCCGTAAGAGCTGCCACGGTTAGAAAGAGCTGAGAAGCATCGACCTCCCAGATGCATTTCAGCTGCAGAAATGTAATGGCAGGGACAGCTTGATTTTCATCCAACCACCATACCAAACTGCAGGGCGCAACAAGAAGAAAGACATGATATTAGAGAAGTTCTAATTTAAGCAAGAATTGTATTGCAAAATGGAAAAAAAAAAATGAAGAAGGTGAGTACCTCTTTGATATTTTGTAGCCTTCCAAGCAGATTTGCTCAGGCTTGAAGACAAACATGAAGATAGCTAAGAGAAGACTCCACAGTAACCTCTGAAACAGCTAGCTGAACAGCAGAGATCTTATACAAGCAAACTATATAGGCAACACTTGATACTAAATCTAAGAAGAGAAGGATCAGGACAGCTAAGAAATACTAGGTACCAAGACAAAGGAGAAGAAGAAGAAAAAGGAGGAGAGTCATCCCTTTGGAACCCATCCCAACCCTTTCATTCAAAAAAAATTAGAAAAGGTGGCAGAGAAACCTGGCTCCCTTGCAGGACATCAGAGATGAGTCAGAGATTAGCTATGAAAAACAGAAAGAGAGGTTGATGGAAATAAAAACCATAATTTGGAGTCATCTAACAGAAGTTGGCAAAAGTCATAAGAAGAATAAAGCAGACAAAAACAAGCCAAGGATAAACGTGAATTCAACAAACAAATTACTCTGCAGGATATAGAATTGTAACATGCTAGAGAATAGTTTCGTTTCTACCTTGAACTCATCAAAGAGACAATTACTTAGCAACGATGGAAAGAGTAAACCATCAACCAGAAAGCCCAATAAACCTAGGTTACCCAGGGCCAACCGAAGCGGAGGCAATTGCATGAACTCTGTACCAAACTCTGTACCATGAACTTCTTAACCGCATCCAGCTTTTTTGATTTCTTCTGTTCATATAGGAAACCAACCACTACTACAGCTCCCCAGTTTTCCTTTTTTTTTTTTTTTGGCCTTTTCATCTAGAAATTGATATCCCTAATGCACCTTTAGGAAAACACAACCTAAACCCAACCTATTAAACACCTTATACAGACACAAATGCACGAAAACACACTAACCTACACCAAACTTATATACACATATCCAACAAAGTGAAGTAAATCAGCCATCAGAGATGTCAAGGTGGAGAATACGCCGAAGATTCTCCGTGGCAGAGGCAGTGTCATGAAAGAAACGAGCAGCCTGTGAGCTAGACTTCCTGGTAGGTGAAGCTGGGGCCGACTTTGAGAGAGGGTGCTGTATTATACCAGCTGAAGCAATGGGCAATTCAAGTGACACACTGCGTTTCTGCCGAAGAGAGAACTTGGGGATTGGCAAAGAGCTCGGAGGTGGTGAGTTGGAATAAGTAGGCCCTGCCCATAGCTCAGAATGAGAGGTATCGTCTCCAAAGTTGGCTTCTTGAGGAGCTTGCTTGGGCTTTATGGTAATTGGTGTGCTCCTTTTTCGGTGTTTTGGGGGATCTGAGTAGGATGGAGGGGATTTGAGCTCCTGAAAGCTACTGAAATTGTGAGGCTTGGGAGGTGGAGATGGCAGAATGCCCGAGCTAAACTCAAAGCTACGGCAGTTGACCCCTCTGAAGCCTCTTGACGGAGAGTTACGGAATCCATTGGAGGTTTTGGAGTTGTTTCGACCACAATACTGATTACGGCTCTGCTGCCCAGAAATCACCAGCATCTCCATGTTCAAAACAAAAGTTTCTCAGAGAAATCAAAACGAAGTCTTGGTCAAAATGGTCTCCTTCACATCAAGCTAAGACCAGAACCTAATGAAATACCGAAATCACTCAGAACAAAAGCTAAAATCGCAAATAATGGCACAAACCTGGAGAGAAAGAACACCAGGAGTAGCAAACCTGGAATTCGATGTTAAATCTGCAACCTTTGGGCCCCAAACTACCAATACGAAATGAACTCCCACAGATCGAAGGCATAGAATCCTAAAACCACAGATCGAGGAAAAACCACATCATATCAGACAGAAAATCTCCTGAAACCGTGAAAAAAGACAACAAAACTTACCGATTTATCGAAAGAAGGGGGAAATGCTCGAAACTACGATCGCATCCATCGAAGGAATCGAAATCTTCGCCTGATATCGAATCCCGAAAGAGATCGCCATTTATACGCGTAAATCCTTCGAAAAGAGCACCAAATCTAAGGGAAAATCGAGGTGAAGAACGCGATGGGAGCGATCAAGAGAGTATTTGCAGCCTTTTTTTCTGCGATTTCTTTGATGGAACAGCTAGGGTTTCCGGCGATTACGCCGTCAGGAGGAAGAGCTTTGGCGCACGGAACCAAACCCCGGATCCGAAGCCACTCATAGCTAGATTTAAAAATATCTGCGAGGCCCGGGATTTCAGTTCATTTTGCCCCTAACGTTCACGATATCTACAAGACGACCACTTCGTTGGTGTTGGGCTCGAGAGCTAAAAATGGGCTGGCTGCTCTGGGGCCTACTAAAACCCAACCTGGACTTTCTCAATCAAAATATTCGCATAAAATACCTTATATTTTTAAATTTTTCTAACAAAAAAAATGTTTTTTTATAAAAAGGATTTTTATTCAAGAATCAAATAAAACATCCTCGAACGACTCCTCCCGTCGGTACCCACGAGGAGGAAGAAGAACTCGGCTGAGGGGGAGACCAAGCCAGCCCCGGCGTATGATGCCCCATGCCAAAAAGGGAAGAATTCGAATAGCTGCGCTGGTAGCAACCAAACTACCCAGCACAACAAGAGGAGAAAGAAAATGACCATGCAGCTTGTCTCCTCTACCAGCCATGTGACCGAGCCCTCCAAACTTCTTGCGCCACCGCCAGTTGTCATTCCCGTCGTGGTCCCTGCACTTGCCCGAAGCACAGAGACAACTCTCTCCATCTCCATCTCCCCTTCAACTCAAGAGCCCTTCAAGCAAAGCACCGGAAGATCGGCGACCAAGGAAGGAGGCCGCCACCGACGGCGGTTTGGGTGTGTTTTTCAACTCAGACGAAGTGTTCGACCCTGACGACGACCTCTTCCTCCAATGGGTCAAGACACATGAACATGTTTTTGTGTTTTTTGTTGTTTTTTATTATTTGCTTTGCTTTGTTAGGAATTATCTGAATTTCACTTAACTTAACACGTGAAGATCTCTACAACATCGGTAAAAGATTCTACACCGCCCAGAAGTTGGTGGTGGTTCGACAATCCATGGCTGGTAGCGTCCAGCTCGAGCAAGGGCTTCTCCAGTCTCGACTGAAGACCCTCCAACTGGAGGTGGCAAGCGCCGAATGCATGCGCCAAGATTCAAACAAAGGAGGACAAGAAGGTGGCTGAGAATGCCAAGAAGATGGTTGAGGACACTGGCACACAACTCAGAAGCAGCTGGATCAACTCAAGACCCAGCGCGATATCGAGTTGCAGAAGGCTCGGCAAGAGAATGTGGCGGCCTACCTCCAGAGTGAAAGCTTCTCCCAACTCCTCTCATACAAGCGAAGACCTCCGCAGTCACTGAGTTTTGGGTTAGCGACGGGAACCTCGACATGCCAGGGGTCAGCGCATTGCTGACTCTCTTGAAGAGGGTTTTCCCAGTTGTCGGGACACACCGATCTGAACCCACTGGCAGCCTAAGTTCAACCAAATGACCTCCGGATTGAGCTCTACAACGACGTCTGGCTGGAGCATTTGAAGTGGGAATACGAGGAGATTGTTGATGTCGACCTCCTTCCCAATGAAGAAGCTCAATCCGGGGACAACGGCTTGAGTCCAAGCAAAGACGAGAAGGAGGGAGTCATCAACGAGGGGGCGAGCCAAGAGAAGCTCGATGGGCTCGATTAGGATCTGGAGTCGAATACGCCCCTCTAGAACTTAGCTAGATAATTTCTGAGGAGAATGAATAATAATTATAGGATTTAGAGAGTCCCCAGTTTATATTTTAGTGGCTTCATGTCTTTTGTTATGAGCAACTGAATTTTACAGTATAAAGTTTTGTCACTGGAGTAAGAAATAAAAAATACAAATTTGTATCTTTATAAAAAAGCTAACAAATTTGGGCAATAAAGTCTCACGGAAAGGGAAGAGAAAAAAAACTCAATTGCAGCTGTATGCAACCAAAAAAATAAACACAAAAAGAAACAGTTCTATTCCGAGCAAGGGAGGTACAAAGTGGCTTCAGGTGTTTGTTGACATTCTAGTCCTCCCTATGGACCTTCTTGGCTACTAGACTTGCTGTACAAGAAGAAGATTAAACTGTTGCAATAACATGGACAGCTCTGAGCAGTTTATATTTGAATTTTTCAGTACATAGATACACCAGCTTTCCATAGTAGAATATAATAAAGTGATGAAAGCTTCTTGTATTTTGTTTTTTTTCTTGAAAAATTCTCTCCTTCCATAGCAGCCATAAGATGGTAATGGAGAGTAGATCCCTTCCTTCCCGGTCTTCAGTTTTCCTATCCACCCTGTCCATAGATCAGGGATAGAAGAGGGAGAGGCTTGCATCTTGAGGTTGGGTAAGATTGTCTGCCATACCCCAAGGGAGAAATTTTAGGTACAAAAGAGGTGTTGTGTGCACTCCTTATGGTCATAGCAGAGCACACAAGTATGTTGAGTGCCTTTTCAGCCCCTTTTTGCCAGATTATCTATTGTTAGCATTTTGTGGTGACATACTAGCTGTCACACAGCTAAATTTCTATCCTGAAATTTTATTCGTGATGGCGCCAAAGTTCGCCCACCTCAGCCCATCAAACTCACACAAGCTCACAAGAGTATAGAGGAGAAGAGAAGTACAGCAACCTTACCAACCTTTTATTGCTCATATAAAAGGAATACAACTCTTACTGCGGAGTGACACTACAAGTCTCTATACCTATGTGTCCCCAATTCAATAGACCCCCTAGTCTATTTATAGTACACATATTTAGCTATGAGCCACTCCTGGAGATTATGGAGAACATATTCCACAATGTTCTCCCTGCAGTTCAACTGTTGGAGGTCATGAAGAACATGTTCCACAATGTTCTCTTGGCAGTTTATTGACTCCCTCCAGTTGCCGCCACCTATCCCATGAGCCCTCAATTGTCTCTTTGCTGGTCACGTGTCCCTTGGCAGTTACAGTTCTGATTCTCCAGCCTATAGCCACGTGTCTTCAGCCTGCGATGCCAAGTGTCCAAGCTATTCACACACTCCTGCAGCTCACTTTAGCCAACCTGTCCCGCTGCTCACTTTGCAGGACTGTTTGGGCTGTTCGGGTCTCCATCCGAACATGTCGTGACTCCATCACTTGCTGCTATGTGTGCTGCTCATGCACACATATGTTGGAGGCAGTTCGTCGCCTCGCATGATCATGCATTTCCTCGCATGATACTACTCGTAGTGGCACCGACCACCACAGCTAGTTGTTTCCTCGTATGTGTGTTGTCCGTGCACACAGACATTGGAGGCACTCCATTGCCTCCGAGATCATGAGGTCTGTTACATGATCTCATTGTGGTGGCACCTACCACTCACAACGGGTGTGAGAAACCACCCCCACCAAGAGAGTGACGTCCTCGTCAGAGTAGAATCCATGTACTCCTTAATCTGTCTCTCAAACTGTCATAGTGTAGAGTCCCTCTCCTACGTGGCATTGGCCTCGCTGTCGTCTTTCTACTTCACAAGAAAATCAATCCGTCGATCCTTCTTACTTTGCCCCATAGTTCGGTGTGCAAGGATCTTCACGACCTCCTTGTCAAACTGCTTTCAAACTACTGCTGGAGCTCTCTTGTCTTGTTGTCTATCTCCAAGCAAGTCCCTATTGAAAGGTTTGAGAAAGCTAACATAGAATGTTGGGTGTGCCTTCAGCTTGTCGGGTAGCTTCAACCGGTAAGCAACCTGCTCGACTTCTTCACCACTTCGAAGGGACCGTCATACCTTGGTACCAACCCACGATGTATAATCTTGCTACTTAGCAACACCATGTCCCCAACCTGGAACTCTAATGAATGCCTTCGTTCATCCACATATCTCTTCATGCATTTTGCTGCCTTGCGCAAGCTGTCCCAAGCTTGTTCTATCAGCTCCTCCTTCTCCTTGGCAAAGTGATAAGCAGCAAGGCACTTTCCTTGGTCCGTTGATTATGCCAACTCGAAAGGAGTGAGCAGCTGTTGTCCCATGACAAGCTCTGCGGGACTCATTCCTGTAGCCGACGACCTATAGATGTTATACCAAAATTAGGTTGTGTCCACCAGCTCCAACCAATCCTTCTTCCTCTCCGTCTTGTCAAACTGGCACACAAGACAAGTCTTGACATACATCTCTACGTCTTCCCCCATTTTTGGCCAATAGTATGACTTGGACAAGAGTGCCATCATCCTTTGCCCTCTAGGATGTCCTGCCCATTGAGGATCGTGAGCCTCTTGCAGCAACTCACATCTCAGCCCTCCCGCCTTCGAGATATATAACCTGTTGCCTTGAGCATACAACAAGTTATCTTCAAGCCAATAACGCTTAATTACCCCTTCACGTACCTCTCCCCTGAGTTGGACGTACGCTGGGTTCATATCAGCTTGCTCTATAACCCTCTCCAGTAGGGTTGACTGCACTATCCGCAACACAGCTATGTAGCATTGCACCTCCCTTTCGGCTCAATGCATCCGCCACTTGGTTCTGTCGCTCCTGATAGAACTCGCATTTCTCTTCCTCTATGAAGAGATTGTATTCTCTAAGCCGAGAGAACACCTTATTTAGCGCTCGATAGTCCATGCACCTCTGAAATGAACCATCTTGTTTCCACTGAAACAACACCAGAGTGCCATATGGGGCTTTCGACGGTTGGATAAATCCCGCATCCAACAGTCCGTTGAGCTATTTCCTCAGTTCCAAAGGCTCTGTATTAGCCAATTGATAAGGGGCCTGAGCAGGAGATTCAGTACCTGGCCCCAACTCAATCTTGTGATCAACTGCCCTCCAAGGGGGAAGTTCGATGGGCAGTTTTGGTGGCATCACGTCCGCGTAATCCACCAGAGTAGTTGCAACATCATCAGATACCTCTACTACCTGATCCGGTTATATCTCGATTAGTGCTACAACATAGGTGGTCTCGCCCCTCTTGATACCCACTTTCAGCTATTGAGGAGACTGTATACCCACTGCTGCAGTTTTCCCTCCATACGCTGCCTGTACAAAGCATGGTGATTCCTCCGCAGAAATCAGCATACCTGATAAGTGAGACACTAAGCTAGCCTTAGCTTGGATGAAAAGTCTATCCCCAAGATAAACTCAAACTCATCAAGCGCCAAGATTGTCACACTGATCTTTTCCTCCCAAACTCCAACTTTGATGGTTGCACAAGCCATTCCATGAATCGGAGTTGACCCAGAGTTTACCGCCTTCACTTTCCATGAACTTGGTTGCACCTGCAAATCAAATTCACTTACTAATTTATGGGAGAAGAAGTTGTTGGTCACCCCTGTGTCCAGCATAGCCAAAACAGGCCTCTCATTTAACAACACCGATGCATACATCAACCCTTTACAAGGCAGCTGCCCTTCTGCTGTCATTGAGTTGAGTAGCTGCAATGGATTCATGCGTGGTGTTGTCGCCACACCACATCCTTCGTCCTCAGATTCCCTAAGAGTTAGAGCAAAGAGCTTTTCCCTCCTTGGACATTCCCTTGCCTGATGAGGACCATTGCATATAAAACAGCCCTGCTCTCTGTTGGTGAGCTACAATTTGGACTGGCTCGGTTCTACAACCTTCTTGCCCTTACCGTCAGGCTTCTTGCCATCCTTTTCTGTACGCCCCATCTTCCTTCCATCTGTGGCCTTCTTGGTGGTTGTCGTCAACTTGAAATCCACCAAGCCTGCTGCAGAAGCAATGGCCGAAGGAAGATCCCTCACTCCTTGCCGTCGGAGTTCAGCTTGAGCCCACGGCTACAAGCCAGAAAGAAAGTTGTACAACTTGTCCTCCTCGGACATGTTGGTGATGTCGAGCATGAGGGAGCTAATTTCCTGTACATACTCTCTTATAGTCCCCGAATGCCACAGCTTCTTCAGGGATTCTCGTGCAACGCACCCTGTGTTGCACGGAAAGGAACTGCTGCTTTAGTTCCTTCTTGAGGATCTCCCAATCCTCTAGCTGAGCTCTCCCAACTCGAGCATTCTCCGATGCTCTAGTACGCCACCATAATTTGGCATCTCCACTCAAGTACATGCTGGTGATGGTGACTTTCTCCCGTTCCGAAATGTGAGCAGCCTTGAAGTACTACTCCATATCCCACAAGAAGTTCTCTAACTCCTTTGCATTCCTGCAATCATTAAAGGAATGAGGTTCTGGAACTCTTACCTTTGAAGGAGCTCCGCCTTCAATAGTGGAGTTTGCCATCGCTCTCTTTACCACCATCAAGTCCTGTTCCAAGGACTTCAGACTTGATCTCATAGAGTCCATGATCGTAGCATACCTTTCCTCTGCATTTTTCATCTCACTTGCAAGGGCCTCCTTGAGAGCAGCATTTTGCCTCTCTTGCCAAGCCAACTACGCCCATAAGTTGCCCACATCTTCGGTTGGAGGATTTCCTAGCATCTCCTCGATGTGAATCAACCGATCCCGAAGCTCCACTTGGGTCACCATGGCTTTTGTTGATCTTGGCTTCCGCTAAACCGATTTCCACGAAACCGGGATCTGATACCACTTGTCACATGGCCAAACTTCTACCCTGAAATTTTGCCCGTGATGACGCTAAGGTTCGCCCACCTCAGCCAGCCAAACTCACATAAGCTCACAAGAGTATAGAGGAGAAGAGAAGTACAGCAACATTTTCAATCTTTTATTGCTCACATAAAAGGAATACAACTCTTAATACAGAGTGACACTACAAGTCTCTCTACCTGTGTGTCCCCAGCTCAATAGACCCCCTAGTCTATTTATAGTGCATATATTTGGCTATGAGCCACTCCTGGAGATCATGGAGAATATGTTCCACAATGTTCTCCTTGCAATTCAACTGTTGGAGGTCATGGAGAACATGTTCCACAATGTTCTCCTGGCAGTTTGTTGACTCCCTCCAGCTGCCGCCACTTATCCCATGAACCCTCAATTGCCTCTTTGTTGGTCATGTGTCCCTTGGCAGTTGCAGATTTGATTCTCCAGCCTGCAGCCATGTGTCTTCAGCTTGCGGTGCCAAGTGTCCAGGCTGTTCACATGCTCCTACAGCTCACTTTAGCCAACTTGTCCCGCTGCTCACTCTGCGGGATTGTTTGGGCTATTCGGGTCTCCATCCGAACGTGTCGTGACTCCATCACTTGCTGCTATGTGTGCTGCCCATGCACACATATGTTGGAGGTAGTCTGTCACCTTGCATGATACTGATACGTCATACAAAGCACTACTAGGGAGGCTATGGCTATATGAAAATAAAGTAGTGCTATCAACCCTATATCAATGCCTTAAATACTTTAAAGATAGACCAAATTAATAGAGATGTATACCCTTTTGATATCCATGAGGTACATTATGATGATGCAAAATACTATCAAAGATCTGACACTGATAAGGGATCTGCTTCCATCCATCAAGTAAAACAAAAAATTATTAGCCTAATATTTGCTCCTCCTCACAAGGAAGCAATTTTGACCCAGTCTCTTCATATGACGAAGCCCCGTGAGTCTATTTGGGTGGTTATACTTCTAACGAAGATGATAATAGAAGTCAAACAAAAAATGCTCTCCTTATTACTAAAGCTCTGAGAAGCTTATTTAAACTGTTAGATGAGTTGAGTATCAATATCATGGAAGAATTAACAACTTTCTAAATTCCTCCATGGCTCAAAGAAGAAAGGAAAAATACTATTTTATAAGAGAATCCCTTGTGTCCCAAGTATATATAAAATCCTAGGGATTAAAGATCTAGTGGATGATGGTAACCATCAATCGGTAGTCATACCTAAATATTTCTCAAATTAGCTTCGTCAGATAATCAACAAACTTGACTGTGGACATCCACAAAGGAAGAGAGAAAGTTGTTTCTTTAAGAATCTATGGGATCCACCCCAAGGATGTGGTTACATTCCTGGAAGAGGAAGCAAGAACACCAAAGGACTAGGCTACTTACCTCAAATGCCCACACATGTCTTATAGCCACCATTGGACCTCTCTCCGATATTCAGAATGACCAAATGACATCAATACCCCTTGATACATGTGCCAAAGTGGCCGTGACTTTTTAGACATCACAAGAAGGCGACATTCTTGGTGAAATTTCATTAAAACCAAAAGAAAAGGGGCATGATGTAGCCAAAAAGCTCTCAAATGAACCTTTGCCAAACCTCACGCAACATGATGGATCACTTGATGAAGACATAATCCTCAAAACAAAAGAAGCTCTACTAGAACTTAAGGATGGGGGGCAAGTCACAGTCAATGAACTAATAGAGATCAACCTAGGCTCAGAGGAAGACCTCAAGCCAACTTTCATTAGCACTCAACTTTCAAAAGAAAGCCAAATCCAGCTTAAAGCAGTGCTCCAAGAGTATATTGACTGCTTTGCATAGAGATAAGGAGATACCTAGACTAGATCCTAAAGTTGCAGTCCATAAGTTGGCTATCAATCTTGAGCTTTCACCTATCAAACAAGTACCTAGGAAGATGAAACTCGACCTAAAATAGAAGGTGATAGAAGAAACAAAGAAACCGATAGAAGTAGCATTCAACAGAGAGGAAAAAATACTCAGATTAGGTAGTAAGCATTATGCCAGTCAAGAAGAAGAATGACCAAATCTGTATTTGTATGAACTACACAGACTTGAATAAAACATAACCAAAAGATGATTTTCTGTTGCCAATAATGAAAACCATGATTGAAAACATAGTTAACTTTGAAATATTCTCTCTCATGGATGGTTTTTTTTAGGATATAACCAAATCAAGATGCATCCTGATGACAAAAAATATCTAGCCTTTTAAACACTAATTGGCATTTACTGCTACAAGGTGATGCTCTTTGGGCTCAAGAATATGGTGCCACTTATCAAAGAATCATAACTTAAATTTTTGATAACCTTATACACTAGCTAGTGAAGTGTTATATGGATAACTTGGTAGTCAAAACTAAGTCCAAAGATAAGCATGTCCAAGACCTAAGAGTGGTATTCACTATCTCAGGAAATATAACTTAAAAATGAATCCTATGAAGTGCGCTTTCGGGATATCATCGGAAAATTCCTCGGCTTTATTATCAAACATTGAGAGATTAAAATTGATCCATCTAAGATCAAAGCTATCTTGGATATGCAACCACCCAACAATTTAAAACAATTGAGGTCATTCTAAGTCTGACTTGCTTATATAAGAAGATTCATTTCAAACCTCTCTGGAAAATGCATGCCTATTTCCAAGCTAATGAAAAAGGACACTTCATTCATTTGGAATAAAGACTGCCAACAAGGCTTTGAAGAGATTAAGTAATATTTCTTAAAGCCACCAGTACTAGTAGCACCTCTACTTAATAAACCCCTTATCCTCTACACGACAATAATGAAATGATCCCTGGGGGCATTTCTCACCTAGAATAATAAATAGAGTAAAGAAAATATACTCTACTATATAAGTAGAATACTAGTGGGGGCAGAAAATAACTCCCCCAACGAAAAGCATTGTCTAGCACTCATATTCACGGTCATGAAGTTGAGGCATTATTTGCTTTTAAATCAAGTCAATTTAATATCAAAGATTGATTCTATAAAGGACCTACTGACTAGACATGTACTCATTGGGAGGTTAGCAAAGTAGGTTTTAATTTTCATGAAATACAATATCAAATTCACTCCTCAAAAGGCGATTAAGGGGCAAGCCCTCGCTGATTTTCTTATAGCTCATCTAGCACCATAAAATTTTCCTCTGAGTTATGAGCTCCCTAATAAAGAAATCCTTTTGGTTGAAGGAGGAGAACCTTACTGGAAGCTATACTTTGATGGAGCATCATCTATCAAACAAGGGATCAAACCAAAGCTCTCACAAATCAAAGTAGGTATTGGACTCATTTATGTCACTCTTAATGGGGACATTTTACGATACTCCTATTCTCTCTCAAAATCATATAAAAATAATGAAGCTGGATATGAAGCCCTCATTATAGGACTAGAAATGACCCTCAATATAGAAATATCATGTCTATATATTTTTGGTGATTTACAATTGGTTATTGGCTAAGTCCAAAGCGAATATAAAGTCTACAAATCTGAGCTCCTGAAAAATCATGAAAAGGCTTAAGAGCTCATAAGGCAAATCCCACATGTTCAAATAACTAAGGTTACTCGGTCCATCAATACAGAAGCTGACTCTTTAGCCAAATTAGCCAAGGCACTAGCTGACCCTAATTAAGGAGAAATTCTAATCACAATATGTAGTAAACAAGTTATGAGCTCAATCTTCAATATCAAGCACCAGAAGACTGAATCTAAACTAGAAGAAGAGACCACAGATTGGAGAATACTATTAAACAACTACCTCAAAGTGGAGAACTCATAAAATATAAATTTGCATTAACACAACTTAGAAAAAGAGTTATGCATTTTTTTCTTATCAATGATACTCTTTATAGAAAGTCATTTTATTAACTACTTCTGTCTTGTCTCTCAGACAAAGAGGCCAAAGAAGTTATGTATAAAGTACATTTTGGAGTTTGTGGGGCTCATTAATTAGGCCCAAAAATAATGATAAAGATTAAGTATATGGCCTATGATTGGACTACAATGGTGGGAGATTGTATTGAATATGCAAAAGATGTCACCTATGCCAAATTCATGGTGACTTTATCTATCAACACCAAAATCCTCTACATCCAATAATGTCCTCATGGCCATTCGAGGTGTGGGGCACAGACATTATTGGCCCTATCAAACCATCTTCTTCTAGAGGTCACTGCTTCATACTAACCGTAACTGATTATTTCTCTTAGTGGCCTGAACCAATTCTATTGAAAAAGGTAAAAATGGATATTGTTATCTACTTCTTTCAAGAAAATATCTTGTATCAATTCGATGTCCCATGAATGATTATTTTTTATAACAAATCATGCTTCAAAAGCTTCAAGGCAAGATAATTTATATATCATCACAAGATAGATTGGAGATATTTATCTATATATAACATAAGAGTCAATGGGCTCGCTGAGACATTTGACAAAATCCTCTCCAAGATCTTGAAGAAGGTTGTTACTAGAAACAAGAAAGATTGATACTAAAAGCTTGCTGAGGCACTATTGCATCACATATCAAACTTTTACCCAATCAATGTCATATGCATTGGTGTTTGGGACTAAGGTAATCTTACCACTGGAAGTACAAATCCCTTCTTTAAAGATTGGCTTGCAAGAAAAAATTACAAGAGAAGATAACATTCAACTTTGCCTTGATGAGCTAGACTCCTTGGAAGAGAAAATGCTTATAGTCCAGCAAAACCTAAAAATATATTGAGCACAAATATTTCAGGCCTACAATAAGATGGCTCAACTTCAGTCCTTTCAGGATGGAAAAATGGTCTTAGTCTTGAGAAGACCTATAATCCTAAACTGAAATAAGAAAGTTCCAGTTTAATTAAGAGGGTCCTTATATCATCAAAAGGATATTTGAAGGAAGATCCTACCAACTGATTAATGATACAAGAGAAAGGCCTATGCCACCAATCAATGGTAGATTCTTCAAAAGGTATTATGTCTAAACCCTAAGGACAACAATAATCACAACCACAAGTATCTATGTTTGTCTATGACAGAACGTTCGATTTTCTCAAAAAGGAATGCTGAGTCAAATATGCACTCCATGTTTCTCGAGGCAAAACATAGATACAAAATTTTGCCCAATTTGTGCCCCCATAAAAAGCTCACTCATTATGACAATCTAAGTCCACTTTCACATGGCAACCTAGGTCTACTTTCATATGGTAATTCAAGTCCACTTTTACATAGCAACCTAAGTCCGCTTCCACGTGATAACCTAAGTCCACTTTTACACGACAACCCAAGTTTATTTCTATGTAACAAACCAAGTCTACTTTCATGTGGCAAATTAAGTCCACTCCTATAGTAAATCAAGTCCACTTCCTATAGCAAACCAAGTCCACTTTTATGTAGTAAATTAAGTCTACTTCTACGTGGTAACTTAAATCTACTTTTATATGCCAAACTAAGTCCACTTTCATATGATAAATTAAGTCCATTTTTACATGAAAAATTAAATCCACTTCCACATGACCAAGTCTACTCATTGTGCCAACTCAAGCCTGCTCAACATGCTAAACCAAGTCAATTTTCATATGGTAAGTTAAGTCCACTTTTATGTGAAAATTCAAATTCACTTTCATGTGGCAAAATCAAATCTGCTCAATAAAACAGCTTAAATTTACTCCATGCACTAATTCAAGGCTACTCCACATGGCAATTCAAACTCATATAATCAATTCCTAGGGCATTGATGTAAATGGTGAACACTTGGGGAATTTGTTCACGTCCACTTCCTCACTAAAAAAACTCATGAAGTAGATGCAAAGAGGGCATTTGTTTGAGTTAATTTTGATCAAAAATTAAATTTAATCAAAATTCAGACAAAATATGGACTTCAATGCCACTAAATTGTGACCAAAACATAGGTCTCAATTGCACGAAAATTGAAATCAAATTCGATGAAAAATTAGATCTAATTTAGATTTGAATTATTTAAAATTTAGTCTTAAACTAAACGGAACTAAATGGGTCAGATATTTGAACTAAAATTGGACCCAAAATTCATCAAGTATCTGGATCAAAATGAAAATTATATAATCTTTACAAATAGGTCCTTGATAAGATTTTTTTCTTATAAATAAGTTCCTGAGATGAAAATTTTGGTGAAAAGTCTTTGAAAGATTTGAAATTTCAAATTGATCCCCGCAAAACTAAGGGTTTATGAATGAACCCCTTAAAATTGTATATTTACAAATAAATTCCTAAAATTTCTTACTTTCACAATTCAACCTCTAAAATTTTTAAAATTTATAAATAAAACCCTCGAAAATTTTTATTTATAAATAAGTCCAAATTTTATTCAAAAAAGACCTCGAATATTTTAAAATTTTTACAAAATTTGTCCTTTTTGTAAAAAAGACCCATGAAACTTATAAAATTACATTTTAGTCTAATTTTTGGAAAATTTGTAAATAAACCTCTCAAATTTTTATTTGCAAATAAACCCAAATTTTATTCAAAAAGGGTCATAAAAATTTTAAAATTCTTACAAATTTATCATTTTGCAAACAAGCTCCTGAAATTTATAAAATTATACTTTGGTCTAATTTTTTAGAAAATTTTGTAAATAATCCCCTAAAAATATGTCATCTACAAATAGTATAAGATTTAAATTTTCTCATCAGGAAAACAAATCCCAATTCAAGAAATTACATTCCAATTAAAGGAAAATAATTTTAGAATATAATTTGATCATCAATTGTGTTTAATATATTTTCAAAATGAGACCAATCAAAGATATCAATCATAATCACAAATATTCCAGAAATTAACTAATCAAAAATTTGATCTCAATTTTTCTGAAGACCTATAAATGAAAGAGAACTTGCAATAAAAAAACATAACAAGGACGTATCAGAATCAGCAACAGAGACGAGAGAGGATCAGGAAGCCATCGTAGAGAAGAGAAGGAATTGGGAGAAGATTAGAAATAGGTAACTTTTACTCGCTGCTCTTTCTTCTTACTTCTTGACCTCCTTTTTGTTTCCCAATTGCCAACTTCTCCTGCTACCTCGGCTACCATATCACCGGTGAACCCCCTAGTTGCTCTCACTGAAACCTTGCTCGCTCTCATCGGCTTAGCCCAAACTTGCCAGACTGAGTTTTCTTCAACTGCTACCCTGCTAGAGCCTCCCATGCCTCAACCTATGCTGACCAGCTCCACCATAATTGCACCCCCTCCTTGCCACTCCATAGCCTAATGTCCTTGCCACTCCACTTGCCAGCCCACAACATCTGCTCGCCAGTCCATGATCCTGTGACCCCTTGCTCGCCTGCAATGCCCTCCTTATCATTGAAACCCTTGCCTCACAACCTAATCTGTACCCTACTCTTGTCCATCGGCTTAGCCTAAGCTCACCAACCCAAGCTCCTCTTCAACCTCCACTGCACCGCTAAACAAGAAAGGACAAATTCATTCGAGAAACGACCAGGAGATGGCTGGATCCGACTAGCAGAAGGAACGGCAGAACATCCCCTACCCTGCTACAAAGAAAATTCGACTGGATTCGGTCAGGAGGTGGCTAGATATTGTCAAAAAAAATAGTGTAGCGGGGCGTCCCCTGCCTCACCGCAGTCATTGCTAGCCAGATCCAATCGTCTCCTGTTGGATTTGGCTAGAGAAGGAGATTAGGCTGGGAGCAGCCCAGTCCTAGGAAGACTCAATCAAGAAAGGGGGGCATGGCTAGTGGGAGAAGAAGGGAAAAATAAATTTAAAAAAGTTGCTTAAAAATAAATAAATAAATAAATAAAAGTCGGTGGCCCATGTGAGGAGGAGGAAGACATGCGATTGAAGAAAAAAAATGAAAAGGAATTTGTCCAAAAAAAGGGTAGTGTCTTACTTCGATTTCTGTGCCATCGTCACCGCAGTCACCTGCAATCCTCAGTGTCTTGACAAATTTCATTGACATTGTGGTCACCACGATTCCTCAAAGACGACGATAAAGATAGCCAACCCTTAACACTGCTGTAACCACCCGTAACTCCTTGAAGATGTTCATAAAAATGATAAACTCATGACTTTGTTGTGGCCACCCATAACCTCTCGAAGACGGCAAATTCTCATCGTGTCCCAGCAAGCCTTTGGGCATGTACTCAGTCATCCTTCAGGCTTACATCAAAGCCTGCTTTCAGACTCATATTTTAATTAACCATCGGGCTCGCACCCAGCCAACCTTTAGGTTCTCATCTAAGCCTACGTTCGGGGTAGCACTGAGCCTATCTTTGGGTCACACCCAAGCCAACTTTTGGGTCACATTTTTGCCAACCTCCAACTCATACTCAGCTTGAATTTGGGCTCGCATCCAAGCCAACCTTCAAGCTTGCATTTAAACTAGCCCTCAGTTTCGCATCCAAACTAGCTTTCAGGCCCACACTTAGCCAACCCTCGGGCTCAAATCTAAGCTAGCCTTTAAGCTCACACTTAACTATCCTTTGGACTAGCATCCAAGCCAAGATAACCTTTGGGCTCGCACCTAGCTAGCCTTCGGGTTCGCATCTAAGCCAACCATTGGGCTGGCATTCAGTCAGCCTTTGAGCTTGTATCTAAGTCAGCCTTCGGGCTCACAATCACACTCAACCAACCTTTAGGCTTGCATCCAAGCTAGCCTTCGGGCTCACACCAATCTAGCCTTCAGGCTCGCATCCAAGCTAGCCTTCGGGCTCACACTAAATCACCCTTTAGCTCACACCCAAGCCATCCTTCGGGCTTACATATCAACTAACCTTCGGGTTCATATTCAGCTAGCTTTGTGTTCGCATCCAATCTATCCTCTAGATTCACACCTTAGCTAATCTTTAGGATCACATTTTAGCTAGCCTTCAAGGTCGCATCCAAGCCAACCTTTAGGCTTGCACCCAAGCTAGTCTTCAGTCTGGCATCCATCCTAACCAGCCTTCGGACTCACATCCAGCTAGCCTTTGGGCTTGTGCCAAAGCCAACCTTTATCCTTGCATCTAAGACAGTCTTCAGGCTCACACTTAGCCAGCCTTCGAACTCGCATCCAAATCAGCTTCAAGCTCACACTCAACCAACCTTCAAGCTTACATGCAATCCAACCTTGGGGCTCACACCAAGCTAGAATTCGGGCTCACATCTAGCCAGGCTTCAGACTCGCACTCAAGCCAGCATTTGAGCTCGCACTGAGTTAGCTTTCGAGCTCACATTTAGCTAGTCCTCGAGCTCATACTTAGCCAGGCTTTTAGCTTGCACTCAACCAGTCTTTGGGCTCATGTCTAAACCAGTCTTTAGACTCGCACCCAGTCATCTCTCGGGCTCACACTAAGTTAGCTTTTGAGCTTGTAAACTAGGCCAACCTTTGGATTTACATGTTTAAAGTTGAGCTATGGGTATGCCTAAAAATCATCATTAACAGTCAAGGACCCTCAAATCAAATTGATTAACATGAAGTAACTCAATAACACTAAAATCAAACTTAATCACAATAAAAGGACAAATGCTAAGTTGACTCAAATGGACTTAAATTAATCAAACATATGGACTAAAACCAAAATTGAGATTCAACTCTAATCAGACTCAAGTTGAGTTCAAGTCAAATCCAATCTGATTGAGCTAAACTCAAATCAAATCCTAATTGGGTTAAATCAAGTCCAATCTAAAAGATAAACTCAAAGTCAAATCAAAACCAAGCTAGGCTGATCTTAAATTAAAATTAAGTCAAACTAAATTGACTTGAACTTGAACCAAAGCCTAGCAAACCCATACTCTATAGATATCCAATACAAGGTCAAAACTTGACTCAAGCTAAATGAAATCAAACTCAAACCCAAATCGTATTAGTCTCGATGAAACTAAATAGAGTCAAACTTAGTCCTACTAGGAGTGTTAAAACTTTGGTAACACTCCAGAGCTATGAACAAAGGGTACTTTGACCTAAACTTAAATTTATTTGAATTAAACTAAATAAGGTTAAATTGAGTCTCACTAACTATGCCTTTAGCAATACTTCAAAGCTATATCCAACTCCATAAGCTGTTGATGACGCTATCAAACCAAAGACATTAATTGCCAACACATACAAATTTATTAGTCACACTTCAAAGCTAGTCAACCCCAAAACTCGTTGGCAATGCATCTTCCAAGATAAGCCAACCGAAAAGTGTTGGCAACACTTCAAATCGAACCAAACTAAGGTAGGCTTAAACTCACTTAGTTAATTGGCCACAATGCCCTGTTCAAAAGAAGTTAATTGCCAACAATCTCGAAGTTGTCGACCACACTTCAAAGTTATACCCAACTCTATAAGCCATTGGTGATACTGCCAAAACCAAAAAAGTTAATCACCAACATGCTCAAGCTATCTGTCATACTTTAAAGCTATATCCGACCCCCTAAGTCATCAATGATGCTACTAAATCAATGAAATCAACTAACAATATACTCAAAGTTATTGGCCACACTTCCATGCTAGTCAACCCCACAGGCAGTTGTGCCCTACAAGCTAGCCAACCCCCGCAAGTAGTTGACAATGCACACTTCAAGCTAGTTAATCTTATAAGTAGTTGATGTTGCATTTTTTTTCAAGCTAGCTAACCCTAGAAGTAGTTGGTGATACATTCTCCAAGCTAGTTAACCCTATAAGCAGTTCACGACGTGCCCTTTCTAAGCTAATCAACTCCACAAGCAGTTGATGATATATCCTTTTAAGGTAGTCAATGCCACAAGCAGTTGTTGATACGTCCTTTAAGCCAACCAACTCTAAAAGTAGTTAGCAATACATCTTCAAGCTATACCCAACCTCATAAGTTGTTGGTGATGCTTCAAAGATCAATGAAGTTATTATCTATGTCTTATTGGCTATGAAAATATTTTAAGGTTAAACAGAGTTATCGCCTACACCTATTGACTAACGAAAACACTCTAAACCAAATGGAGTTATCACCCATACTTTATTGACTAACAGAAATACTCCAACCCAAACAAAGTTTTAACACCTTATTAACTAATGAAAATACTCTAACCAAAATAAAGTTATCATCAATGCTTTATTAATAGGAACACTTTAAACCAAACAAAGTTATCTCTAATGCCTTATTAGTTAATGAAAATTCTTCAAATCATGAAGTCACCATGGATGCCTTATTGGCTAATGAAAATACTTTAAATCATGAAGTTATTATCAAAGCTTAAAGCTATCAAAAATACTTCAAGCTAATTATGACAAACCACCAGTAACACCATCCAACGAAGTTATCGTCGAAGCTCAACGCTATTGAAAACACTTCAAACTTCTCTCATTCCCTTCCACAGTGGTGCAGCAGCATATCAAAACTTCTTCTCCACTCTTTTCTCTTTTGCTTTCTTCATTTCTTTTCTATAATTTTATATTGAAATTCATTATAAAGTGAGGGCATATCCTTACTTAAGCCATATACATCTTTCTTAAATTAATCAATTAATGCTTTCATCATTTTTTTCTTTTATATCTCTATTTTGTTAGTTAGGTTTTTCACTTTAGGAGATTTCTGACAATCGTTAGGGTAATTAACAATAGGAGCTTACATCTATTAAAAGTCAATATTCTCACAGTACCTAATAGCACACTTCAAATTAAAATAAATTTTAATTTATGATTCTAGGTCACTCCTCGGAGTCTTCGCTATCCTAGGTGGTTAACTTCAATCTCATAGTCAATATTGCAATCACCCGCAGCTTTATGTCTATGGATATCTACCAACACTGGACCATTCATAGCCCTCCATATAATGGTGAATCTTTACCAACACCGTAGTTATCTGTGGCCCTTCATATGACGGCTGATTTCTACCAACACTTCAACCACTTGTGGCCCTCCATATGATAGTGGATCTCTACCAATATTGCAACCATCTGTGGTCCCCCATATAATGGTGAATCCTTATCAATGTCATGGCCATCCGCAACCCTCCATATGATGGCGATCTCCACCAACACTATGGTCATCAGCAGCCCTCTATATGATAACAGATCTCCACCAACACCGTAACTATTGTAGCCCTCCATATAATGGTAAATCTCCACCAACATCATGGCCACCCATGGTCTAGAATGTCGGCAAATCTCCATCACCATCATGGCCATCCGTAGCCTCATTTATCACTATGGCATCATGATGGAGGAGAATCAATGATGAGAACCTTTTGGATTGACAATGAAGAAGAGAACAAAAATAAGAATGGGAACAAGAATAATAACAATAACAATAATAGAACAAAGTACAAAAAAAATAATGATAAAATATCTTTACAAAATTATTTAGGATTAGCCTGCAGTCTAGTCTGATAACCAATTTGACTTAGAGCTAGCCTATGGTCTCTCCTGAAAGTCAAATGATTTAGGGTCAGCCTATGGTCTCACTCAACTACCAATCTAACTTAGAGTTAGCTTGCGGCCCTCCTAAAAGTCAAATAGTTTACGACCATGTCGTGGTCCCATTTGACAACTAATTTGACTTAGGGCCAATCGGCGGTCTAGTCCGAAAGTCAAAATGTTTAGGGCTAACCTATAGTCTCGCTTGATAGTCAATCGACTTAGGGTTAGCTTATGGTCTCACTTGAAAGTCAAATAGTTTAGGGTCAACCTACAATATCACTCGATAGTAAATCCAACATAGGGGCAACCTGTGGTCTCACCTAATAATTAATTCAACTTAGAGACAACTTATGGTCTTGCCTAAAAGTTAAACAATTTAGGGTCAGTTTATGATCTCACCTAAAAGTTAAACAGTTTAGAGCCAGCTTGCAGCCTTGACTGATAACCAATCGACTTAGGGTTAGACTATAATCTCGTCCAAAAGTTAAATAATTTAAGCCCAGCCTACGGTCTTACCTAGCAACCAATCCAATTTAGGACCAGCCTACAGTCTAGCCCAAAATTCAAGCAGTTTAGAGCTAGCTTGTGATCTCGCCCGACAATAAATCCAACTTAGGGCTAGTTTGTGATCTTAACTGAAAGTCAAACGGTCTAAGGCCAGTCTACGGTCTCGTCTGACAACCAATCAACCTAGGGTGAAACTGTGGTGTCGCCCAAAAGTCAAAAGGTTTAGGACTAGCCTACAATCTCACCTACTAATCAATCAACTTAGGGTCAACCTATGATCTTGCTTGAAAGTCAAATAATTTAGGACCAGTGTACAATCTCGTCTGACAATCAATTTAACTTAGGGCTAGCCTGTGATCTCACCTGAAAGTCAAACAGTTTAGGATCAGCTTGTGATCTCACTCGATAACCAATTAACTTAGGACTAGCTTACTATCTAGCCCAAAAGTCAGTTTGAACTTATGGTCTGTTTGTGGGCTCGTCATAATATCATTAGGACAACCTAAGGATCCTCGAGCCAAATTGATTAAATTAAAGTAACTAAAATTAAATTTTAAATTAGACTTGAACCAAAGTTGAGTTTTGAACATTGAACTGAATCGAATCAAACTTAATCTAAATCAAGTTTTGAACGACAAATTGAATCAAACTAGACCTAAGTCTAGGTTAAGTTCTAAATATTAAATTAAATTAAACTTAAATCAAAATCAAATCTAAATTTCAAATCGGGTCAAACTAAATCCCAGACTAGATCAAACTTAACTGGACTCAAACATGAACCAAAGCATAGGTCAAGTTTGACTTAAACTAAAATAGGGCTCACATAGGGTGTGCTAAATCTCTAGAAACACTCCAAAGCTATGCCTAGCCCCATGAGTAGTGGGTAAGGCCATCATCCTGACCTAAACTAATACTAGTGATAAACAAAGTTCCACTGAGTATGCCATCCAAGGCATCGGTAGCACCTTAGACTCGATCGACAATAAGCCAACATAGACCATTAATCACCAAATCAAAGATGATTAGCATAAGCCAAAGTCTCAAAATAGTCTTTCAAATCAAATCTAGACAAGGTAGGCTTCCACTTGCTCAGTCAGTCAGTTAGAATACCTTGTCTAAATAAGATCAGTCAACAACAAGCCTATGGCCATCGATGATACTTGAAATTTAATTGACAATAAGCCAACCTAGGTCGTCAATCACCAAATCAAAGATGATTAACATAAGTCAATGTTGTTGATCATTATTTCAAATCAAATCTAGGCATAAGGTAGACTTGCACTCACTCAATCAATCAGCTGGAATAGCTCGTCCAAAAAGGTTAGTCAACAACAAGCCCAAAGTCATGGATAATATCCTAAATTGAATCAACAATTAGCCAATATAGACAATCAATTATCAAATAAAAAATAATTAGTATAAGCTAAGGCTGTTGATCATTCTTTCAAATCAAATTCAGATAAAAGGTAGGCTTGCACTCTCTTAGTTTGTTAGTCAGAATACCTTATCCAAATAATGTCAGTCGACAACAAGCCCAAGGCTATTAATGATTCTTGAAATTCAATCAGTAATAAGCCAGGATAGGTCATTGATTACTAAAGTGAAAGATGATTAGTATAAACCAAGGTTATTGATCATTTCTTCAAATCAAATAGGATAAAGAGTTGGCCTAAAATTACTTAGTCAATTAACCAGTATGCCTTGTCTAAATAAATTGACAACATGCTTGAAGCTGTCAGCCACCCTTCAAGCTATCCAAATGCATCCTTCAAACTCAAAAACTATTGGTGAAGCACTATTCAAGTCAACCTTTGAAGTTGTTGATAAAGCACTCCTTAGGGCAGTCAAAGAAGTGATTGATGACTTACCCTATAGAATTAATCCACCCTCCCTTGAAGATAATGATGATTCTCCCCTTGAAGCTAAACTTGACAAGCCATAGGCAATGCCACTGAAAGAAGTTAAATGCCAGCACCCAAGGCCCATAGCCACACTTTTAAGCTAAACCTGACCAATCTTTGGTAATGCTATCAAAAGAAGTTGAACACTAGCCAGCCACACTTCAGGCTAAACTTGACAAGCTTCAATAATACTATTAAAAGGAGTTAATCATTAATGCTTCTTAATCCATCTCTCCATTTCCCATTGGACTATGTCACTAATATCTACCGAGAATCAGGTCAAGACCCATCTGAGTCAAGGTACCATGTGGTTCAACGAACAGGAGTGGGCAACAACGCACATCAGAGTTTTTTTTCTCACTTCTTCCTTTTTTTTTCTTATTTATTTATCATTGTCATATCTTCCCATAATGCTATGATGAAATTTATTATAAAGTGAGAGTATGTCCTTGCCTAAGCCATATACCATTTCTTAAAATCAATTAGATGCTTTCTTCTTCTTTTCTTTTTTGTGTCTCTATTTTATTAGCTAAGTTTCTTGTTTTAGGAGATTTCTGATAATTGTTGAGATAATTAATAATCGAGGCTTGTGCTTGTTCAAAATCAATATTTTCACAACATCTAATAATGCATTAAAAATCAAAGCAAACTTTAATTTATGAATCGAGGTCACTCTCGAGGTCTTCATCACTCTTGGTCCACCGAAATTGATCCCACATATGCTATCATCAAATTTGAATGCACCCCAAAGACAAGGAGAGACTGCCTTCAATCCTAATTAAGCTATCTTCTGCTACATCACAATGCCCTTCGGGCTAAAAAATGTAGATGCAACATACCAAAGGATAGTGAATAAGGTTTTCGAGCCTCAACTTAGAAAGAATATGTGACAGCATGCTAGTGAAGAGCCTCTATGTTGATGGGCACTTGGAGAATTTAGAAGAAACTTTCTACATACTTCAGGAGTTTAGGATGAAGCTGGTCTTACCAAACCACCCCTTGAATGGCAACTTGCGAGTCATTATTTATGCTAACTTATGGGGTCTTCCTGTGGAGGTTGGCCTCACTTCACCTGGAATCAAGGTTCATGATCCCAAGGTAAACATGACAAACATCCAAGCTAAGAAGGACCTCATCTTGGATGTTAGTGAGAAGACTTGCATGAGGATTGTCGAGTACCAATGACAAGTGACCCAGTACTACAATACCCCTGATTTTATAATCAAGAATTGCAACAAAGAGACCATGTATTTTGTCAAGTCAAACTCATCTATTGAGTTTTAGGAAAATACCTCCAAAATGGATAAACTGGCTTAAGATTTCCTGGGCTATAGGACCAAGAGCATTCAAGTTCGAGCACCCAATGGCAAGATGATCTTGAGGACATGGTACGTAGACAACCTCAAGAGGTTCTATCTCTAAAATAAACTCTGACTCTTTTATCTATATTAAAGTTTATTATCCATAATTCCAAGTGTCAATTTGGAAGATAGTTATATGACCTCAACACCATACCATGTATAAGACCTCAGCACCGTACCAAATACAAGACTTTGATTCTATACTAAGTATAAGGCCTTAACACCATGCCAAGCATTAGACCTCAATTTCATACTATACGTAAGACCTCGACACCATGTCAGCCATAAGACCTCAGTTTCATACCAAGTATAAGATCTTGACACTATACCAAGTGTATACCAAGTATAAGATCTTGACACTATACCAAGTGTAAGATCTCGACTCCATGCCAGACAAAAAAACTTGGCTATATGCCAACCTTGGAACCTGGTTCCAATCCCAAGAACTAGCTTAAATGGTTGAATTCAGCTCTGAGTTAAAATACCCACTGGGCTACACAAAACTCAAATATGGGTTTATCCAAGTTAGTTACTAGAGAATATCACAATGAGTATGGCCCATCTTAGAGGTTCAGCATGAACTTGGATTGTTACCTACTCTAAGCTAAAACTTGGGATTTTCTCGTGGGTTGGCAAGCAGAGATGTATGTTGTGTTCAATAGTCACCTCAAGCTAATCGCACATAAAGGCCAAGGTATTTGACTCATTTAGCTAAGTTAATTTGCTTTACTTTGATGAGGCATTCAAACAAGCTAACACTTGTGGAACCACACATAAAAGAAAGATAAACAAAAAAAAAGAATCTTTTCATTAATACTAAAAACAAAGTTCTATTACATCAAAATCCCCAAGTTTTGGGTACGAAAAGAAATGTAAATGATTGCCCTAGTTATCCTTTGGTGGGCTAGTGGCTTCTACCACTCTGCCCTCATCCTCGAAAGAGCTGATCATGTAGCTTGAACAGGAGTCAGCTCAAGCCTTGCCAGGAGCTTCAACGTTCTCACCTTGAACCTGGTTGATGAGCTCCCTATATTCTTAATGAATTCACTCCACCCGATCCACATCATACAGCTCCATGCATGGGGCTCGAGGGTCAAAGTTTGACCTTGTCAAGTTATGAACCACCATATCTCGACAAGTTAGTTAGCCATCCTCAAAAGTTTCAATGTTAAGGTAGCCAACCTCCATCAGGTACTCCTCGCTCTCCTTGTAGTCTTGGATCACAAGTGCCCAAGTTTCCTCGAGAAGAAGCTCATATTTTTTATTGCATCAGAAAGTAGTGTTGGCATCCTCTTGCACCCTGAGAATCTCATCAGCTCTGAGCTTTTAGAGCTACTTGTTCTCCTAATGAGCTACATCCCCCTTCTCATTTGCCATCTTTTGCTTCTCCTCAACCAAGTCCTTCTCCTCCACTACCTTCTTCTTTGCCTCACATTTAGCGTTGGTGGAGGAGTGAGCCTTGGCCAGCTTCCACCAAAGTGTCTTCAGCACAGACATAAGGGGCTCGTTGCTCGTTGGTGCTAGTGAGTTTTAAGTGGTAGGAGGAGGCTTCTTTCTTCATGTCGAGGAAGTACTTCTTGACATGGTGAAAGAATTATGACATCTGCAAACCAAGCAAAATGTTAGTAAAAAGAAGAGGAATGAAATGTAAACTCGGAGGAAATCAACAAGGTGAGAAACTCACATCACAAGAAGCATTTACACCATTAAGGAACAACTCCTTATTTGGTATCTTCATGATCAAGGAGTTTGGATTAAAGGCTCCCTCCAAAATGTCCCCCTCATCAGTAATTCCTTTGCTGTGATGCCTCATAGGCTCAATGCTGCCCATCACGACTTGGGGTGAGGCGAGACAAAAGGTGAAAGGTCCACCACTTCCCTAGGTGATTCAAGGTTAGGGAGATTCCCTTCTAGCACCTCAGTGGCCTTAGTTTGAACTGCGGGGGAGGGACTCTCCTTCTTTTCCTTTTTCTTTCTCTTCTTGCTCCCTGAAGGGATCGAGATACTGCCTTCACTTGCCAAAGGCCTCTCCTTTTGTTTCTTCTCCCTCCTTATTAGAACTATTGACTCAGAAGGTCCCTCAGCACCCTCTTTGATTTTCGTTGGCTTCTAGGGTGGTTGAGGATGTGTGACTTAGGGTGCATTGGCTCATTATTGGAGATCCTGGTTCTTGAATGTAGTTTTGCTAAGACATGCATAAGAAAACAAAGTAACACTTGGTTAAATTCTCAAAAATTGTTTATAAACTTTGTTAAATCAATAGCTAGAGCATACCAAAGTCACTAGCTACTGACAATTTGAGGGAACTCAGCCTCTTCTCACTAGGTCTCTCACTAGTCCACCTTAGGGCGGACCTAGTCTTCTACACCTCAATCACCCAACTGACCAAGAGTTGGTGAGCTTCTGGTGACACCTCGGGTGGTCTCTAATGTTCAAAAGGTTGTCACCAGCTACTTTGGAGTCCACTACTCTCTTGAGAGAAGACTCTTACTGGATAATCCTTCGAAAAGTGGATCAAAGAGGGGTTTGCTCCAAATATCCAACATCCCTCCCTCAGTTAGGGTACAACATTCCATCCGAGCCAAATTGTGGCCATCCAGAAGGTATCTTGAAATATTTCAACCATTAGCTCAGACCCTTTCATGATAGCCAAAGCCTAGAATGTGATGATAAACCTCATCGCATTGGGGATGAGCTTATTTGGGACAAGATCAAGGTTGGTCGGTACTACCAAGGTAAACTCATCAATTGGGTATTTGAGTCTCCCCTCAAATATTCCCAAAACATGGTAAAATGTGTCTGAACTAGTCCTTGAGGGTGGAACTATCTTCCTTTGAACCCTACAAGTCAACTTTAATCTCATTTGGAAAATCAAAGATTTGAATTAAGTGTTCGATCTTCTTCTCTCGAAGAGTTTGGCCGTTTAACCAAACTTGGATAGAAGGGGGACTCGTAGTATCTATCAAAATTAAAGAAAACTGAATTACCACATGATTGGGTTGTTTTCTATAGGAAAAGTGATTTGGTGATTCACTAAACCTCATATTGTACCCGAGCCTTGAAAACAAGGTAGCCTACGAGCTATGGTAGGTCAAGGTTATACTGCTATCCAAACCTAGTGGGTGATTGAACCTAAAAGTTTTGACCTAAAACTATGTTTGTGAGGCACAAGGTTTGGGTTCTCAAATGAGCAAAAGTTAAAATTGGATGCGGAACAAAAAGGATGGAGATCATACTTGAGTTGTGAGTCAATGCAGCGCCAATAGCTGAGGGGGAAGAGGTGACAACTTGAGTCGATATTCCATTGGTAATGTTAGCCACATTCGTGGCTGGAATTGTTATGACAACAATCCCAGGGGTCGACACAATGGTCGTCAATAGGGAGACAACATCACAAATGAGAGATTGCTTATCACTTGCCATGGAGCCGTTGGAGAAATCAAAAGAAGAGGAAGCTAGGGTTCAAATTTGAGAACGAAAGGGTGAAAAAATGAAATCAGCATGCTCAAATCCAATTTTATAGCTCTCCAGAGCTACTCAATGGCTGACACATGGCAAGATCTAAGCTACTTAATTACTTGTGTCGTTTCAAACTAAATATCCAAATCTCAATGGATACATATCAAAAATCTAACCCAGTGGTCAAGTTGCCACCAACACAACGTACGAAAGTGGCACCTTGGGAACTGACATGCGCATGATTAGAAGATGGCATGTCACATTGAATTAGGGCAACAACTCATTTCTTGAGAGACCATCAAGCTTCTTGAGGAGAACTATCCCTTACAAGTAACTCCAAACATCGAGTTACAGTAGCTCGGTGTCTAGGCTTAGGGCTACTAATGATACACCGAGATAAATTGGCCAAATCAAAAGGTCAATGAAAGTCGAATCCTACACCGAATTATAAAGCAATACTCCCAAAGTAAAGGCCTAGTTCAACACCAAACTGTGGGATGTTCGATGTCTTTAATTGACATCGTTCCTTGGCATGGCTCCATGGGTCTCTAAGGGAGTTACACCAAATTATCTCTAGACTTAGATACCTCGGTGTGTACATAATAGAGACCAAATAATTATGAGATCTAATCCATATTTATATATGAAAATCAATCTCGAAAGATTCAAAATTCATAATTATCCCTTATAAGGAGTTCGACAAAATCACGATAGTGAGATTACAAAATTCTAAAATGCTAAATCATTTTACACCATATAAATACTATAATATTTAAAGAAATAGGAACTAATATCAATTTTTATTCTCTAGTCTTTAATTAAAAATTTAGTTAACTTAGCATTAGAACAACTATCATTAGAAAATTTTTAATGATTTTTTTCATAATTTTTTTCTTACATACTGATGGAAAACTACTCTAACAAATCAAAATCTCAGGGCACCTCTCACACTATAATCAATGACGGACGAAACTCCATCAACAGGAATATTTGTAATTGTGAACGCAAAAAACCATGGGTTTTCTGTATAACAAGTGATGGCCATTATTTTGTAAATGGAAAAGTGCTACCTGTCGGTGCGGCAATTTCAATATGTTGGGTGTGTATCGCACACAACTGTCTAAACTTAGCTCAAACCCTAACCGGATACAAACAACTGGGGCCCGTTTGGAACGGGATCAAGGTCAAGGTCAAGGTCAAAAGAAAGGGTAAAGTGTAAAATGCTAATGCGGTCAAGTAAATCTTGTTTGATTACTGATCTGGCTAGCAGATGGTTAAAATTTTTTGTGGACAAAAATACCCTCCGGTGAGTACTGTTCACATACTATTGTTCATCTTCTTCATGAGACCCATGACGTCGCCAACCGAGTTCGAGCGCGGAGCTCGCCGGCCGAGCTCGCGCGCGGAGCTCACCAACCGAGCTTGCACGGGCAGCTCGGGCGCCGAGCTTGCCGGTCGAGCTCGTGCGCGGAGCACGCCGGCCGAGCTCGCATGCGGAGTCTACTGTGTCGTCTGCGGGGAAGAAGGGCGGTATCTGCCGCGTGTTGGGCGGCGGCGTTTTTTTTGGGGGGGGGGGGGGGGAGGAGGAAGAGGAGATTATATAATTAGGGTTTCGGCTGAGACGATCTAAGCCGTTGGATCGAAATCCGACGGTTCAGAAGAACCGAAAACATTTTAGTTAAATCCTTATTATAATTTAAATAAATTAAATAATATTAATACTGTTAAATTTTTTTGTATTTAAAAAATAATCTAGTTAGGACAAGTTCACCCTAACCTGACCCGTTCCAAACGACCCCCTGATGTTATCCTCGCCGGGGAGGATGCTCGGGCTCTCTGCCAGAAGACTTCCCTGTTTGTCCCGCAGGATCTTCGCCGGCGACTTGCCGGAGGCCAATGCCCTCACCGGATGCCGAGACTATCCCTCCATTCCCGATATGGCACCGTCGAAGACCTCCCATCGGCGGCCCGTATCCCCTTGATGAACCCCTCCCTGCTTCAATCTTCCCATGATCCTGTGAGCTTTCCTTCTCTTGGGTTCCTGATTTTTCTCTTCAGATTTCTTTGAGACTAAAAAAAATGGTTTTTGGTTGTAGACTTCGAAATTTGGGAATGGTCTCGTGCGTCGCTGTTCTTCCATCAAACAAAGAGGTAATAGGGATCGCATTCTTTTTTATTTTTGATTATTTGATGGGTTAATAGTTATTTCTAGTCTTTGATGCTTCAGTTCTTATAGATTTCTATCACTTGACGATGAATTTGTGGCAGGCTGCGTATTATTTACTTCATTCTAGAGCATTGAGGAAGTGAATATTGATTTTATGGGAAGAGACCAAGGAGTACGGGGATGATGATTTCACAGAATTAAATGAGAGCAGAACATAATTCATAGTGAAATATAAAGAACATGACAGTGCTCGAGGGGATGCAGGGAAGGGTGTGGGAAAGGTGTTAGACACGGTTGCAATTATTTTTATTCAACAGCCATGCTTGTTCTTGCATGTCATATAATTTATTTTTTTAACTGCAAGTTTGTTCTTTTTGTTTCCCTGACTAAATTTGTTGAATTCATGTCTTCTAGGCTGAGTTAGAATATCTCTTCTTTTTCTGGGCTTCATCATTTACAGAGATGCTTTATTACAATTCATGGAAGTTAGTGGAAGTTGAATTATTAAATTAATGAAGGCAATATCAGTTGGATGGATATTGGTAAGTGATCTCTGGATGGTACAAGCTGTTTCTGGTGATATTTACCAAAATCAATTTAGTATTGGTTGAGTATTATTCTTGAGTTTATTCGCTTGGATACATCTGTTATATTCATTTGTCCCCAGGTATCTTTCTGCTTCACTGATATTGGTGTTACATGGACCCAACAGACATCTCCCCCCCTTATTTTGCATTTTCTGCTTCGCTTTTATTGGTGTTACATGGTTTTTCAAAATAAGGGTAGCTGTCTGTTGGGTCCATAGAACAGGTAATGATGGATAACATGAGTTTGGAGCTAGAAATCAGCACACATGAAACAGAAATTCTATTCTTGGGGGTTGCATAAAAAATGTTCATAATTTAAATGACTTCAGTGACATTATTGGTTATCAGTGGATGCAAGTTTTGTTGTATGTAGCAGACTCAAGAGGTTTCGTGAGAACAGAACATAAATCTCTCAGCTTGTGCATCAATAGGGGTAGAAATCACTTATCCTGTGTTTTAGCTGGTTATTTCAGTTTATTAACAATTAAGTGCTGATTTCAGGATTTTTTATTTTCAACTTGGCTAATGCTTGGGGTAATTTTGGAGAACCAATGGATATATTTGGGAGCTTCTCTGATTTTGAAATATTGGCTGGTTGCGATGTATGTATTGCAGATACAGAAACGGACAGGATATTTGGAGAGGGATTGTCCTCTTATTGTTGCTTCATGTGGGAAGGCATTGAATTTTTATGGTTTATACCGAAGCCCAAAAGAATGATGGCTCATATTTCCCAAGAGGACATTAAGATCAGGGTTAAGTGACAGTTGCATCTCAACCATTTGGTAAATATAGCCTGACATCCTGTTTCTCTAAAAAAGTGGTGATAGAATTCTATCCTCATGATGATTATTTTATTTGATTGTATTAGCTCTTAGTGAGAATGAATCTGATATTAGTGAAAAGATCTCATGCAAGTTTGTAGCCACAAACTTGATGGAATGTCATCACGGTGGCCCTCCTTTTTTTTCTTTAGTTGAGGACCCTTGCATTCATTTTTACTAAAGCAATTGTTTTATTAATTCAGGACCTGGATAAGTATTTTTAACTGAGCAGTAGAAGTACATGGGTTTTTCTTAATCATCAGAAAAGAATACAAAGATATAAACTACTTCAACCCCTGAATATCAGGTCAAGGATCATAACAATCTGTTTGAGACCTAGAAGCTAACAGAATTGTGAATTATTAATTTTTTTTTCTTTTTGAAATCAAAATTGTGAGCTATATTAGTCAGCAAGGAATTAGATTGATCAGACTAATAATCTACAAAGTGGATATGGTATTTTGCTATTAATGCATATTGCCTCTGGTTTGCATTTTATTTAGCTCTATGTGCTTAATAAAAGATTTTGATGAGGCTGCACTGGAGGAAGAAGCTGAAAAGAAAGCCGGATGGTTGTTGAAAATAATTTTCCTTGTGACCAGTTCGCTCATGGCTTTTCAGTTCTTTCCTTACATGGGTATCGTAGGATGCTCAAGATGACTTACTGCTTTGGCCTTTTCTCGGTTCCCTATATTTTCTATTTTGCAAACTTTGTGGTTCACAAAACTTCAGGAGATAATCTGCTGCAACAGTCTATCAAACTATTGCTTGTCAAGGATCCCTTATACAAAACAATTGGGGCATCAAGATTGACTCGAATTGCAGTTGATGGCAATATTCTGCTCCTGTTTTAATGTCTTCATAATCTACTCTACGATGGGCAATTCTGTGAATAACCATTGAAATGTTTTATCACAATAACAATTCTGGTATTCCAAAATGGTTGCACTGAATAAGCAGTAAGGTGTGGGCGCGTAAACTTGTTTTTTATAAATGAAATTATTGGATATTGGATGGTTATTACTTGGGTTGTATTACAATGGGATTTTCTTGCATTCTTGTTAAAAACATGTTTATTTGTCCTATATTGGTTTCCTTCTTTCTCACTTTTCTGATAATCAGATGATCTTCATTCCTGGTAAGGTTCTGCCTTTGCTCTATCTTCTACTGAACCATCTAATAGGGCTCCCGCAGGCACGTTTTTTGTGCTTACTGCAGTTTGTTATTGACAACATAAAAATACATGTATTCAATTCATTTCTATATGGTAATCACGTGCACCTTTTGTTCTTCTAAATGGTGATGAATTTTCTAGGTGTCTAATTAGAATTTGAAGTCTTGAACATCAATTTCTACTTCTGTGATTTGAATACTGACCACATTAAATGAATGTGTAGACGAAAGGAGGATGAGAGTGGTTGAACTGGATGGAGCTTAGGAACTTTGAATTAGTTGGAGACTGCAAAAGATGACAAAACACATAAATTTGCACTGAAAGCTCTAGTTGCTTTTTCCCATGCAGGTAAAATGTGGAAGTCCTCATGCATTTTACAACATTGTATTTACATTGTCAACATGGATTTTGGAATATTCTAAAATCACATCTTTTTCCCATAATTACTTTCAATCAGGTTCATAACTCAATATCAAACTTATAATGTATTCTACTCTCAAAATATACATGGTAATATAAGATTTTTTTTGCTAGAGTCCTGCATTGACAAAGCCTACAGCTCATCTATTTAGCATACTATCCACCCACAAAACTTGGTTTTTATACATTGTCCAACATGGTGCTTAAATTTGGAGTTAAGTAGTATGGGACCTGTAGGCTGTTGAACCTGTGTTTCCCTTGTGTTTTGTTTCCAAAAATGAGCTGACCGTTGACATGCTGGTCTTGAGTTAATTGTTTATGAAATTTTACATTTGATGGCTCAATGAGGTTGGTGAACTTGTCTGTTTACTCTAATGTGTTGTTTTAATTTAACTTTCTTAGCTAGCTATGATTTCCAAAATTAAAATTTTCTTTTAAGCCATTTCTTCTGAATTAGACTTGAGATTCACATTTTCAATCACAGACAAGCATGTTGAATTTGCCATTTGTGTTTTACCTCATGCTGAGCTCTTCACATGAATTTGGTGTTTTCCTTCCATGGATGAAGATGCGGCTGCTAAGACATTGCACCAAGCAGATGCAGTTCGAATTGTGAGTTCCACTCCAAATTCACTTCAATATGCTGAGGTAGAAACATACAGGTCTAGCCTGCTGAAGAAAAAGATCTGAAGCATGACTATAATCAAGTCAGGAAGTCCAAGTCCACTCAAACCACCATTGAAAGCTGACCTAAACCGAAACGCCCTTTCCAATCTTTGCGAAACTCTTAACAAAATAATTTATCCCATCATGAAATTTCCAGGCATTACTCTGGAGTTGTCAAAGTTTTAACTGACATTTCTAGAGAATATAAGATAATTTGTTTGATTATTTTCTAGGGCATATTGGCGGAAACTGCAAGAGCGGAAGATGTAACGGTCATTTCAGCCCATTTTGTTGTTATAGAGAAAGTTTTATTTGAAAATATTTATAGTTTATTACTTGACATTCAGTTGAGTAATTCTAGTTTCTTGCTTAGAGATAGCTACAGTTGCATTATTTTGGGTAAGTTGACAGTTTACAAAAGCTACAAGAAAAAATCAGGTTGTACATTAGCTTAGAATATTTCCTATAATCAAGCAAAAGCTCTTTTATTGTGCCATATCCATTTTAACTTTGTCCAAACATCTGCCATAAGTAAAGACATTCACATAGTATTGCAGGATTTGCAAGGTACACACAAAAAATACATCTTATACAAGGGCATGTACCAAAATAGGCAACACTTGGGAGGTAAACAGTAAAAAACTCCCTAAAATGATACCCTTCCAGAAAAGATCAAGCCCTTTATGCTGGTCTCATTCCAGTAGTAAGCCCCATGCAACAAAGTAATTTCCACTTGAATACTCAATAAATGAACAAGAAAACAAAACCTACAGAACTAAGAAGCAAAAAAAAATGCATGACTGACAAAGACTTTGCACCAAAAAAAGTGCAGTATGCATTGTGTTCTGCAGCTGATGTATGCTCAGAGCAAACCCTTCCCTGCCAGAGAGAAATTCATGCTGTCGAGTTACCATAGCACAAAAGCAGTAATGGCGAGAATCTAGTGTTGTTAACTAAAAAAAAAAAAATAAGGGGAAGTTCTTACTAAGCTCGTTCAAGTAAATACTAGAGGCACTATCTCCAGATTTGAACAGACGGACTTTCCCTACAGTGAGAAATCAATAAATGGAGCACAGTGAAGACAACCAAGCATCCAAGGTAATTGAGTGGTGAATAGACGGTACGATTGAAGTACGATTGAAGTGCATCAAAATACAGAAAAGAATCATGAACTTTTCAAAAGTTCCATAGCTCAGGAATATATAAAAAATGGAAATTCTTCAACATGCCAAGGAAGATAATGGAACAAAATGGGCATATCAGAAAATTTAGTGCTTAGTTGGTCATCAAATTTGGTTGCCAAAAAGAGAATTGCCTGACTCGTTATGAGTTCCCAAAAAGTATAATCAAGAAAGCCAACATAATGATTATCATACAACAAAGTGACAATAAGGAAACTGTGTACATACCATCACGCCGAACACAAATTTCAGGTACATTCTTAACTTGACCGCTGATGCAATCATTGTAGACTCTAGTTTCAATATCACCCTCAACAAAAACAGCAGAGCTGAATGCAAAATTCAAAGTAATACAACAATTTCTAAACGAAGTGTATCAAGGAAGCAAAAAATATATCTTTTAACAAGGTGGAATTTTGGCAGAGAAAAAAGGGGGGGAGTTGTGTATAAAACAAACTACATACTTTTTGACTAGTTGTTGAACAGCGTATGCCCCCAAGCTGTTCATTATGCACAGCAATTCGATGCCATTGTGCTGGTCTTGGTAAGGTGTCAGCCCCAACAATTCTCTGGCCAAATATACCTCCAGTTCCAACAGTAAATATAGTCACGGTTTTCCCATTTCTCAAGATTTTCTTTATAGGTGCCTGCCCAATTCTCCCACAAATAATTGCCTAAATGAACTACAGATAGTATCAGTATATGTGTGAAAAGAAAAGATAAACAGAAAATCCACCCCCACAGCTAAGAGAGCATGATAGAGGGATATGCACGCAATGGCTAAAATTTTGCTAAAAGAAAGAATAATACCCTATGCACACCTCTGAAACCCCATCCCTGCCAGAGTAAGCGGGTTATAAATTTGTGGGAGTTCTTGTTCCCAAGGTTAAAAATTTGAACTCAGAACATGGCTCTAGAATTACTAACTGAGTTCATCTGATCCAAAATCTTACTCGGGCTCTCTGAAACCTTTTCCCTTGAATTTTGACTAATTTCTTTTAAAAAAACATTCTTTGTTTTAATAGATTAGTTTTATATTTTTGTTAAAATGTTTAAATATTTTTTAAGATTAAATTGAACGTCAATTCCAAAATTTTTGTTTTTGGTTCAATTTTGAGTAATAAACAGTTTAGTTCGATTTTAATTAGTTTGATCTATTTGGTTCAATTCGATAATTCAATAAACCAAATGTATAGTATATATATATAGAGAGAGAGAGATGCTGAGTTTTGGGTATCTCGAACTCGAATTAGAGTTTGAGTTAAAGTAGAAATCTAAAGTTAGATTCAAACTTATGATTAATTTTAAACATTTATTATCTATAATATTAGGAATTATAATTAGAGTAAAACTCAAACTCAATAAGAACTTATAAATATTCTAATAATATATAGGGTTGAGGTGTAATATAGTATTGAGGTTGAACTAAAGAGAAATGGAGAAAAAGAGAAATAAAGAGAATAGAAAAAGAGAATGTGATAGTTCTCGTGTGTAGATCTTTCTAGTGTTTCTCGGTAGTCTTTCGTGATGATTCCTCATAGTGTTCTTTTGGATATTCTCTTTAAAAGTGCAAACGTTGCTGAAGGTTAGTAAAAGAGTTTAGTTAGGTAAAAAAAAATATAGTTTTTCTTATATACTCTTTTTAAGCCTTTTGATAGTAGATCTCTCATTCTCCCTGTAGACATAATCCGATTTTAGGTGAAGTATGTATATCACTGTCTTTTCTTGTTATTTTTTTATCTTGTATTACTTCTCATTTCTTGAATTATTTAAGAATAAGATGATTCGTGAACTATTCGCTGTAAATCCCAACAATTGGTATCAGAGTTTAGGAGCAAATAACTAAAATGGCAAAGTTCTTACTCGAGTTGGAGAAGTTTGACGATAAGATAAATTTTGTCTTATGACAGAATAAGATGGAGGCGGTTCGTATTTGTTAAGGTTTGTAAAATATGTTAGAGGGTAAAAAAAAGAGATTGGCCAAGATAAACAACAAAGACTGGGAGGAGATAGATTAGAAAGCATTGAATTTAATTATTCTGAGCTTGACTAATGAGATTTTGTACAATGTCATTGAATAAGAGACGATGGTAGCGTCTAGACAAAACTTGAGAAGTTATACATATCAAAAAGCCCCATGAATAAGTTCTACCTAAAACAATAGTTGTACGAACTATGTATGAGTAAATGTACAACTATATTATATCACTTGAATATCTTAAATAAGATTATCAATAATTTGCTGAAAGTTGATGTAAAATTTGAAGAGGATGATAAGGTACTGATTTTTTTTATATCTCTTTCTACTTTTTATGATCATATTGTGACCATAATTTTTTATGATAAAAAAACTCTCAAGATGGAAGAGGTGACAACCAGTCTTTTTTCTGATGCGAAAAAAAAGAAATTCTAATATTGATATGGAGTTTGGTGAAGGATTGGTGGCTTACAAAAGAAAAAGATTAAGAGAATATGGAGAAGGCAAATAACGATCTAAATCAAAATTAAAGACGAAAGTACAATGTTATTCGTATAAGAGGTATGGACATATTAGACGACATTGTCCTAAACGTGGAAAAATAGAGTCTTCTAATATGGAG